>OZ010578.1:58528678-58606178 GCA_963932145.1 Acanthosepion lycidas
CCAGCCTATTCATGGCAGCCAGCTATAGGCTCTCACTCTGGCCAGTAGAAAATGGCCGCAAACTACATGAAAACTGCCGTAGAAGCATGAAATATCGATTACTTCCACTATCGATGGGAGATGGGAAATGAAAAGTGGGTCTTGGCCTTTCTACTAACTTGGAGCATGTGCATGTAAATTTTGCTGCAAATCCGTCGAAGATTGCATTCGTTACACACACACACGCACACACATCCTGCCTTTTATAGATAGAGATATTCCTCTCTTTTTTCCTATTGCTCGTTCTGCCCCACTCCCTGTCTTTTTCTCGTTTTCTTTTTATCTATCTTCCTCTCTTTTTCTCTAATTTATCTTTCACTCTCCTCCTTTCAATCTCTTTTTTTTTTTCTTTTTTCTTTTTTTTTTTTTACTTTGAATTTCTTTCCCTTCCTATCTTCTCCAACGGCGTGCAGTGGTTTGGTGATTTTTAGTAAATGCCCGGGGGGCAATTACTTAATTGTATGCCTCTAAGACTCATGTAGGCGAGTGGGTGCTATAGGGTCAAATACTGAGAAATATGAAAAAAGAAGACATTTTAAATATGTAAAAATAGATGAAACATGAAATAGACACTTTATTCAAATTAAATATAAACTAAATTTTTCTTTCACTCTTTGATTGTATGGACTCCTGATATGGATGCCTGGGGCCTTCACACCCTCTGCCTCACTTTCTAACCGCTTCTGCACCTCTTCCTTTCTGCCTAATTTTTTGTTTCTTTCTCATATTATCGTTTTTTTCTTTCTTTACTTCCTTTGTATTTCTTCCTCCTTCCTTCTATCTCATTTCTCTTTCTGTTTCATTCGTTTTTCTTTTCTTGCTTTCTTTCTCTTTCTCGGCTTTTTTCTTTTCGTTTCTCTTCTTCTTTTTTTCAATTTTCTTCTTCATTTCTCTTTGTTTTTCATCCCCCTGCTTTTTTCCGCTTCATCGTTTTCTCTCTTTCACATTTCTTTCACTGTGTCAATTTTTTTCCTTCTTGTTTTCTACCTTTTTCTTTCTATTAACCTTTGTCTTCCTTTCTTTCCTCATTTCTCGTTGTCTTTTTTTTTTTTTTAAATATTGGCTTTCCGATATAGTTCACTCTGTCACCCGTTCTAATTTCTTTTTTCTCTTTTTTCTTATATTATTTTCTTTCTTTCTTTCTTTCTTTCTTTTCCTTTCCTTTGTATTTCTTTCTCGGTTTCTGTTTCTCTTTTCACTTTCTGTCACACGCATTCTTAATGTTTTTCTTGCTTTTTTTCACTTTCTTTCTTTCTTTCTTTTTTAATTTCGGTTTCTTCTGTCGTTCGTTCTAATTTCTTTTTTCTCTCTCTTTCTTATATTATTTTCTTCTCTTTCTTTCTTTCTTTTTTACGTTGCACATTCTTATATTCTTTTGTCACTCGTTCAAATTTCTTTTTTCTCTCATTCTCTTTCTTCTTAGAATATTTTATTTATTTATTTATTTACGCTGCAGTTCGTTCTGTCACTCGATCAATTTTTTTCTCTCATTCTCTTCCTTCTTATATTTTTTTCTTTCTTTCTTTCTTTCTTTCTTTCTTTCTTTCTTTCTTTCTCCTTGGTATATTTTCTGCATTTCTTTTCAGTCTCTGTCACACACATTTTTAATTGTTTTTCTTTCTTTTATTTTCTCTTTTTTTAGTTTCTTTCTTCACTTCTCGCATTTTTCTTCCCCTCCTGCTTTTTCTCCTCCTCTTTCCCATCTCATTCCTTGTTTCAATTTGATTCCTGCTCGTTTCCTTCTCCTTTCCATTTTCATTCGTCTCTCTCTCTCTTGTCTTTCTTCCTTCCTCTCTCACTGTGTTCTTTTCACTCTCGCTCTTACTTTGTAGAACCTTCCGTCAATCTTTCTCATTTCTGTGTCTGTCTCATTTTTTTTAATTCTTTCTTGTATTCTCGTTCCGTTTTTTCCTTTTTTCTTTGTGCTATTTCTCGCTTTCTCTTTCTCCCTTTCTCTTGAGCTTTCATAATTTTTTCAATTTTTCTTTTCTCGCATTCATTCTCTTTCTTCTTCTTCTTCTACTTCTGCTTCTTCTTCTTCTACTACTACTACTACTACTACTACTACACTACTACTACTTCTTCTTCTACTACTTCTTCTTCTACTACTTCTTCTTCTACTACTTCTTCTTCTACTACTTCTTCTTCTTCTCCTTCTACTACTACTACTACTTCTTCTTCTACTACTACTGCTACTACTGATCCTCTTCTTCTACTACTACTACTACTACTTCTTCTTCTTCTTCTACTACTACTACTTCTTCTTCTTCTACTACTACTACTTCTTCTTCTTCTACTACTACTACTACTACTTCTTCTTCTACTACTACTACTACTACTACTTCTTCTTCTACTACTACTACTTCTTCTTCTTCTACTACTACTACTACTTCTTCTTCTTCTACTACTACTACTACTTCTTCTTCTTCTACTACTACTACTACTTCTTCTTCTTCTTCTTCTTCTACTACTACCACTACTCCTCCTCATCCTCCTCCTCATCCTCCCACTTCTTCCTCTTCTTTTCTTTGTGTTTCTTTTACCTTTCTTTCTCATTTAATCATTTCCCTTTTCTCCTTTTGCTTGTTTTGTTTTTTTGTTTTTTTTTTGTTTTGTTTTTTTTTTGTTTTTTTTTTGTTTCTTTCTTTATTGTATCACAGGACTGACTTTGATATTCCATTTCAATCAATTTAGTTTGCAAAATAAACGTTTAAGCAGTCAGGACGGACTTCCATTTTCATTACACCATAGAAACCACGTTGAGCGAATGTAAACAGGAAAGCAAATTTATGTTCTAATAAATAAACGAAGACAGAATATTAACGATTAAATATACAAAAAATATTTGCAATACAGGGAACTAAAGACTTTAATTAGATGAAAGGGTTTCGTGTCACGTCTGTCCTGACTTTTATTTAATCTTGTTATAAATTACGCAAATATATTTTGAATAATGAAGGTGATTCATTTGTAACAGAAAAAGCAAAACAGAAAGTATACACACTGTTTGAAAATATTAATACAATAAATACATAACGTTTAAACTTACCGGATATGTATTGTTTGTTTATAAAGCTGTACATTGAAAGGAACTTTCAATATTGACAAAATAATTAGATATCAATTATTCATTATGATTTGTGCTTGTTCGCATTATTATTCGAGTTACAGAACAAATTCTTGGGCAAAGATCCTACCAACCATAAATGTAAACAGCGTGAAACAAGAGTCAACTAAATTTCAACAAGACGTACCCCACATCACTTATCCCCAAGATTTCATCTTTCACGTTCCTTTAAACAGTTTACCCACACAATAGTCAGAGTACACCAATAATAGACTATTATTACTATATCTTAGCTGAAACTACCCAGTCATCGCTTTCTAAACTTGACACGGTTCAAAACCGTTTACGTTGCCTTATGGGGGATTAATTATTTTCACCCCTACAGCTCCTTCCACAGACGCAACATTGCAAGCCTATCGTTACACTGTCGCTATTTCCAAGGTAAATATTTGGCTGAGATACATTGCTTAGTTACGCCAGTCCGGACCTTTACAGCTTGAGCCCACTATACCACATACACAGGGTCGAATAACGCTCATTCCCCTTGTAATACATTTAAACAAGAGACATACTATTTGTAAAAATAAAATCTATCGCAGGAATACTTCGCAGAACACTAAACTCTTAACCTCTTGAGGCCAGAGATCAATCACTGTCTCACGTCTTTAGCCTTCGCTTCAGTCTACTTCTTATATCCCTAACACACACCTCATTCATAAAGTTTCTACCACGGTTGGCTTTTGAGCCTTATATAGGGTCTATTTTACCATAAAAAAAGCAGACACGCAAAAATTGTACATGACATTTAACAATTTTACTGTAGTATGGCACAAGATCACAACTATGAGGGAGATATTTAGGATGAAATTAACTGCAAGTTGTCTAGTTTCGCTACCGTGATTCAGTTTTAATTTTTTATCTCCGAAATAAGTACAATTTCACTTCCATCACAAAACTTTCTTTAAAAACATACCAATTTTTTCTTAATTGGTATGATCCAAAAGAAGGTAGACGACCAGATTTCTCCGTAGATTACTCTTCTGTAACATCTGCAAATTGCCATCACATTTTAAGAAGACAGAATAATGTTTTGATTCAGAATTCCGATTAATACTTGTGCAAGGTTCCTTTTCTTTATTATCTATGAATTTCCATGACATTTTTGGAAAGATATTGGAGTCGTTTTCCGTTACCCTCTCTGCGATTTGGAATTCATAGAAGTACTTCTACAAGATTATTTTTCTTTATTCTATATGGATTGCTATGCTTTCTTGAGAAAGAGAGTAGAGAGGTTTCCTTTTGCCGACTCTGTTGTTTGACATTCACTGTAGCTCTTCTCTAAGATTTCCTTTGAAATATCTAATGCTATGGTCCTTGAGATGTATTTGTTCTCTATTGCCTCACTGATTCTGGACAATAGCAGCAAAAGAATCGGTTTAAACTTGGCTGGTAATCAGTCTAAGAGATACACGAATTCAAAATAGTAGTGGAAGTTACAAGAGAGCCATCCACTATTCTTCGAAGAAGTCATGGCGATTCACTGATAATAAAGAAAAGGAGTCTTGGATTGGGACTAGTCTGAATCCCAAAACCTTTTGAGAAGACAACAGAAAACAACTCCAAATCTCTTCCCCAAGAAGTCATGGCAATTCACAGATAATAAAGAAAAGGAATGTTTGAGAAGAACTCAGAATTCAAAATCGTGAAGAAGGCAACGAGAAATCGCTACACTATATTTAAAAATAATTCAGGGGAATTCACAGGTAGTGATTCAAAAGATTACTGAATAGGGTCTATAGGTAGGTCCCAGAAGGTATTTGTTAACGGCCAATCTTCCGGGGCTCTAGCAACCATTAAGAAGTGGTTACACACTCCTGAAAACCTACAATCTCCCGATCAGACACCTTGTGATGGATGTAGTTTATAATCTGTCCGTGAATAAATTTATACAAGTATCATTTTTTTTTGTTGTTTTTTATTTTTATTTTCTTACAGGAAAAACCAATAAAAGAAAATAAACCGTTACTTACTCTCTAACTTTTTTTCTATGACTGCAATTCTGCTGTTGACTTCATTCCGAAATTCTTCTACTTTAAACACACTGAAAAATAGAAAGCATATGATAGCAAAAATGTAACATCTTCAGTAACAGCAATTTAAATTTTGAAATTGCTAAATAACACTATTCATGCTTTATTCTCTTTGGTATTTGAATGAATTTAACTGTAGTAACAGATTGGTAGCAACTTCTCTAGTATTGCTATATGCAACCGCAGGTTCTATTCTAATCGTTTCTTTTCTCGCAATTCTCGCTTCTGGAATTCCTTCGGATTCTCGCTTTACTAAACTTTTTAAATGCAATGTCAATCATCATCTTCAGTCTCCGTGAATCATTTTCTTTTATTGTCTTCTCCATCTCGTCAATAACCTTTTTTCTCTGTTTCTTTTGCTCTCTGTAAAACCTTGCGTGGTAATGGCTTTATCCCCTTTGTTTGGAGTGAAAACCAAGATACTCAGATAGTGTCAACTCACCTCACCTCTGATCTAGCTCTAGCACTTCAATGCAAAGAAAAACTGTAACATTTAATAGCCACCGAACCAAATCTGTGACATATATATATATATAAATAACATATATATATATAAAATGAAAATAACACTTAAACATTGTAACAAATATCTTTACCAAAATTACACAAAAATATCTTGGAATACTAAAGAGTAAATTCATTCAAATAAAATCACCATTGCCTTCAAGCATTGCCTTCAGAGTACTTCGGAATCTCCTGCGAGGACTTTTGTTGGTCTCTCGTCAAACTGCGCCCCACACATAATAACCAAGGAGGATGCAGTCTGGTGATTTACGTAGACAGGTGTAGGGGATGATTTTCTGACAGCCATGACTGGGTTCGCCTTCTACTGTGGCATGGTGCAGAATCCTGTTGCCAGACTTACGTTTTTCCAGCAGCCACGCTGTTTACTCACTACTTTCTCAAGTTTTCCATGTTGAGTTATGAGGCCCGCAGAAAAATTATGGACTTCTTTTCTTGTCAGAACTATCAGAGTGTGTTTTCCGTACCTTCGTAATTAACCTTTAGGCTCATCCAACTCTTTCCGAATCATCTGCGCAGATTGACACCCAAACACTCTTAATAGTTCGTATTGGAGCTTCATGTGTGAATGCCAAGCAGTACAGCATGCCGTTTCCTTATTTCGGGCGGAGTAAATTGCTTCATGGGGCTCTTTTTCTCATAGACAGTTCCTAACTGACCTTACTTTACTGTGCAGACGACAAAATGAAACACAAACTACGCGCATGCGCGAAATAAAAAAAAACATATAAAATGGCGACAATTTACCCATCGCATCCTGTATTTGGCGTCTCATTTTTATGCCTTCAGGAAGCAACAGTTTTCAATGGATATATCTCAAATTG
This sequence comes from Acanthosepion lycidas, assembly GCA_963932145.1. Classification (NCBI taxonomy): domain Eukaryota; kingdom Metazoa; phylum Mollusca; class Cephalopoda; order Sepiida; family Sepiidae; genus Acanthosepion; species Acanthosepion lycidas. Next base: position 58,535,221 of record OZ010578.1, read on the forward strand.
TTCAGTTAGAGGGAACGCCTGAGAGAACAGTACATCTAAGACAGGCGTGAGAACAACTCCTTTCGGGTCAGTGGCTCGCATGAAATATAATTAATCATAAGGCAGTTCGTACTAGAAAAATTCAAAGTAATTTTTCGCTGAAGTTAACGCATCAGAAGTCCGTCCGTTGGAGAAAATTGTTTTGTTTTTTTTGTTTTTTGGCGAAAAGATTCTTTCTCTAATTAAAAAAATGATCAATACTTCTGACGGTGATTGGTTTTTAATTTACGAGGATAGGCTGAAAACTTCCTAGGCTGACTATTAAGTAGTGATGACCTAGCTCTGAGATATTCCATACATTATTTATTTCAAATCTTCTAATTAATAACTTCATTGTTTATTTCCAGTTCAAAAACGACATCAAAAGGAACTAGTAGTAACTTCTCTTGAAAATGGACAACATTTGGCATTGTGGTGTTATCAAGAATTCCCCTCCCCCAAGGATATTCATGCTGACATGGTTGCTACATTAGGGAATGTAGTTTTATCAACATTGCAAAAGTGGATTCTAGGAGGGGAAGGGAGAGTTTTGAAGGTGACGCAGGCACTTGACATTCTTCATCTACTACCACGGAGGAAAACATTGATAGTTTTCACTACATGTAAATAGATAACATGCCATTGACTATAAATCAAAAAAGCCAGTGCTATCAGTATATCACGCAAGTGCGTTGTAAACATTCAGCACAGTGAACTCTCTTCAGTGAGTGTCATGTTTTCTGACGCATGATCAAAAGCGAGCGAGACTGATTACATCAAAGGAAAACTCTGACATTGAAGGGAAATCAGCTGTTTTCCTTGAGTGTTTTCTAACCCAGAATGAGTGTTGCTTTCATCACTTTGAGCCAGAGACCAAGCGACAACCCATGCAGTGGATAGTATCCTCCACACGTTTTCCAAGTCAGCCAAAGTTGTTTCATCTACATGGAAGGGTAAGGCCCCTCTTTTGGGAATGCAAAAGACATTGTGCATATTGACTATCTTCAAAAGACCTACACCATCAATGTAGAGTACTATGCCAACTTCCTGAGGAAGTTACGAAATGCTTTCATAAAAAAACATGCAGTAAAACTGACGAAAGTGGTCTTGTGCCATCAAAACAATATTCCATCACACAAGTCCGTGCTTGCAATGACTGTTGTACGTGACTGTAGCTTTGAACTGGTCGATCAACCTTTCTATTCTCCTGATTTGGTCAAATCTGATTGTAATGTTTTCCCCAACATGAATAAATCATTAAGCTGAGAACCAGTATCGCAGTGATGGTGACGTCATGCCTACTTTTAATGAATATTTGACCAGCAGGATGAAAACTTCTTCACCAATGGAATCCAAGTACTGCAACACAAGTGAAAGAATTTTGCAAACCAAAAAGGGTTCTATATTTAAAAATAAACACCATTTGGTAACATTCCATGAAAGTATCTTAGTCAGCCAATGAAGTTTTCAGGCGACCCTCGTATTTATTTGACTACACAAAATTATTTTTAAAAGAAAACTTATATTTCTTCTCCAAGAAACAAAACCATTATTTCTTGTTTCTAAGATGTTTACACGTATGATCTTCCATAATGAAAATCGCCAACAGTTTAAAATGATATAAACGTTGCCTTAACACAAAAAGCTGCACAATTCAATAAACGATATATCAGGTTGTCACACATTAAGGCATAACAATGAGCCGCCAAATACAGCGTGCGATGGGTAAATTATCGCCATTTTATATTTTTAATTTTGCGCATGCGTGTGTTTTGTTTTTCATTTTGTCGGCTGCACAATATAAACGCTTCTGAAATGTTAAATAACTAATTTATTTAGTTGAAATAGGCACCATGTTGATGAATGTCTCTTCTTCAGCGTACCGCTAAATTCTTGATCCTATCTTTTTTAAAAGTCGTCATCCTTTCATGTGATAAACAGTTCAAATGATTCCATTACCTCTTCCATATTGGAGAATGTTTTATTGCATATTAAAAGCTCAAAATGCTTAAATAAGTGATAATCAGGAGATATATCAGGTGAATAGGGAGGACGAGGCGAAATTTCATAATTCAGGCTATGTAACTTTTGGACAGCTAACTGGGAAACGTACGGCTGTGTGTTGTCGTGGAGCAAAAATTGGGCCATCCCTATTCACAAGTCTAGGATGTTTTGTTATGTTTTTTGTTTTGTTTTTTTTTTCAATTTTTCGTGCATACATCGAATTTCTGCACAGTACGAGGTCACTGCTGCTTTTGCCCTTGAGGCAAGAATGAATAATGAATAACCCCTTTGAAAGACCACCACACAGTAACCATTAAATTTTTATAGTGCAGTATCCGTTTGGGGTATTGTTTTGGTGATTCACATCTAACCACTGGCCTATTCTCTTACTGTTGCCAAAGAATATCCATTTCTCATCGGATGTAATGATTCGATGCAGAAAATGGTTATTTTTCTCAGTGTGTACAGTAGGATTAATCGATATTGTTTCATTGTAATCATTTTCAGTGAGCTTATGAATAATAATACATTAAAAGAAAAATTATACGGAAAGAAGTGAGGAAAAAGTCAAGATTTTTTTTTAAATATATTACGAAGGTTACTTCGTTAGACGATTGCATCACTCAAAAACTCTGCCATTTCATAAGTGGAGGCAATCTTCCGCATACTCATTGTCTATGTATGTGGTTAAGTATCAAAGAGTGTGAGTGAACAAGTCAAAACAAAATGTAGCAAACAAAATTTTAGTAAATGATATTTTGGTCATGTAAATTAAGCGGGTCATTCAGAAAACCAATGTCACCCGCTGGCTGCAAATGTCACTTGACTGATTTAAGAGAACAAACCGAAACTCTGATTAAAAACCTTCACTTGCCTTGCGACCATACCCAACTATGGGAAAGGCTTCTAGAATAAATCTGGGGATAAATCTGGAGACAGATTCCAAGAGACGTCGCTTTCAAGGTCGTTCTGGGGACATCTGCGACGACACTATTGCCAAAAATTATCGGCCCCTATCCTTTCTTTGAACAACAGCGGGGACGTGGAGAGACGAGACTTGTTACAGAAGCAACAGTCAATTTCGCATAAAAGTCTGACCCGGTATGTCTGCTAGAGTGCACATTCTAAAAGAAGCAAATCTCCAACAAAGAAACGTAAACCTCCTCAGGTAAAAATCCATGATCTCTCCAGATGGATGTCTGTCTTATATAATTAGATACATGGACGCCAGAGGCAATTAGTAATATGTCACAATACAAACATGTAAGTCGTTTGGCAATAATCGAGCAGATGTTTACAATGAAGTTCCCCTATACAAAGCCGAGGAGACACTCTATGTGGAGGTTTATAGAGTAAGAGACACAGTTTATGTGGATATGTGAGAAAGATAACTTCTAGCCCTCGACTTGAACTGGTTAAGTTTCTAATGACTGAGAAGCTTCCTCCTGCAGTGGTTCGTGGGGAAAAGCTGCTTGAGTGGAACCTACATCCCTTACAAGGGAATCAGGGCTGTTCCCTACAATGTTTGCAGCATGTTGTTTCTTAGCCGTGAAGGTGAGAACTGCTAGAATAAAAAATGTAGTAATTCGTGTGGCAATAAACGAGTAAATGTTCTTCCTTTGAGCATTTTCCCTAAAAATATCGATAAAGCAAGGAGAAGCTTGCGACGTTTCGTCTGTAAGAAAGGGGTTGTAAGGGAAGACATATTTTGTCAGTCACAAGGATGCAGAGATCCTTCTGGGCTCTATCGAGCATGAAAAATGAAAACTTGAGAATTCACGCACATATATCGCAGCAGTAATGCATTTTCGGCCTAAACTGGCTCTTGTAAAGGTAGAGTATATCAGATGTCCGCTACTAATAGGGGCGGTATAGGGAATCCACGATTTTTACATTATCTTTAGCAATGCATCGTATCTACAATTTCTAGTAGAGGCGTCAAGTCAAGGGTCCTTCCTCAAGGAATATTAATTCAGCGTGATTGGTGATACTTCAGAGTCCGATTAAATATTCGAAATTATGCCTGCACAAGGTAGATCGAAATTATTTTATGGTGCGATATGTCAGATCGGTTAGCAGCTTATCTATAAAAAAATATCATTAACCAAAAATTTTTTTAACAGGGATTAACGCTTGATCTTACCACCTCCAAAAAGAAAATGCCCTGCCTTAATCGTCTTAGTGAACACCTTTTACTTTTCATCAGTATGGCTCATGCTATCCTCCAGGATGATGGCTTATTGAGCCTTCACGGGCGAACGCTTTCCGCTGACACAAAGTGAAAAGATTTTATTGAATCAATCGCTAGGACTTCTACTAGGTTCTAAGTTGGTTCACTGTGTCGGGCTAGATCAATTTTCTCGACAGAATTTTTACGTCTACCATTTATCTATGATATTAGAGCCAAATCCAACAAAGGATATGCTATGAAATCGGACCTGATCTGCCATATCGGCTTCTATCACTTTCCTACCACAGTAACCTTGCTCCCTTGTGCCAGTTCCATAAATATTTTCATGGTAATTATTCTGATGAGCTTTTGGTATTTCTTTGATACTTAGATTTTAGGAATTTAATAGCGGTTAGCTTTCATCATTATCCAGTTGGAATTGTATGATGTAACCATAAGTTCACTTCTAACAGTTATTTCTCTTACACATCTGACTTGTGGAACTCTCTTATTGGTTTTTGTTCTTCATTTTTACCTTCAAAAGTGTAAATCAAATGTCACTGGTTATCTTGTTGATTCATATTCTTTTACTGTTCGCTCATCTAATAATGTTTTCTTTTACTCATATTATTTCACACTCAGCAAACATTTTTTGTTTTATTTGATTTATTTTCTTGTTTGGGGTTAAAGGATTTAATGCAAAAATGAATAATTCTATATACTTTGCTTTGCGTGGGTGCGTAAAACTTATCGACTCCTGTATGCCGGGTTTGCCTTCAGTTCGACTTTGTGACATTAATTTCCGCAGAATTACTGTCGAAAAAGAAATACATTTATCATCCTGCAATTCTGTGGTAAATATCCGAGCAGGCAAGGCTCTTTCGATGGCAGCCAGTCTAGAAGGGTTTGCGTTTATTTTGTTTTACGGTATATCAACCTCAATGGGTTATTTAATACCGACAAGATTTTTAGGTGAGGTTCGTATGCATAGAATATGTATTCTTACTAAGAAACCAGTTTTTAGATCAGGTATAATTGACGTAAGTTTGCAAAGAGGGTTTGTAGATAGTCTGGTTGGTTGATTTTATTTAGCGGCATCTCAACCTCTATGGGTTATTTAATGTCGAAATTCAGATATTTTAAACATAATCTTATGGCTTCAATTAAACATATACTATAAATCGGTATTGTTGGTAAATATATTATAAATAGGGTTTGAATTTTTTTGTTTCACGTCACATCAACCTCAATGGGTTATTTAATGCCGACAAGATTTTATAATAGATTCGTATGCATAGAATATGTATTCTTACTAAGAAACCAGTTTCTACATCAGGTTTTATTGACGTATTTATGTAAAGAGGGTTTTTGTCGAGAGTCAAATATATTGCTGGAAGTATTTTTTTCCCAAATGTCTTGATTGAATTTATACTATAAAAATATGTTTTTATACTTTGTTTTGACACCAGTTTTATACTTTGTTTTGACCCCAGTTTTATACTTTGTTTTGACCCCAGTTTGGTGGACGTAGTTTGTCGTCTTACCCAGGACGTCTAGAATTCAGAACAAGCCTCAACAAGGATGTGATTTCTCAGGCCATCTATCCCAAGACATACCTACTACTAGTGCTGCTACGGTGGCATTAGATATTATACCAGAACGGTCCGTATGAGTTATGGGTTTTGTGATGCTCTTCATGTCTCGAATCGTATGCATTTTTAAATGTAATTCTCATTGACAAAAGACGGTCAGACGAATAACACTAAACTTAATTTATTTATAAACTGTTTAAGACAAAGTTTTTGCTTACCTGTTAAACTTTTCTGCAACGTGATTGATAATGCTGTTACACAATTCGTTTTCTTCTGAAAGAAATTAAAATTTCATCAACGCACACAAAATTGGAAAAATTCGTGAGAAACAAAAATAAATAAAATAAAATAAAATAATAATAATTTTCTCTCTGGAAAATCGAGTAAATATTTTCTAATTATAATTTTTGTATGACTGATTTTTGAAGATCTAAGTTGACTTGAAAGTAAAAAGTGGAAAAGAGTTCCACAAAATAAACTGATATGATTGGAACTTACGGTTACGTCTAGCCATTTCAACTGTAAATTGATGAGACCTAGTTGCCAATCTAGTACTGTGCTTAAATTCGTAATGTCTAGCTCCCACAGAGGAACGTTCATCCGAACAATTACCATGAAAGTATTTATAGAAAAGGCACAGGAAAGTTACATTGAAGTGGTGGAAAAGTGACTGAAGCCGAGATACCAGGTCAAGACCAATAACATTGAATGACGGCAAAATACTTTCCCTACCCCAATGTATAGGCAGAAGCCCATAAATGTGTGCTGGGATTTCTTCCTAGCTAATAATATAGGCCGGTTCTTGGTTTCATCTGACTCAGTCCCGGTCTGTCTTATCTTGACGCCAGAACACTGCGTTCGCTTATCCAAGCTTGTCTTGTATGTGAACTCTATTTCCTAGTTTGTCAACTTTTTGCTTTGTTACTGTTAATTTACGTTACATCTATTCTTTGTGGGTTTTATATTATCTTTTTCCCTGTTCTTTTCTTTTCTTTTTACTCTTGTTTATTGAAAATGTTTTAAATTCTGTTTGTTGGGCAATTCTAACACTTGTTTACATTACAAAATGGCAATTCACTCTACAAAGACTCCTCTTTGGATTTTATCAAGAATCTCTCAATATTTAACAAGAGGATCAGATAAGGTTTGCCAGCAATATTCAAAGCAAGGATGGATGTTAAACTTATAAAAAATTAAGAAAAAAGATCCTACATTATTTACCTTATTGTCCTCATCTTTGTCGCCATATTTATCACAACCTTTCGGCCGTTGTACGCTCCGGCCTTCTTCAGGTGGTTGGAATGTCGAACTTAACCCTTTATTTCGCTCACTGGGGTAGACTGTTCTAGTTCCATGTGCCATGTTTGATGGATGTCAGCTATCAGTTATCTCCTGTTAATTACACCCTGAAAGTTCTCCACTGCCTTAACCGGGTATTGAACTCACACTCTTTGGGTCCTGTCACTGAATCTAACCAACGCCTTTATCCACTGTGCCATATGTCCTTAAGGAGAACTTTCTGAGGGAAAAATTAACACCTGAAGAAGCCGAGACGTTGTGATAAATATGGCGACAAAGATGAGGACAATATTCCGAATAAGGTAAATAATGTACATAATACCTCATCTCACAAATATAGGCTGACTCAAAAAGATTCTAGCGAGAAAAATTGTTGATTTTGAAAATTATTGACCGATTATTATATCTTTGTACCAGACTAAACTAAGATTAGTAAGAAAAATGATCGTTACTATTTTTATTTGATAATCGCTGACAGGCAAATGTCACTGAGTTTTCTACCATTGAATGACCAACAGAATTCTGCCGCTACACTTCTGTCTGGCCATTTGACACGATCGAAACTTTCAGGGATCGTCACTTGAGTTGATCTTGATTTGATACAGATGTAAATATGCACGTTCCTGTGCCTTTAGTTGAAATAGCGTTTCATTAAACTGCAAAGCAAAGGTTAGAGGTTTGCTGATATTTACTAAACTCATTTTATCAAATATCAATAGGCCAAACAAAATGGCAGAAAAGTTACGATATCTGTTGTGGCTACCATTGAAGTAGGCAAGGATTGCCTCCTTGGAATGTCAGTTTCTGCTGTACGCTGCATTTGTTTCATTTTAATTGATTCGGTAAAAGGCCAAGTAAGCGGAATATGAGGTCAAAACTATTGTATAGTAATCATTCTCTAATAGGATTAAGTCTAGCCTACATTGAAAATCAGCATTCAACATCTGGCTTTTACATGTATTAGAACACTGACTACAACAGAATTGTCTCAACCAGAAACAGCCCTAGTTATTTTTTAAACATAAGACACTAAGGACACTCAGTGAGAATCGAAGTCCTGATACTAGCGAAGTATTTGACAAGAGAAGTTTGTTAAACATCGCGCCACAGATGGCGCCTCCTCCACTGAAGCTTTTCTTGGATTCTATTAGGTTGGTGCAAAAATAATGACGTAATAATGTCGTTTTTTGACGTTAAAAATACGTCAAAAAACGACATTATTACGTCATTATTTTTGCACCAACCTAATACCAAATATTGAATCCAGACTCTCCTTACATTGCTATTTACACCCACCTCCCTGGCTTGAAATCACCGTCGAAATCCGTATCCGAAAAAAATGTGGTCCAGTGGAGTAATGGATAACGGCTCAAACAGAGGAATCGGAGAGCCGAGTTCGAATTCCAGTTGGGTTCATTACATTCATTTATGTGCTAATACCTGTTGTAACCTAGAAAGGGTTACTGAATAAGGTTGGAATGAAAATGAAATGGTTATCTTTATCAACAAAATAAAATTTTTGACAGCGGCGTGAAGTGCGTAAACCACTGCTAGCGTTAGACTACTTAATCAGCATATTCGATATTTACCTGCCTCCCCACGAGGTAGGCTGTTTCACAAGGCCAAATTTAATGTGGGGAAATCCGAGCGCGTGGAATCGAACAAAAATTGCCCGTAGACCACACATACGCGGGATCAGGTATCTGTCTATTGCCTCGGACGAGACTCTGCCCTTCGGCATAGCCTCGTCCTGGTTTCTCTCTGTCCGAAGGCAGATAGTTCGACACGACAAGAGCTTCCCACGCTGACAGCTCACGCTGCTAGCGTAAACAGGATATTATCATGGACATAGCCATTAGTGTTCATAAGTACGGTATATAACAATACCCTTGGGAAACATATGAATGCATCTCTTCTCCACAAAGCTATGGGTAAACAGAAGGACAGACTGCATTCTATAGCCTTGGATGGCGACTCCTCTAGGAGAAGGAAATCTCTGAATTCAAACCAGTCTGGAGAGGCTAGAGCTCTGTCAGGCTATCTTGCCCAGGAAATATCACTGCTGTTGTGATTGCAGTATATATTGTGCCCGTACGATCTTAATGGGTTACGGGTCTATGGCGCTGAAAAGATATATGCAGCCGTCCCAACAACATGGCAGGACCCCTCTTGTTAATATTTAATTACATTTAACTTAATCCAGCAAAAGGCCAATAAGGGGAAAATATAGTTAAGAATATTTCTTGGTGTTAACACTCCAAAGGATAAGGACCAGCCTGCCTTGAAAATCACCATTCAATATCCGGGTATTTAATTACCTTAGAATATCGACTACTGGTTGTTCTTGGTTTTAAGAACTCCGGAGAACCCTCTGACCCCTCAAATTATCGAACCGCTTTTCGGCAAAATATTCGAGGTTCTAATCAATGCTGAAATGGATAAACATCTTACCTCACGCAACTTCCTATTTGATGAACAAGATGGCTTCCGTTTCGCCAGGTCTACCACTGACGTATTAACGGTCATTACTGAATTTGTATATCAAGCTCTAGATAGGAACGGCGAAGCTCGTGCTGTGGCGCGAGACATTTCGATGGCGTTCGACTGGCTTTAGCATGCTGGCCTTCTACGCAAGCTCCACAAGTCAATATTAGGGTTTAATCCAATATTTCCTATCAAATCGTGAAATGAAGGTCATGTTGAACGGACTCACATCCAGATTCTTTCATACAAACGCGGGTTCAACTATGACTGTCCTGAGTCATACACCGTTTCTGATATTTATAAATGATCTCCCTGATGTCATCAGTTCTTAACTAATTATTTAGGCACATGACGCTAACATTTACGTCTATCTCAGTAGAAAATCCGACAGATCTAACAAAGTAAACCTGGTAGCTGATATTGAAAAAAAGGACTTCCGTGCAGTGGTTAGCTTGGGTAATAAATAGTTTCTAAACAAAATTACTTTCATTTAACCACTATAGAGAACTTTTTCTGTCTGCCCTCAACGTGGTTGACACTAGATTCCAGGAGAACAACACACTAAACCTTCTTGGCCTCACGTTTTCCATTAACATTAAGTGGATCGAATACATCAAATCAATAGCTACATCTACTGTGTCGTGCCATATTTTTCTTGCCAGAATCCATCTTGCATATATAAAAATCTTCCATCGTCCATGTATTGAATAATGTTGTCACATCTGATCTGGTTCTTCTGCTGTACATCTAGAGATTCGTGACAAAATCCAAAGATGCATCTGTAACGTAATCGATCCTTACCAGGCACCTTGACATCAGTCGCTTTCTCACCGACGTGACATGGCTTCTCTCTGTCTTTTCTACAGATATTTTCATGGCAACTGCTTTGAGCTTTTTCCCTGGTTCCCGGAATTACTAGAGTGGCATTTAAAGTTGAAATAACTAAATGAAAACCCGACCCTCTACTCCAACAGTTTCTTTTGTCTCACTTCCAACATGTGCAACTATCTTCTGTTTTCTTGCTTCCCTAATAATTTTCAAAAATATAAATGCAATGTCGATCCCTATCTTCTGTCTTCTGGAACAAGGGTTTGTTTTTTTCTTTTTGTCCTTTACTCAATCCTCCCTATTCTCAGTCTTCTTTTTCACTTTCACTTTCACTTTCACTCCCTGTAACCCCCTATGTGCTTTGGCATTTTAATTTTTTGTTAAATTTCACTCCAAGGACGTCTTCCCTGTGGTAAAAGGATTAAAAAAAATGAAAAATAAAAAATTCAGCCATGAAACGGCCCTTTTAAATTTTATATTTTACTCCCAAAGCCTTCCTCATGAAGATCTTAAGTACACAATCCAGTTATGAAATCAGATTCCCTTCTCTTCGACGAAATGCCCTCCCAGTTCGAAGAGCCTCATTTATCTTATTTAAGTATTATCTCTCCCGTTTCACAATTATATCATGTATTTTGAGCATATCCCTTTATGAGTGATGATTCCTTAATGTTAAAAAAGATTAAATATTTGTTTTTAACTGTCGAAGCGCATTTTCAATAACTCCGTTTACATATGAGGCTTCCTTAAACATTAACAGAAAACGTCTGAATGTGAGCCCGAGAAGACCGAACGAGGAAAGTCCTTCTCGGTCTCATGTTCTCAGCTGAGATGAAGTGGAAAGACGATATTGAATCCATTGCTAGGTGAGCTGCTAAGAAAGTCGGTTCACTAAGTCGGTAAGTTACAATTTTTCTCTCCAGAATATATCTTACATATCTATATGTCTACCATTCGTCCATGCTTAGAATACTGGCCCGCTCTCCCTGTTATTTACTTTGAGCTCCTTGATAAGATGGAATGAATATTTTGCAATTGGTCTTGATCTGTCGGCTCATATCCGGTTACTTTCTCAACGCCGTAGGGTTGTCTCTCTATGTCATTTTTTAAAATAAATACTTTCATAATAATTGTTTGATTTCGCTCAGTTAATTGATGTTTCTACCATATTTAAGGATAGTAGTTTTTTTTTATTACTAACATTATTTTATTAGGTTTCTTGTAAATAGTTTTGTTTTCATATCGTAAATATGCATTGGTTCTAGTTTTTAAATTGTTGTTTTATTACCCTCCCGCCACAGACAATGAATTGTACATATGGAGACTAGCTAGAATTTTCATAGAGACAATGAGGTATTATGGAGAATGTAGTAAGAAAAGTAAGTTATATATTATTATCATTGCTACAATGCGTTGTTTTGGTGTTAGGAATAGTGTAGTATGTTTGGGTCAGTGTTAGTGGCTAGCTACGTTTAACTGTAAGACAGAAGAAGACCGTCCTTACCCCCCCCCCATTCCCCATTTTGTCCTTGTGCCACATTTTGTAAATATTTACAAATAAATATCGCTCTACGCTATAGCACCTTGAGTTAGTTTTTTTTTGTTTTTTTTTCAATTTAAGCGCGGCACTAGACTGGTGCTGAGATCTCACCAATTTATAGTTAAGCTGGCTAGATGTAGCCGTTACTTCAATGCTAACAGTTTCTTCTCTCCCACTTCTCCCTTGTGGAACTCCTTAACGGCTCCCTGCTTTCCATCCAAATTTAATCCGTAAAAATTTAAATGCAATGTCAATCGCTGTCTACTGTCCACCTGATTACTCTTTTCTCTTCCGGTTCATTATTAATGTTTCTGTTCCTAATTCTTCCACAATCAGTTACCCTTTGGGTCTTAGCGGCTTTACTCTCTTGCTTGGGGTGATTCCTATTAGAAAATATACTTGGAGCATTAGACAGCAAAAGGAATGTCGGGATATGATTCATTCTTCCTTATTGCTTAAAGCAAACGTTCGAATACTTCATGTTTTAGTATCTAATGTCGTGTTACGTTAAAATGTGAGGCTTCCTAGTTATTTAACAGTAAACGTCTGAGTAATTTATCCTCCAAAATGCATTCTTGATTGTTTAAAGGATAAACATATGAAGAGTTTTTGAGTTAGCATCAGAAAGACATGCTGACCATTCAAAAATAACCAATAAGTTACTATTACCTCAAAACTACAAGCATTATTATTATTATTATCATTATTATTATTATTATTATTATTATTATTATTATTATTATTATCATTATTATTATTATTATTATTATTATTATCATTATTATTATTATTATTATTATTATTATTATTATTATCATTATTATCATTATTATCATCATTATTATTATTATTATTATTATCATTATTATTATTATCATTATTATTATTATCGCATTCTTTTTTTCTTCTTTTTTTGTTTCTCTTCCTTGTTCCTATTATCAGTAATAAGAATTCTCTCCACGAATCAGGTAAAAAATTAAGATTTCCGTCAAAAATTGATAAAACTAGTAGGTACCGATTACATATCAGGTATATCAATAAATAATATATTAACTTGTGTCTAAAATTAAAATATTATTAATCTAAAATTTAATTTGCGGTTTATATATATACATACATATATATATATATATATATATATATATATATATATATATATATATGCACATATACATATACAAGTAATCAAATTTGTGGTGAAGTTTAATTTATATTACAATGAATCATTCGACAAAAAGTAAATTAGTAAAGTTAATGATATAAAATGGCGAAATACCTTTTTAATTTTTTGAAAAATTTAGTTAACGAAGGGATTTCGCCATTTTATATCATTAACTTTACTAATTTACTCCATTGTAATATATATATATATATATATATATATACATATATATATATATATATACAATAAACATATACATACAGATATATACAAGTTATATATTATTATTATTGCTACAATTATTAGTATCATTATTATTTCATTCTGCTTCATTTATTCTTCCTGACAGCAGTATCTGTCTTTTAATGTTTAGCAATTTGCTTGAATGACTGCTACTAAGAGACACTTTTGTAATTCAAACAAAGATGCCGTTATAAGAAACGGAGACAAAAACTCGAAACAGAAAGCAAAAATCAAACATATGTAGACTTGCGTAAAAAAATTTAAACAGTAACAATAACAATGCAATTATACCAGTAAATACCAATTACATAATATGCAGATCAATAACACCATAATAGCAATGATGGCAACGGCAATAGCAGCCACAATGGTGACAATAATGAATAGGTCACTTTTGAATAACTTAATAACATGTCTTTAAAATATAACATATCATTAATTTAAAATTAATATACATCAGATACTTTTTTTCAAGAAATATAATTCCTTTCATTATATGTTTTAATTTTTTTCAATAGTAAAAATTTAAATAAATTATGATTTATAGTCACATATAATTAAATTAAAATCAATTTACGTTGAGTTACATTTACGGTATACGGAGTACACTGGCGGAGTACACTGGCGGAGTAGGTAATGGCTTCTCCAGTTGCTACAAGTAACTACATTGCATACTGAGAAAGACAATATTCGGGAAATGTTTATGGAGTTTTACTTTGAAAAGATTGACTTCAAAAAGTTCAAAGGTCATACAAAAACCACCATAATCACAACGCTGAACCGAGACATTCAAAAAACAAGGCAGAAGGATCCCACTTTTTCTCTGGAGAGATTTACAATCGAGAAAGATCTGCAACAAATCAGCAAACTAGCAGAGGACTGAGGAGGCCGGCAAAATATTGTCGGATCAGTAAACAATGGCATTTAAGATGAAAGAACATGTTAATTTATGAGCTCAAATCGAAACAGTTTTCATGATGATAATTTTCGTTGAAGTATATCTTCCTGAAAATGAATTATTATTATTATTATTATTATTATTATTATTATTATTATTATTATTAATTTGATTCCTTCTGTATACACATTTTTTCCGTGACCCGACCAGATACCTAATGCAAAGTGTGTCTTCATTTCCCACAGTAAAACAAACAAAAATCCCTAAGATCACAAACATTTCTATTTGTAATGTGTGAGCTGTATTTGTGAGCACATTTTTTTTGTATTTTTTTAAATGCATGGGCGATAAGGAAGCCATTCAATTAGGCTTTCAGAAGATTTTCCAATCAACCCGAAGGATCCAACTATCTGGAATTATTGATGTCCTTGTGGAATAATCCACGTTACCTTTTCACCCCTTTGCAGAATAATCCATTCTTACACCAACACACCTGTTATCCAATCAAAACACTAGTTCTGACAAACTCAATTTCTCATTGGCTAACAGCCTTAAAAAAAGTAAGTATGCACGTGAAAAATAACTTTGGCGCTCAAATGTGTTTGACCCTATTTTTCCTTTCCAGAACCTATAAAAGAAAGAAATTCGAACCAACTTACTAGTCAGAATTCCACACTCGGTGGAACGGCTGATCGGTTGCCCTCTCTGCTTTTGGGCGGTGAGGAACCCGAAAGTGGCTGTGCCGAAGGGCGGATTCTCTTTCGGGGAGGTAAACCGACCCTGAACATGTTTATACGGGTTCAATGGGCATATTTGTTGCCGAGCCCACGGGCTCGGAGAGCCCACGTTAACAAGGCCTTGTGCTACATGACGCTCTCGTGGTGGTGGTGGGGGGGTGACTGAATATCGTCAGAATTCCACACTCGGCTGATCGGTTGAATTCTATGCCTTTGGGCAGGGAGGAACCTGAAGGAGGCTACGCCGAAGGGAGGAGTCTTCTTCGGGGAGGTAGACCGGCCCTGAACCCGTTTATGCATGTTCAATGGGCTATTTTTTGGCCGAGCCCACTGGCTCGGAATGCCCACGTTAAAAAGGCCTTGTGCCACATGACGCCATCGTGGGGGGGGGTGACTGAATATCGTCAGAATTCCACACTCGGTGGACCGGCTGATCGGTTGCACTCTCTGCTTTTGGGTGGGGAGGAACCCGAAAGTGGCTATGCCGAAGGGCGGATTCTCTTTCGGGGAGGTAAACCGACCCTGAACATGTTTATACGGGTTCAATGGGCAAATTTTTTGCCGAGCCCACGGGCTCGGATATCCCACGTTAAAGCGGCCTTGTGCCACATGATGCCCACGTGTGTGGCGGGGGGTAACTAAATATAGTCAGAATTCCACACTCAGGGAGATGCCAACCAATTCCATGCCAGTTTAAACTTTGACTTTCCCGCGCGAATTAACCTCTGACTCAACAAACTTTTGGCATTCTCGATCTCTCTTTTAAACAAACTTCGCAAAAATTCATTTGCTTTACTTGAGAAAGTGAAATATATATTCACTACATATTCGTAGCAGTAACAAACAGAACTAAGAATATTTACAATAACACTCGTATACAGACACTAACATTTGAACTGTAAAATTGAACACTTTTGTACGTTGAACAGTAAACTGTTTAATTCTTACAACAAATCATCAAAACACTGATTTAAGCATTCAAACATCCTCAACAACAAAGTACATGTCTTATTACATCAACATACAACAAATCACCAATTAATAACTCATTTGTATATATTTAAATTGTATATAAATTACCGTATTGTTGTGTATTTTACTTGTCTTTGTTTTTAACTCTGCTTTGCATGACCTGTTCTAAATATTCGTTTATTATTTGGTGTGGATGAATGATAACGAACACGCCACCTAAAAATTCCTTCTGATTCAACCAAACACTTTCATTAATCCCCAACATCCTCATGTGCCATATTTTTTAAATTTACAGTTCAAGATCCTTATATTTTGTTAGTTTTTGAAGATCTCTCAAAGATACATTACAATCTGCAGGAACTGCCATGTCAATAAGAAAGCACATTCTGTTCTTCTATTCTTTGATCGCGTTGTTTGGGCAATTAGCTTTGATTTTCCCTATGTGCGTATCGTAAATTCCCATAAAATTGTTACAGGTTTTATATCTGTAACAGGGCTGGATGATGTTCATACCAGTTTCTTGCAATTTCCTTCCCGCAAAAGTTCCATATTTTCCAGTGCAGATATTATCCCACACTAATGCCGGGTTTATATTCAGTAGATACTAATACCATGCAACCTTATGCAAGACGGTCAATTGCTATTAAATATTTATCATATAATCTGCATTTTGTGTTTTTCATTATGTGTGATTGGTAATTTCTAGTTAGTTGGTCCTAAGAAGCAAAAATAATACTTTGTTTTTCAATTTTAAACCCTGGATAACTTAGCATTGGTGGGTACGGGGTTTGTCTACAACAACATGTCTGTTACGTGCGGCATATTAAAAATGAAGATTCTTAGCTTACCATCGTTTCTGCATTTGATACATTGCATTTGCTTTTGCTTTCTTTTTGTTTCTAAATTCTTTGCCACTGCAGTAGTTGTGTTAGGTTTTATTTGCACATCTTCACCCACTTGAAATTGTTTTTGAATTTGTTGGCTTACTGTATTATTGAATAAAGTTTCTTTCCTGTTATTTGACACAGGTCATCATCCTGTCTTCTGTAGTTTCCATGTATCTTTGAAGACCGATTGTTGTGGTTTTGTATGGCAGTTCTAGTTGAAATAACCCTCTGCCTCCTTCGGATCTGGTCACATAGAGATGATCAACATCAGCCTTAGGATGATGCATGAAGGGATAGTGAGAAGATTTCTCGTTTATTACTATAATTATTATTAAAAAACAAAATGATTGATATTACATTTCCAATATTTTTAAACACTTAGAGAAGAACCCGTCTTAAGAAAAGATACGAAAATACACAGTGTTTAGCAATGTTTAAAAATATTTGTATTTTTTCTATATTTTTATAATTGTATGTAATTTTTAAACAACATTAAAACATACTGTCAAATTATTGTTAAATATTGATAAACACTGTCTTCTTTTTTTATCGCGAATCGCACTCTTCTCTATTTATTATTATTATTATTATTATTATTATTATTATTATTATTATTATTTTTTATTTTCTTTGCTTTCTGGCGTTTACACATTTCTTTCCGGGTCCCACCCAGGGACCTAAGGTTAGAAATGGCATCATGACACTTTTCACTGACAAAAAAATAAAAATTAAAAATTAAAAAAAATTAAAAAATAAAAATAAAATAAAAATTACATAGATAAAGCCCTTCGTAAAGTGTGGGCTGTACTTGTCAGAACAATTTTTTGTATCTCCTTGAGGCATGGGCTTCCAGGAATCCCTGCAATTAGTCTACTGCAATCTTTTCCAGCCAGTCCTAGGGCTCCAACTACAACAGGGTTTGTTGATTTTCCCATATGCCACATTTTCGAGATTTCTATTTCAAGGTCCTTGTATTTTGTCAGCTTTTTGAATATCTCCAAAGATACATTGCAGTCAGTAGGGACTGCCATATCAATAAGGAGACACCGTTTTTGTTTGTGGTCTTTAATAACAATTATTATTATTATTATTATTATTATTATTATTATTATTATTATTCGTGTTATCCTTTTGCCAGAGAGTAATTTGAAATGCCTAATTAACAAGTCACCTCTGTGGTCTGTAAATAAACTGGCACAGTAGGAGAGCGATCGTCTGCATATTTGAAAAGGGTTTTCCGTGTGACATATGCACTTCTGCATATTGTAATCTTTTGTAGCTCTGAGATGTTGATGTGTCCAGGAATTTTACCGACATGATTTTTGGTACCCTTCTTTATCATAATCAGTTTTCCTGGCACAAACAGGGATAATCGCAGTTCTAAATTTCCACAGTCGATTTGTTGTCCTTATAATTTGTCAGTTTTTTTTGTTTTTTTTTTTTCATTGATTTTAAGAAATATTGGAATCCATGTTGGGGAAGTCATATCAGTTAGCTAGCAGATTCCATTTTTGAAATATTTTACTACTATATCTGTTCTATTTGCGACAATTATTATTATTATTTTTATTATTATTATTATTATTACGTTTTGAGTTTGGATATTCATTTTACAAACTGTCTACAAGTTTTGATCAGAAAATTCAAAATACTGCAAGTCAACAGATTATGATAGATGGTCCAGTTGGTTGAATATGTAGCTACATAATTTTCCAAAATCATTTTCATAAATGCAATGTGTCTTGTAGTTTAAACTTTCCTTAAAATATTGTCATTTTTGTTATATATATATATATATATATATATATATATATGTGTGTGTGTGTGTGAAACTATTGTAGAAAATAGGAAAGAAACTGGTTTGGTAAATAATCCAAAGTTCCAAAGTATTTTTGTAATTATTTTTAAAAAATATTGCTCGATACGAAAGTAGAGCATAAATATAATTATTTATTTAAAAATATGATTCCAACTCGCTACATAAGAGGTCTCATGTTTCAAAACAAGAGCCGAAAACTTCAAAATAATATTTGAATTAACTTGAGTTAAAGTAGGCTCTGTTCCATCTTCATATATATATATATATATATATATATAATGTAGGCTCTGTTCCATCTTAATATATATATATATATATATATATATATATATATATATATATATATATATATATATATATAAAAGTGGTCTGTTTTTCTTTAAATTATTAGCTCTGAATTTACATTGAGCTCTCAGGATTTCTTCCTCCTTGAGACTACCCATACAAATTACCAAGTTTATCGTAACTTAACTATATATATATATATATATATATATATATATATATATATATGTATATATATATATATATATATATATATATATATATATATATATATATATATATATATATATATATATTAAGGGAAAGAATTATGATAAAGTGTGAAAAGTTTTCGCGTGACGCATTTCGTCCTTTGAGGAAATCATCGGACTAAGTTTATGTTTATATGACCGATTAAATCCTAAAGGGCGAAACCCGTGACACGTAAGTATTTTTTTTACACTTCGTCATACTTTTCACTAAAATTATTTTTTATATCTAAAAATATTTTATGCCACTATATATTATTTATTAAATAGTATATTTATTTTCATCTACCGTCCTTTTAATAAGATTCCTAGAATATTTAGGCTAGAAGACCAAAATAAATAAATATACAGTTTAATAAATAAACAGAGCGCATACTCAAATAAACTCATACACTAAATCAACGTTGAAACTGATTATATATATATATATATATATATATATATATATATATATATATATATATATATATATATATGAAAGATTTCTCACTGTTACCGTGTAAAAACCAACAATATGTATGAAGGTAAAAGACAAGAGGAAAGCTGTATGATTAGCCGACGCGTTTCGTCCAATGTGGACTTTTTCAAGGCAAGAACGAAATGAATTTATTGAAAACAAAGTAACTATTAACAACAATCAAAATGTCCTCAACTAGAAGAATTTAGAATATGCTATTGTATTCATATTACCAAATGAAAATTACGTCAAGTACTTTCACGTGTATTTCATTGTTTTTATTGTTGTATTGATATATTAATCTATGCCCAGATTTTTCTCAATATCACCTTTCCTAACAGAATTACTACTCTCCCATGACAACATACGCAACAACTATATCAAGAAATCAAAAGAAAACGGTTGAATCTGTGAGCAGAACAATAAAAAACAATATTTAGTCAAATGTCATATCAACTTCAATTCTTGGTTGCGCATGCGCACAATATACCAAATATATGGACGAAACGGTCGTTCACTGTTTTCTGCATTCTATTGTCGACTCGATGAATTACTTACTTATGATTATCTCAAATCCTCCTAATTTCTATAACTTGTATATCCCTGCTTGAACCGGTTGTAATTCTCCAATTGGAGAGGCTTGGTGATAGCAGTCGTGGTTCTTGGGGGCACAGTCCTGTGCGTAAGACAAACTCGAATGAGTTCCACCACGGAATATGTGAACTAGCGAAGCTTTATCGAGTCGAATTCGTTAAAACTTCGTAACCGAGATCCGTTGGTACAGTTGGTATGACGTTTGATTCATATCGTAACGATCCTGGTTTCAATACTCGGTGAAGGATGCGCACTACTGTCGTCCAATGCATTCTGTTGAGTTTTCTTCTAAAGTCGTTGAATTATCTAATTGTCATATATATATGCTCTAAAATACGTATTCAATTTGCAACAATTATTTTGTCAATGAGAAGCGGATGTTAGATTATTATATTCGTGTGTATGTGTGTGTGAGAACGTATATGCATATAATATGTGTGTGCATGGGAGCGCGCATATATATATATATATATATATGAAGAAAAATATACGGGAAAAAACAAACAAAAATCCTTATATGCAATAATGCTGTTTTAATGTTAATATGTCGACGTCGGACGTTTCGGTAAATAAACCATCTTCAGGACATATTCAATATAAAATATAAAATATAAATAACATTATCAAACTTAACATGACAAAAACGATGGACACAAGAACAAGACATATCCAAACGGATAACTAAAAGTTTATGCGATCAGCGTTTCGTTTTAAACATGGTCACGTTGTCGTCCAACGTCGACATATTAACATTAAAACAGCATTATTGCATATAAGGATTTTTGTTTGTTTTACCCCGTATATTTTTCTTCATACTGTCGGATTCTATATCCATATATTTGCCTGCATATATATATATATATATATATATATATATATATATATATGGGGGGACATGCGAGCACGTCTGCGTGTTTGTGTGCGCATGTTTATGAGTGACAGAATGGGTGGGTGCGCGAATAGACTTATGAATCTTAACGTGTCTGTGCAATTTCTATCACCATTTCATTCTATTTGTTTCCAATATATTTGACATGTGTTATTTTGACAATATTCTTTGCCATTTGCGTATAAAACGGAGTCATTCGGTTAACTAATGGCCGTGTATTTGAAATGATATGGCAGTGACGACGGACAGGTTTCTGTGTGATGCGAAATGTATTTTTTTCCGTGTAATGTGAAGTGACTTCTAGAAACTAGACACTTTCTACCACTTAATCCGTTCTCGAAACATAAAAAAAGATGGCAGCTAACAAAAGGACAACTTCCAGACATGCAAATTCTTGGGCATTATCTTTTTCCGGTTCCGTTTTACTTCTCGTTCTTTTCTTTTTTAACACCAATGAATTTCAAAATATGAGTCACTTTTAAACTATTGTCCATTTTTTTTAGTCATTATGATAATTGTTCTTTTGTTTCTTGCTTTTGTTTTCTTTTTTCGTTTCATTTAAAAAAAAAAGAAAGAGTTTTAATGTAGCTGTCTGGATGGATTGAAACTTGAACTTACTTATTAAATATAAAACGAAGATCATTGACCAACAACTTTTGGATAAACAGGAAACAACGCTCATTCCTTGACAGCTGGGTTCAATAATTTTTGATCCGTCATATTTAATTGTTATAGGTATTTGTTAAGTTTAACTAATTATGGCACAATGCGTAATGCCTAGGAAATATATATATTGTACAACCGTCAATAAATAGCACATTCTTAAAAAAACATCTTTCGGTCTACAAACAATTATTTCGTCTTCAAGTTTTAACTTTAAAGGAAAAAATTACAGCCTGACGATGAAGGAATGTTTCTTCGAAAGTTTTTGTTTAACTTAAAAAAAACAATATACACTAGATACACTTGACAACAGTTTTATTAATGAGGATCACATCATTCAATGGATTAACAGTATTTTAATGCATACATTATGTTCTACTAGAAAAATGATTTCGCCATTTTTCGCATTAATATTGCTGATTGGTTCTATGTATGATTATTTCTTTATATATATATATATATATATCGAGAGAGAGAAAAACACAAACATACATATATATATACGTGTGTGTAGATATAGATATATATAGATAAATATATAGATAGATCTTCCGACTTACAAAGCTCATATATATATATATATATATATATATATATATATATATATATATGTGTGTGTGTGTGTGTGTGTGTGTATAGGAATGTACGACACCCATAGCTATGATACAAAGACAAGCTGTCAGCATACCTCATAACACCCTCGAGCGTAAAATTTCATAACTGAATCAATTATGTTGTCAGATCCTCATACGTCGAAACCAACGGGAGATTTCATTATTTATATATATATATATATATATATATATATATATACTGGTGCCATCTTTCAAATGAAGGGGGCCTGCCTAAAATAAAATCCACTGGTCACTTTAACCGCGATTCCATTTTCCATGCTGTCAGCTTGTAGAAATAGATATCTATACTTAATCTTCTTTATTTGTTCCGTCTCCTCATGACGTTGGCGATCATGTCTCTCCACAAGTTCCTGTCCTTTGTAGCTCTTAATAATTTTTTTCTCTTTTTGTTATTTCTCCTAAATCCTCCTCCGTCATCCATTTACTCAAGCTCGCTAAGAAGGTTATGCTTTGTGTTCTCATGTCCCTTCAATCTGTCGTCTGAGTACGAGATTTTCAGATTCCATGCAGTTTTTCACATATGGTATTTTCATAGTATTCTTTGCTATTTACGAATAAATTACGCCGTATGTATTCATGTAACGCGCGATCTCGGGTATCGTGCGACCCCCAAATTTATATCATGTTAGTTCCTGTTTAGAGAGACCAAATTACAATAGACTAACCTCTTTTCCTCTCTCTGTTTATCCCATCTTCTAGTTAAATATGTTCAAAAAGTAAAAGAGGATGATAAAAGAACCCTTAATAACGCTATACTAGTTACTTAAACAACCAAACAAGAAACAGCTAACAATCTTATAAACGTAAACAATGAAAAAAGATGCATATTCGCTATGTTTTATTTTATGATATGATACTAATATGTAAATTTGTCATGTATGCATGCCTTATTATTTGATACAGTTGAGTAAAACATCTGTTTTAACAAAATTATGTTTATATTAAAAACAGCTGTACTTTTTGACCAAAGTAAATGGATATATGATTTGGTCAAGCAGTACATATGCTAAATTTATATCTCCTGCCCTTAAAATTAGTTCAAAATTAAGTATTCTATAGTTGGATATTATGCGTGTATATACGGTAGTCATATAAGATAATCGTCGGCATCACGCATGAAAGTTCATACGAAACTACGGTATATATATACGAGGATTAAAGGCATTCATTAGCATTCATTGACGTTTGCTGACCGTTTACGGAGACGAAACAGTGGATGTGATCACAGTTAGACAGTGTGTAATAAATACGAGGAAAAAAGGCATTCATTAGCATTCATTGACGTTTGCTGACCGTTTACGGAGACGAAACAGTGGATGTGATCACAGTTAGCCAGTGTGTAATAAACTACGGCTGTGCTGAGAGTGAAGTGTTGCATATCTGTCAGCGATAGTGAATATCCCGTGGTGGTGAAAATAGAGAAAAAAAATTTGTTGGTAGCTGAAATGTTGAGCACTGGCTATTTACAGTTTCATGTTCTTTCTATCTTTTAGTAAATGGTGTCTTTTTGCTATTTTTTATTGTTGTAACCTAGGGAAAGTTACTGAATAGAATAATCACAAGAAGGTTGATAATGAATGATAATACTTAGGACAAGAACAACACATATAACATTCGCGAGAGACGCGTAGAAGTGTGTCAAGTGAATTCCACAATGAACCTCCAAACCGGTCAGATGTGTCACAAGGCCGAATTTAACGTGGTGTATCCGAGCCTGTAGACTCGACCTAAAATTCCCCGTAGAACCTGTAAAAACGGAGTCGGGTAGCTGTTTCTTGAGACGAGACTCCGCCCTTCGACATAGCCTCGTCCTGATATCCTCTCTGCCCGGAGTCAGAGAGTTTGACCAGCACAGCTGGAGACGAATCTGCAAATGCAGAGCAGCATACAGTATTTACTACTGTATTTATGTGAATGGAAACATACTTATTTTTGTCCGTAGGAATGCTACAACATATATTAGCCAAGTCCTCCTTTTTCATCATGTGCCATAGAAATCTCAAACATCTCTTCCTGATGTTAAGTATAAGTGTCCTTTTTGTTTCCATTTTCTCTAAAACTCATCTCCTCCTAGCACAAATTTTCGGTCCAGGATATCCTCAGTATCTTTCTGTCAAAATTTCTGTTGCTTTAATTTTCTTCTTCATTTTTGAGGAAATCGTTCAATATTCACTGCTATGCAGGAGGGCAGATATCATCTAACAGTTCAGTACTCAATACTCTGCTTAGCTTTTGGTAGGTGTCTTTCATTATCACAAGGTTCCTTCGGATTTCAGTGTTGTTAGAAGACTTCCCAGATATTTTAATTTTTGTACTAGTTTGATTTTCGTATTTCCCATTTGTAATTTGCATTTTGGGCTCCTCCTTTTGCTAACAACCATGGATGCTCTCTTCTTTTAATTGATGTTTAATTCTTTTTTCTCGCTTTCCTTCATTATATTCTGTAGGGGTTTTTGTAGCTTTCTTTCTATGTCCGCTATCAACACTGTCATACTTGTGTTTAAACTGACTTCCTGTATCCCGCGTCAGCTTTCCAGCATTCATTGCCATATAGGAAGACGAATATCACATAACAGTTCAGCAATATTTGTCTCTGTGGCTTCAAGTCACTTCTCTATCCGTCAGGAGAATGTCCAGCGTTTATTGGCATATATTAGGTTCGTGCAAAATGTCGTTTTTGACGTATTTTTAACGTTAAAAACCGACATTATTTTTGCACGAACCTAATAGGACAACTGGTCAGTCAGCTTACAGATACAACACGTAAAAACACCAGTTCCCGTCCAATCAATGGCGTTAAGCAACTCCAGTCCTGGTCCATTTCATGGTTAACCGCTTGGTAATACAAAATGATGTAATCTTGGAAGTGCGGGCGGAGTAACGGGTAATTTTTAATCGGAGCACCGAGTTTCACTTCGCATTGGTTTCCTTGTATTGATTTACTCACAAATACCGTTGAGGAAGGTATTGCTCCACTTCTTCTCTACATGTTTGGGTTAAGACCTTTTATCAGTAAAACTTTATTATCTCCCAAACCAACAAAATATTTCTTACAATCGAAAATATTTTCCGAATAGAATAGAAATCAAATCAATCAATCTAGCCCTCGGTTACGATGATTTGTGCTTTATGATAGCATAACTGTTATGGGACCTTACCATAACATAATGGACTATTCCATACGTAATAAATACTGCGCTTCAAGAGGAAGCAGGGAGTTTAGTCTGAAGTCGGGCGACCGGCTGATCGGCTGGTCGGTTGAACTCTCTGCCTTCGGGCGGGGAGGAACCCTAACGAGGCTACGCCGAAGGGCAGAGTCTCTTTCTGGGAGGTAAACCGACCGTGAACACGTTTATACGGGTTCAAAGGGCATATTTTTGGCCAAGCCCACGGGCTCAGAGATCCCACGTTAAACCGGCCTTGTGCTACATGATGCCCTCGTGGGGGGTGACTAAATACTATTCAGTCTGAAGTCTGGAGGGAAGTCCGTCAGGAGTCTGTCAGTCAGTCAGTCAGAGCGAGCGAGTGAGTCAGACAGTCAGTCGAGTCAGAGGCAGTCCGAAACAGAGTCGCGTTCAGACAATTACTACAAGACATTGGAATAGTGGTACTGGTCGAGACTACATTGTTCTCCCTACTAAACCTGATTGTTCATACTAACACTTTCTACTTCTCTGTATATATTCCTGTTTGTAATATATCTGTGTTATTCCATATCCGTGTTCGAGTTCTTATTTGGTTCTATCTTAGACCATCACCAACTCTCTACGCGGAGGACATACCTTTTTTATCCGTCGCGCATAACAGTGGCGACAAGCGATTCGAACTCATTCGGTGGAAGAAAAAAAAAATTTGTTCACCACAGTATAACAGTGGCGACGAAGGTTCGAACTCTCACGTGAAGAACAAACAACAAAATCATCTCTCGTCAAAATAACAATAACAATGGAAGACCTCGGAAAATTACCATTAGCCCAATTTCCCTAAAAAAAACTTGTGTAAACTTTTGGTATGGTTTTTAGGCCCTTTGCAAATTTATGGCAAGCTGGGATCTCCTGTCCCGGCGGATAACAAATTTACTGTGTTGGAAGTCCAACCCGAGAATCATGACTGAAAAGCAAACTATCTCTGCGGCAACACTTCCAGTGTAAATTCTGGATTATTCTAACATCATTCCGTAATAGACCTAGTTTTATTTTTTTGTTTGTTTTTCTTTGGGGGTGGGGTTCTAGTTTAAACACTGACAAATGATTTTGCGCAATTTCTAAAACTTGAGTCTACAACCGTCTGCATTTATATCGATCTCTCATTCTGATCATAAATAAATCATTTCAGGATCCTTCATAAAAACTGCACTGTTCTTGTCGTATTTCCGGTCCAATTTGTCGTATATCCGGTCCATTTCTGCTTCGCATTCGTTCAAGAGAATTCGGATCTTAGAATGGTGATGTGGCTCAGGTGTAGTAATAGATTGAGGAAACGGAAAGGCGAGTTCGAATTCCAGACGAAGCCATTACATTCACTTACTTGGGAAAGGTATGAAATCTCTTCTGCCCCCACCCCAAGCTATGGGTAAATAGCAGGACAGACCAGGTTCTATAGCCTTCGATGGTAACTGGTCTACCGCAGAAAGAAATGGTAACCTAAAAAATTCTGCCTCATCAGTCATGTATCGAAAGATACATGATCGCCTGCGCGTGTATCACGCATGGCATATAACTGATATGGCTCAATAAGCTGATTGTCCGATAGGACTCGAATTCATTTCCTTCTGGTTTCTTAGGAAGAGCGAAGATTGTATCGAATTAGGCTTTAGAAAAGACTCGAATCACTATTCTTTGGCTTTTTTCCATTGAGAAGTATCTTGATAAATACTGTTTCCTCGCTAATATTTCGCAATTTAGCTGAGTATAGAGGAATACACCCTTGAGCAAGCAATCACCCCATTAACTAACTGCCCATCCAGATATCCTTAACTATAAGACACTGGTATATCTAATCTTAATCTTGACAGGAGTTAATCATTTTGAATATTTTTTTTTCAAATGTTTTGCTTTTACGTCATACGCATGACATTACCTCCTTGATATAATTTAGCAATTTTTTCTGCGTTTTTATTTAATGTAAATATTTTAAGTAATTTCAGCTGTTGCTCCTATTGCTTCGTTCCCCGACAAATTGATTTCGGACGCTAACAATCAAAGCGGCCCTTATAGTTAAGTATTAGCAATTAAAAAACTCTCTTTGTAAGGTGCGGTGCAGGCGTACTGGTCAAGCATATTATGTTTGTTTTGATTAAAATTTGCATCAGAATCCGACGGTATTATATATATATATATATATATATATATATATATATATATATATATATATAACATTTTGAAGAACTTTTATTTACCACATGTTTCACCGATCAAACCATTTCAGTTAGTTATTTTTTTAAATAGGTATCACCTTATGCAAGACAGTAAAGCCACTAAGACACGAAGGGTTTCTAGGTATGGAAGAATTAGGAACAGAAACATTAATAAAGAGCAGGAAGTGAGTCACTAGGAGGACAGTAGATTGCGATTGACATTGCATTTAAATGTTTGCAGATTAAAGTTGGCTGGAAAAGCATGGAGCCTGAAAGGAGTTCCACAAGCGAGAAGCGAGAGAGAAGAAACTGTAAGCATCGAAGTTACGGCTACATCTATCAAGCTTAACTATTATTTAGTGATATCCCGACGCCAGTTTAGTACTGCGCTTAAATTTAAAAAAAAATCTAATTGCCATAACGAAGAGCTCATTCAAACAATTACCATGAAAGTATTTACAGAAAAGACAGAGAAAGGCAACGTTACATAGGTGGAAAAATGACTGAAGCCGAGCCGCCAGATCAGGACCAATAATATTGCTGATTCTTCTTTGGATTTTATCAAGGAGTTCAAAATAAATAGCAGGGGCACCGGACCATATGTGCCAGTAATTTTCTAAGCATGGGCGAATGGTAGATTTATAGATAGGATAGATTCTGGTACACTGAACACGGGATTTAAAAAAATATTCCAAAACAGAACCGCTATCTTTTAATCGTCTGGAAGAACTCTTTTTTTTTTGTTTTGCCTACCATCTGCATGTCTTATGCTAACAATCTGTAAAGTAACTCATTACCTTTTCTCGGGCTAAAGTTTTCCAACGAGAGGAAGAGAGAGCATTATATTGAATTAATTGCTATGTTTACTGCTAGAACATTTCATTCACTGTGTTGTGCTTGATTTTTCTCTCAAGAACCTATCTTACACATGTATAAGTCTACCATTCGTCCATGATTTCAATATTGATGTAACAACTGATCTGGTAATTTTGCAAGATATTTAGATATTCTTAATAAAATCCAAAGAAGAATATACGATATTATTGGTCGTGACCTGGCATCTAGGCTTAGTCACTTTCCGATCGTTGTAACGTACCCTATCTTTGCCTTTTCTATAAATATTTTCATGGTAATTATTCTGATGACTTTTTTCTATGATACCTAGACTTTATGAATTTAAGCGCAGCCCTGGACTGGCGGCAAGATCTCATCAATTTACAGGCTAGATGTAATCACACTTTCTATTCTAGCAGTCTCTTTCTTCTTGATTATGGAACTCTCTACCGGCTTCTTGCTTTCCAGTTCGATCTTCAAAAATGTAAGCTTTATCTTCTATCTTCGTTATTTATAGTTCGTTTTCCTTAATAATATTTATTCTTTTATATTCTCTCATCTTCAGTAATCTTTGCAATATGAGTAAAAAAACATGCAATGATAACAGCAAAAATTGCAATATGAGTACCGGTAAAATTGGTAGAGAGATTAAGTTTATAAGTCCAAGAAATTTATAAACAGTTGTCCTTAATGACACAGGGTACAGTCGATAAAGGCGTTGGTTAAACCCAGTGACAAGACCCCAAAGAGTTGTGAAATCAATACCTGGTTAAGGGAGTGGAGAACTTGGAGGTCACTGATAATTGACATCCATTAGACATCGCAGGTGGAGCCAGCGGGCGAAATAAAGGGTTTACTTGAAGAAGACCGGAGCGTACAGCAGCCGAAACGCTGTGAGAAATATGGTAACAAAAATGGAGGCAATAGTCCGAATAATGAAAACAGTGTACATAATACGTCATCTCAGAAATATAGATTTTGTTTTTAAAATTTTTCATATCCTATATTGTCGTAACACCATTTTGACAAGAACAGGTAACAAGCTGAAGAAGCCGATGGTATATTAGCCGAAACGTGTGTTATTATTATTCGTTTTTTTAATAAAATGTTATTTTCCAGGTCGAAATTCTGATTATGAGATGTTTGATGGCATACAAGTATAATAAGTGGTTCATTTAATTTTAAATGACTTTCATTTTCGTATATATTTTCGGATATATCTTTCTTCAAATTTGAGAAATATATGCACTCAACCCGTATACTTCCATCATCTATGCGTTAAATAGCAGGGAAGACTTGGTCCCATAGACATGGTTGGCCACCAGTCTATCGTAGGAAGGAAACATCAGCCTACTGCAGGAATTCTTCTGCCAAAACAATTACGAATTCAAGAGGGAGAAGACCGCCAAAGTATGCATCACGCACGGCACCTAAGGAAGGGACAGATAGCATAATCGTAATTTCTCTATTCATTTATCGCCGGCTAGTGTTTAGTCGTAAAGCACATTTATCTCCCACGATCCCCTACATAGACGAAGCAGATAAAGTGAAACGGATACGTGTGCTGCAGTTCTTTGCAGCTCTTAATTCCCGCGTACTATATTCTCTTAGGCAAAAGATGATCCAAGCCTCTTATCAGTTGAACAGACCACCGTAGTCGAAGTTTATTGATAATCGTCTCTTCAGACTGTGAGTTCGTTGAAAGACAACATTGTCTGGAATGTGGCAACACCGATGGATATTTAACATTTCTCTCTGTATCGCTCTCTCTCTCTCTCTCTCTCTCTCTATATATATATATATATATATATATATATATATATATATATATAGGCAGCATACCTTCATTCAAATATGTTTAATTTATTAATATAGGCATATTGTATCTACATATTTTTATACAGATCCTTTCCATTTTTTTTCTAATAAATTTATAAGTGAATAACAACAACAGATAATTTTAAAATTATAAAAAAACTATAGAAGACCGCGGGATGAGGATTTCATCGCAGTTAAAATAAGTTTGGTTTTGTAATTTACGCCTGAAGATGATCTTGTAAAAAAAAAAGTACAGGGATTAGAAAAAACGACCACCTGCAATAAATACTGCTTTAGAAATTATTGTCATAGTTTTCAAAGTAAATGGCAAACTTTACAAAGGATTATTCAAGCACATAAAATGCTCAAGCTCACGCTTTCGTTATTCTCTTCGAATTCTCCTATTCAATTCATCCCACACTAATTCAATGGGAGAGAGTTCAAAGGTTAAAAATATTAAACAATTTGATCCTTTTAATCAAACTTGTTTGGATGAATACTTACTGTCTAAATATACAAATAAGCACAACGGAATTATTACGAATATAGCAGCAAATATCTTTAAGGGCATTTAATATTTTATAAATTTCTATATTTCTACAAATTCATGGTCATTTCCCTGATATTGAAGCATTTGTTTTGTAAAAGAAATCAATAACTACAACATTCAATAAAATTCTAAAATAACTATAACGGACTATGTTCGCACGTGCTTTTAAAATCACTATCACAACGGAATTCAAATTTTATTGCAGTTACAATAATTTTAGCTTTGTAATTTAGCCCTGAAGATGATCTAATAAGTATTTTCATTAAAAAATAACTACAGTGCATTCCTTGATGAATTTCATATCAACATCAAGAAACTAATTAGACAACTGGAAAGAATCAGTATCAAAATAGACACAATATGTCCATATTATTCAATGAAACATACTTGAATATATATTAGGTTGGTGCAAAAATAATGTCGGTTTTTGACGTTAAAAATACGTCAAAAACCGACATAACCTAATATATATATATATATATATATATATATACACACACACACACACATTGAGCAATATTATATATATATATATATATATATATATATATATATATATATATGCATTGAGCACTATTTACATTGAGCACCGGATTACATATCTTACTGTTCATTCTTTGTATTTAAATATATATATATATATATATATATATATATATATATATATATATATATATATATATATATATGTGCAAGTTTCATTAAAAACGACTGACAAGGTGTTGCGATTAAGATTTTTTATATAATCTGTCACGTGTTTTCATATAATTAGTTTATTTGCAGGACATAGTTTATATAGAAATTCTCCGAATGTTTTATATATCCAAACGATTTTGCGTATACTTCTATCATTGATACAAATATTATAGCATCATCCACATGTACAAAAAGGCTAAAAATAATACAAGCATTACTAATAAGAAAAGAAAAAAGCAACATTCAATATCAACTATGAACACGGCCACAATATGCTGACCCTGTTTATAATATAAAACATTCCTATACCTCTAGCTACATACATAAGACCATCCATATATTAAGTTAAAAGCAAAATAAAATTGATCCTTGATAATGGCTAAAAATATAGCCGAAAACGCTTGAATATATAAAACATTCGGACAATCCTCAATTGTCCCTTTTACTTTCACCCCTGTTTCCTTGTGGCTTTAACGCCTTGCTGGGGGTGAAAAGATTATAAAACTTCCCTGTAGCTACAAACCGCCATGTTTGTATATGGAGATGGTGTCTCAATGATGTCATCTGCTGGCAGACAAACAAACTAGCATCAATTTTGTAGGCAGTGTCATTCAGCAAACGATTCCACTAATAAACAGAATGGCATCAAAGTAGAGAAGACAGGCATATACTGTTAATTTGAAGTTACAAGTAATGGAGTTTGCAATACAAGATATCAACATGGAGGTCGTACTAGTGCGGTAAGCTTCTTCTTAAAAAAATACCTCGCTAATTATAAGGCGCATCTTAACACTTGTAGCCACTTAGCATATGAGAAATACGTAATTAAAGTAGAGCAGATAGCTTGTCATTTTTGTATGCCGAGTTGCATTCGGACGTGGACGATCATGGCTCGGTCATTTATTTACATAATCTCGTTCAGTAGAGTAATTGCTGTTTTCCTTGTATCTATTGGCGTCAATATGCCCTGCAAGTGTCAAAGAGTATATATAGGGTGACCCCAAAAGTGGGAACATTTTAACAGTCCAATAAAACCAAGAGTGATGGAAGAAAACATTTTATTCATAGTACTTGAAACCTTAAAACATGCCATTTAAGAAACAATGATGGAATTTTCCTGCAGATGGCGTCCTCTTGTACGAATGCAGTCTTGAAATCTGCTGTTGAGATTCCTCATTGACTGCTGCAATATCTCAACTGGGATACTGTGAATTTCATCTTGAATTCTAAATTCCGAAAGGTTTACTTGCTCAAAGTCACTGTCTCGCAGTGTTGCCACTTGCTCATGTCTGGCAATACGCACTTCAAAAATTCCCGTTTTTTGGGTCACCCTGTATATGAAACAGTCATGGACTATCGAATACACAATGTGAGAGGATTAATTGACAAGTTATTGTTTCTCAAAATCGTGATATGATTTTTTTTATAGAATCCCCATTCAGTAGCTTTCCCATTAACATACTTCCTCGTTTTGTCCCTCTCGTAGACTGGCAGTCACTCAAGGCTAACTCATTAACTCTACATTTCTCTTCAGCAATACAGCGGAGGATGATCACAATTTTCATGCGTTTCACTAGGGCATTCGTGTGAAACAACAGACTAGGGTTAAATAAGAACTGCGATTGCCGATAACATTTCCTTCGTGCTGCGGACATATATGCGCCGTGTTCCTTCGATCACAGCTCTCCACAACTTCTTATCCCTTTTAGCTCTAAGTTTTTACATACTATCTTTCTCAGTACCGGTTCCCTCGATTAACACAAGCTCTACAACTCTTGCCTTCCATCTGCCCGGTTTGTCTCCAATTCTCCAAGTACTGATTAGGTGCCCCACTAATTTCAACTATTACATTTCTGTTGATCCCAAGACACGCCCATTAAGATCTCAGCATCTTCAAAATAACCTACAATTTCCTCTTAACTTGAGCAAGCAATGATTTGTTAATTTTAACGCCCCCAAGATAAAGCAACAACCTTTTAATCGTCTGAAATATTACTTTTTTTCCTTCCATCAGCAAGGCTGACGCTAACCTCCAGGAGAGTGATTCATTCCGCCTTCTCGAGCTAACGTTCTCTGCTGACATGAAGTGCAAAGATTAGATTGAATTTATTACGAGTTCGTGCAAGTCATTTTTCTCCTCGGAATCTATATTATATTTAAGTCTACCATTCGTCCATGCTTTGATATCCTTTGGTGATCCTGCTATATATTTAGAGATTCTTTATAAAATCCCCCGCCAAAAAAAAAAAAAGAACCTGCAGTGTTATTATCCTGATTTGACGTCTATTCTTGAGTTTCTTTCCCACCGTTGTATATATCTTCCCTGTGTCTTTTCTATAAATACATTCATGACAATTGTTCTGTAGAACTTTCCTCCGTGGCAGCTAGATATACGAATTTAAGCGCATTACTAGATTGGCAACAAGGTTTCATCAATTTACAGTTGACTTGGTTAGATGAAACCGCAAGTTCTATACTAACAGTTTCTTTTCGCACACTTCTCGCTTTTGGTCCACTCTGTTGCCTTCTTGTTTTTCCTGCCAACTTTGATCTTTAAAAATGTAAATGAAATGTCAATCGTAATTTTCTTGATTCCTTCTTGTCTATTAATGGCTTTACTGACATGCTTGGATTGAAATGATTAAACTTATACACATACATACATGCATATATATATATATATATATATATATATATATATATATATATATATAATATATATATATATATATATATATATATATATATATATATATATACCAACTGTACCAATGGGCTTCAGTGACGAAGAGGTAACAAATTAGACTCGATATAGCGCCGCTCGATCACATATTCCGTGGTGAAACTCATCCGAGTTTCCTTTACCCATAGGACAGTTCAGTATAGCCCGGAAAGGTAAGGGGTAAGGGAATTTAGATGTATTTCGAAAAAAATAAGGCCCGCTATAGTATTTTGCTTTAATAAAGCTTAATTTAAAATTATTTACATTTTATGTTTGTTACAAACCAAAAAAACAATTAAGTTCATTTTTTAAAGATTGAATAAAATATTATTTTCCATAAGATGGCGGAAAAATATTAATACACACACACACAAACACACATATACAGACAACAGCACTTTAGGGTGATACTGAGTCTGTATATATATTTATTTTGTCGTAATTGTTGTATTTAGTTTTAGCCGGACACATACACACTCAAATATTTGAATAAATTAATATTAAAAGTTTTTTTCAAATAATTGTATTTAATTTTATTCTTCTTTTAAATTTACTTTATTGTTTTAGTATTCATTTTGAAGGTTATGATTTTATTTATTATAGATGAGAAATTTATTCAAGTTATATGCTCATTTGAAAAGAAAAAGAAAATTTAGTTAAATAAAAATGATGATACATAGACGTGATTTACGTTCAACATTAGTCATGTTGAATATTTTTTACGAATTTAACGATAATTTATTTAAATTAATTTTCGAAAAAGTATGGCTCTCTATAGATTTTGCTTTAATAAAACTTAATTTAAAATTATTTACTTTTTATCTTAGTTACAACCCAAAAAAACAATAAAGTTCATTTTCTAAAAATTGAATAAAAAATGATTTTCCATAAGATGGCCGAAAAATATTAACAAGTAATACACACACACAGACACACATCCACACACACACACATTCCCACAACTGCCCTTTAGGGTGATACTGAGTCTGTGTGTGTATATATATATATATATATATATATATATATATATATATATATATATATATATATATATACCTAGTGAGCCAGACAAACCTACCTAGGTTTCACCTAAACGGATCGTCAGGGAAAGTTCAGCCGAACTAGGTTTATCTAGGTCTGCTCTACGGTTGTATTGAGCTCTTTTGTTAGTTGTTTACTCGTATCGTGTTTTTTTCTTTTTCTGCATCTGTGCGATTTTTTTCGGCAGTAGTTCATGTTTGTAGCTCTTTCTTTTTTTAAAATCTTTTTTTTATATTAAAAATTCTGTACTTGCTTTTCTGACGATTTCATTTTGTAACTTGGATTTTAAGCTACCCCTTTTGCTAACGACCATATATATTCCATCTTCGTACAATTGACGGTTCCGTCTCTCTCGTTTTCGATTACTGTCCTGTCTAGGTGCTTCTACAATTGTGTGTGTGTGTGTGTGTGTGTCTGCCATACATACGGTGTAATCTGTGTATCTTATGTTGTTAAGATTGTGTTCACCAATAGTAAATCCTTTTCGAACTCCTAAGTCTCTGATGATCAATTAGAGTATCTATATCTATAATTCTGAAACGTGTATGTGTCTGTCTGTGTGTGATCGGATATTGTTTACGCGTTTCCACAGTTTTAATCCGATTTCGATTCAATTTTTTTTTCTTTTTGCTTGATAGATAATTGTTGGGGACAATGGCTCTCCACTTTTCTTTTCTTAAAAACAGTAATAAAAATAGTTTAAATTATTACATTAATATTATCTATATCTAAAATCCTGCGTGTGTATGTGTGTGATCGGATGTTGTTTATGCGTTTTCACAGTTTTCATCCGAATGCTTCTGCGCGCGAGGCTGAAAATGATGACCAAAGGACTCAACGACTGAGGAGAAACGCCTCTTCAACTGCTGCTGCGCATGGGTGTGAAACAAGATTGAGAACGCAAAAATGGCCGTTTTTTTTCACCCCCCTCCATTCAAATTGTTAAACCCCTCAATTTGGGGATGTGTCTAAGTTGCACCCAATTGTTCTTATTAATATTGATTTTCGGGTGAACTGACTTTAAACTTAAACTGCTCCAATTGAACTGCAAAAATTCCCAGTAATGAAAGACCCGGTTAAAGACAGGGTATAATGCAGATTAAATAATTTGGTAATGTCTTCAGTTTTCGTTCACTTATATTAGCTTTATTACTGTCGAGTGTTTTAAAAAACATTTAATGGAATAATCAGACGTGAAATGTCTCACCTGTATAAGTGTCTTGGCCTTTCGTTGGATCACGCGTGTGTACTCGATATGGTGTGCTGTGGAAAGAAAGCAGATATGTAAAATGCATATAAAATTATTTCAGATTAATTAAATAGCCTGCTGGAAAATAAAATAACAAACTACTCAATATGGCTTTAAATATTTCAATTTTCTCAGAATGAGACGTAAAGATAACAGAGCGTGGTTACGTAACTCTATATCAATACGTGCAAATATTCCAGAATGAGATGATTAGAAAGGTACACAGACTCCAAATCATTATGCACTGTTAACCAAATCATATTCCCAATACTCTCCCGGACAGTATTAAAAAAAAAAGCAATTAAATCCATTTAAAAACTGGGATGTCAGTTTTAGATTTAAAGTTCCCTCAATGTCAAAGATGTTAACTTTTTTTTATGTATTTTGCTTGTTTTTTTTTTTTTTGTTTTTTTTTGTTTCATCGCTTTTATGAAGTTGAACCTCAGAAAAAAATCATGAGTGCTAATCATTGGGCTATAATTGCACGCGTAACATGTAATTAGAATAATGGCTAATCAGAAGGTTTCTTTTTTAATGTTGGTAACAATAACAAAAAAAAATATTTGGTACATTTATTTCGTAAACATCGTATAGAACCTCGAAATTTGATTTTCTGAGCGTTCTATGCCAAACACTGAATAAAACGGCCAAATGTTAATGCTATCGGTGGTCTTCCAACAGTAGAGGGTCCACTCCCCTATTTCCGCTGAAGAAGAAAGCGAGGAAAACACTCGGCTACTCACCAAATGCCGACCAATGGGCTGTCGTCGAAATAGGGTCGAGTGGACAGCCGGTTGACCCAAGGAGCGTTATCAGTTGTCAACAAGAAACAGTATATGCTAACAAAGGAAATGTCTCAACAGTTTAAAAAGACTTACCCCCAAAGGTCACTCATATTCGTATTCGTATATATTTCGTATCTATCTATCTATCTATCTATCTATCTATCTATCTATGTCAATCTGTTCGTATCTATGTCAATCTGTTCGTATCTCTCTCTCTATCTATCTATCTATCTATCTATCTATATATATATATATATATATATATATATATATATATATATATATCTGTATACCCTATTTACATGTGTGTGAATATGTGTCTTTGACTCTTTCTGTCTTTTTCTATCCTATTTACTTGTACACATCTAATTCAATCACTTCAACCTCTTCATATATATATGAGTATATATGTTTGTCTATATGTGTGCGTGTATCTTTTTCTCTCCTCCAGTGTATGTATGTATGTATATATATATATATATATATATATATATATATATATATATATATATATATATATATATATAT
This sequence comes from Acanthosepion lycidas, assembly GCA_963932145.1. Taxonomy (NCBI): domain Eukaryota; kingdom Metazoa; phylum Mollusca; class Cephalopoda; order Sepiida; family Sepiidae; genus Acanthosepion; species Acanthosepion lycidas. The sequence continues at coordinate 58,573,224 of OZ010578.1, forward strand.
ATATATATCCCATTTCAACTCCTTCATATAAAGCGATTAAGGTAAATATTTATCGTGGTAATTTATACTTTTAAAGACTAAACAACCTATTTCCTGCCGCCTAAAGACTGCACTGTTGCGCCTCTGTCTTGCAGCCTTACCACACACAATAATATTACACTAGTAATATCTATGGAATGTAAGCATTCGTATTCTACTAATACTACTCCTTATGAAATTGTATTTTGTGTTCTTCCTAAATTGTTTCTCAACAATTCTGAGAACAACCTGTCTTTTTAGAATCTCAAAATGTTTTTTTTTTATTATTATTATTATTTTATATACCAAACACATTCTGGGTGTTTGCATCATTTTTCAAATATTCTACATTTTCTACTTACTTGGGTGAATTGACAGGCATCGTTGGTGTGACAGGCACGTGGGCCCCCTCCACGCTACGAAGGGATACTTTGCATAACCTGAAACAAATAATAATAATAATAATAATAATAATAATAATAATAATAATAATAACAATAATAATGAAATCTCAAAAATGTCGCATATGGGAACATCAACAATCCCTGTTGTTGTTGGAGCCCTAGGATTGGTTGGAAAAGATTCCAGTAGACTAATTGAAGGGATTCCTGGAAGTCCATGCCTCAAAGAGATACAAAAAATTGTTCTGACAAGTACAGCACACACTTTACGAAGGGCTTTTTCTATGTAATTTTTTTCTTTTTTTTTTTTTTGTCAGTGAAAAGTGTCATGATTTCATTTTTAACCTTAGGTACCTAGGCGGGAGCCGGAAAGAAATGTGTAAACACCAGAAATCAAAGGAAATAATAATAATAATAATAATAATAATAATAATAATAATAATAATAATAATAATAATTTGTCTTTGTGGATGAAAGAACAAAACTGTAAAGAAAAATATCATTAATGAACACATCAGGATGTTTACAAAAAAAACCCCAAAAAAACAACATTGCACACAATTCGCTAAGAACACATAATCTTGGAACTGTGCAAATAATTTCAGTTCAACCATATACAAGAACGCCATCAGCAAAAACTAGAAGCCCTGCTAAAATCTAAACAGTAATATAATATTCTCGAGTAATGATATCAAAACAGCCATTCTATTCCAAAAATATCTGATTGCTTTCAACATGAGGAAACTACCTGTTAAATTACAGTGGAAACCAAAGAAAACGATTATATAATATTATCTTTTCCTAACAATGGTGAAAGTCTTGGAGATATATAGCCCTGACCGGAACCGTCGGCTCATTTGAACCCATGTCAAAGACATTAAAAGTGATACTGCACGAATTTGACGTTAAGGGCAATAAAAGTGTACCTTAAGACAACTAGATTTAACAACGATACTGAAGAATATTCTGTGCATTTGATCAGATGTGCTGTCGTTCCATCTGTAAATATTGTGAATCCCACAGACAGAACAATCAAAGCTAATCGCCCAGACATCGTGATAAAATACCACAAGAACAGAATATCTGTCTATATTTCTGAGATGAGGTATTATGTAAACTATTTACATTGCTCGGACTATCATCCTCATCTTTGTTGCCATATTTATCACAACGTTTTGGCCGTTGTAAGCTCCAGCCTTCTTCAGGTGGTTGGAATGTCGAACTGAACCCTTTATTTCAATTCGACATTCCAACCACCTGAAGAAGGTTGGAGAGTACAACGGCCGAAACGTTGTGATATATATGGCAACAAAGATGAGGATGATAGTCCGAGCGATGTAAATAAAGCACAGAACGTGCTTACATATTGACATGGCAGTCCCTGCTGATTGTAATGTGTCTTTGAAGATCTTCAAATAAAAACTATGAAAAATACAAGAATCATGAAATAGAAATCTAAGAAATGTAGTATATTAATTATTCTACTTGTAGTTGGACCCCTCGGATCGAATAGAAAAGTTTCCGATAAACATATTGATGGGATTACTGGAAGCCCATACCTTAAAGAAATACAGAAAATTTTACTCAGAAGTACAGAACACATTTTACGAAGAGCATTTCTCCCCTTCTGTTTTGTCTGTCTTCACACATGAGCTAAACAATAATAGCTATGGATAAAAATAAACAATAAATTTTTCAGTCACCTACTCGACATAGAGTCTCTCAAACCCTTTGCCAAAGACAAATGAATTGAAGGGTCTCCTCAATACTGTAAATGTTTCAGTGACGACATAGATATTGATTTCGGATTAGGTATATTAGGTTATTTTTGCACCAACCTAATACTTTAAAATATTCTTCCAAATATTCTACTAAATTGTTTGTACTTCTTCAAAAGATGGCAGATTTTTGAAGTCTATAAGATCTTTTTCAGTATCCCTGTAAAAGTAACTGAGATTCGTTTGAATTACCTTATTTTATCGATAGAACTTGCAAAGTTGTTTATATCGTCTTCTTCTCTGTACTTTTAATTGCAGTTTCTGTTTAAGTAACTCCTTGATTGGGGGAGTTTCATTTATTGCTTCTTTTTTTTTTTTTTTCACTTGATTTTCCTGCTTCGTGAACTTTGATCTTCGTGTTGAAACATTTGAATTTCTTGAAATTCCATTTAGTATCAATAATTCACAAGGGTTTTCCTCAATTTCTTGCTTTAATTTTTCTTTCCAAGTCGGCTCTTTTTGTCTGTTATTTATTTATTTTCATTTGTCTTGACATTAAGTTTGTATATATATTATTTACTTCTGAGATGTATTCCAGTGATCTGTCTGGTAACAATGCTTGCAATTTTTGCACAATATGTTTATTAGACTTTGACGTGATTTTGAGGGAGCTGGTCTCTTTATGACATTTGTGTACGAATCAATTTGCTGATTATTTGAATGATGTGGTTTTCACTTCAGTGACTTCAAATCTGTTGTTTTCAAGGAATTCTGCTTTCATGTTAGTGGGCCATCTTTATCAGCGACAGAATATGAACAGGTACACGTGTTTATATCGCAGCAAGATACTTACGTTTTATTCCCTAAGAGGTCATTATTTCGTATCCCATTTATTTTGGTTTGGACTTCATCTTCTGCCATATTATCTATTTCCACTGTTGACTCATTTGTGTTTGGATTATGCCTGATCGTACTTCGTCTTATATTTGGTTTTATCTTACGTAATTCTGTCAGAGTCTTTTATTTCGCCTGATGTCCCTGCGGACATTGTCAAACATATTTGGGTTAGATAAGGTCTTATCTAGTTCCATCCATATCTCTCCATATTTGTTATGTCCGGATTGTGATGTTCTGTTGTGGGTTTTCGATGTCATGAGTTGTTTTTACTTTTCACGAGTCTATTTAGGTTCGCCTTCTTTTTCTTAATTAGTTTGGCATTGTCACCAGGTCTAGTGATGGAGTTAATCCGGTTTTGGCGACCAGGTGTCTCATTGTTGGTGGAAGACGTTCTTCCGCTGAGTGATTTTTCGACCCCAGACTGGTTACTCGCAGATGGACGCTGTCCCTTGTTTATCCGGCTGACTACCGATCCAGTATGAGTTTTTCTTTGTCAACATTGAGATTACGAACGAAAAATCATACCGGATCGGTCGTCCCCTGGATAAACAAGGAGCTCTTCTTCTTCTTCTTCTTCTTCTTCTTCTTCTTCTGCAACTAGTACTACTACTACTACTACAATGCGTAAAAATATAGAGAGCTATATAACAAGATTCGCCTGTTTAATCCACATAAAATCATAGCCAACTTCGGGAAATTGGACCCCAAAATTCGAAGGTGCCTAGGACTAAGGAAGATTTGAAATTCAGTGATGGTAAATGATATGCTAAAACATCGGAAAAATAACATTAACGAATAAGAATAAATATTGAACTGGTATTATCAAACCAATATTTTCAAATTTCCCGTTCTGATCGGAAGTATAATTTTCTTCCATCACATGATCCATAAGTAGAATAAGAGTCAAGGAAAACGTTGATTTCCTGTTACACGCTTCCTTATTAGATTTTTTCCAAGCCTTGGTCTATTATTAGGTTGGTGCAAAAATAATGACGTAATAATGTCGTTTTTTGACTTATTTTTAACGTCAAAAAACGACATTATTACGTCATTATTTTTGCACCAACCTAATATTTTGGATGAGCAATCCTCATTGTTAAAATCTAAGCGTAATGATAACTTAAAAATGAAAATGATACACTCATCAGAAATCCATAATTGTATCCTATACAGTGTGGCTTGCAAAAGATTAATCTTCGGCGAGACGTATTATACGACATTTTTGTTATCTTTATCTGCTCTTTTAAATTTGTCGTGACATTATAGTAATGGCTTTTATCTTGATACCAAAGTCTATCCATCCTGGGTATGACGATAAACTACGTCCGGCAGCGAGACCTCTGATCGGGAGATTTTCAGGTGCGTGGAACCAATTGCTATTGTTCCCAAGTCCACCCTAAACGCAGGGTGATAGCACCTGTTAGGGTCGCAGCTGTGAGCAAATAGTGCACACACCAAACTGGGGTCAAAACAATGGAATATAAAAAATTTATTGTAAAAATATCAACAACAAAATAAAAAAAATTGTCAGTAATGCATTTTTTTTTAAAATTAGCAACAATATATTTTTGAAAAAAATGTTACCAGTAGTATCTTTGACTCGCGACAAAAAAAAAAAAAAACCTTTTTACAAAAATTCGTCAATGAAATCTGATCTACAAACTAATTTCTTACAAAGAATACATATTCTTTTCATACAAATTTATCTTAAAAGATTTTGTCAGTTTTAAATAACCCATTGAGATGCGGATATGCCGTAAAATAAAATAAACCAGATGAAACCAAAATCTGGCTCTTTGATTTGTGTGTGTGTGTTTTTTTTTTTCTTTTATTCATTTACTAGCAGCATGGCCCGGCGTTGCCCGTGCTTGATTCAAAAATCGTACGACTCATACAGCAATCGCTATCACTTAAAATACTTTTATCCTTCCTTGCCTTTAAAGGAGTGCCCTTTGCCGTGCTGATGTTGCTATATGCCTTACGTCTTCCCTATCTCACGCTGCGAATTTTTTTCTAAGCTCTATACTAAACATTAAATCTGTTACGAAAAAAGAACTAAACAAAATGAACACAAAATGATCAACTTTAAAAAAGGAATCGTAACTGGAAAACCCGAATGAAAAAAGAATGTTAACAACAAATACTTTTCACACCCAACCCAGCTCTGCGGAATCAGAATCAACGTTGAGTTTAAGCAAGCGAATGAGCCAATTGGAGTAAATTGCCATGCAAATTTAAATTTTTCCCACTTGTGACGAATGCAGCTATCGATTTTTTTGTATGCTAGTTAACATTCGTGTGAGTCAGCTGTTGACTCTCACGCTGGCTAAGAGAATCTTCCTGCCTATTCGTGTCCGTCAGCTATTGGCTCTCACTCTGGCCAGTAGAAAATGACCGCAAACTACATGAAAACTGCCGTAGAAGCATGAAAAAATCGCTTATTTGCAATATCGATGGCAGTTGGGAAATGCAACATCGGTCTTGGTCTTCCCACTAACTTGGAGCATGCGCATGTAGATTTTGGTGCAAAATCCGTTGAAAATTGCGGCCGTGCATTCGTTACACACACATACACACACACACCCTGCCTTTTATAGATAGAGATTCTATTATTTCTCTCATTCGTTTCTCTATTATATCTTCACAATCTCTTATTGACTTTACATCTTTACCTTTTTTTCCAACTTCATCATAATATCTTATTGATTGCTCTGTTTTCATTCACATCTTTGTCTACCATATTCTCACCATTTTCCTATTATTTTTCTAACTTTTCTGTCAAATTTTCCCTCCGTTATCTGCTGTCCGGTTATATTTATTTATTGGAATGAGTGCGCTTGCGAAGTTCAGTATAATTTAGCATATGTCATTAATAAAACTCCAAGCTACAGAGAGCACGGCTTAAATTCTTTCAGATCAAAGCCTATACAAAATGGCTGTCAGTCGGGATTTCAGGCCGGAAATTCACGAAGAAAAATACTTGAACATTTTTACAATCAATACTTTTGTAACTTAAACAATTAGTGACTATATTTGTTCAATTAAACAGCTTAGTATATTAGGCTTTTATAAAACTGCTCGGTGAAAAGTTAATTTGAACCGGCACTTTTTATTTTTTTAAGTTCAAAAATTCACCCAGTATAACGATTTTAGATGGCACTTGTATTTGGTCCAGAAGCGTCCTTAATTATATTCACATATTTTTACATCTATTTTCACCCAAGCAAGGCAATAAAAACACAAGGAGTTACTGTGTGTGGAAGAATTAGAAAACAGAAATATTACTAACGAACGGGAACAAAGAAAGTGTACTCAGAAGGACAGCATATAGACATTGCCAATCTATTTAATTTTTTGAAGATTAAATTTGGCTGGAAAGCATGGAACCGAAAGAGAATTCCTCAAGGAAGAAATGTGATAGAGGAAACTGTTAGCATAGAATCTACGGTTACATCTAGACAACTAAACTGTAAACTAATCAGGCTCGACGCCAGTCTATTATTGGGCGTAAATTCAGATTATTTTAGGAATCTAAGCAAAGTCTAGGTCCACTGCGTCATGCTAGAAATTTTTTCTAACCAGAATCTATCTTACATATTTATAAGTCTGCTATTCGTCTATTCTTTGAATATTCCTTCCACGTCTGGTCTGGTGCTCCTGTTGTATATTTAGAGATTCTTGATAGAATCGAAAGAAGAATCTGCAATGTTATTGGTCTTGAAATGGCATCTCATTTCAGTTTCTCTGTCGTAACATAGTTTCTCTCTCTACCTTTTTCTATAAATACGTTCATGGTAAATGTTCGAATGAAATTTCCTGTATAGTATTACTTTATGAAGTTCAGCTGAGTACTAGATTGGCGGCATGGTCTCATCATTCTACTGTTGAAATATCTAAATGTAACAGATTAATGTTTAGTATAGAGCTTAGAAAAAATTCGCAGTGTAAGATAGGCAAGAAGTAAGGCATGTAGCAACATCGGCACGGCAAAAGGCACTCCTTTGAAGGCAAGGAAGGGCAAAAATATTTTAAGTCAAATGATAGCGGTTGCTGTATGAGTCGTACGATTTTTGAATCAAGCACGGGCAACGCCGGGCCATGCTGCTAGTAGGTATTAGTATGTTCATCAATATATTTAAGAATTTAGTTTTGATCAATTATCTATAAGTTTATATTAAGAGAGAAAATGAAGGCACTTCGACCTGTTTAATGGTCAAACAGGCTTGTCTTGCTAGATCAGTTGCAGTTTATTAAAGTGACACATCCTTATGTCACATCTAAGTAATCTGAATCAAAGATATTCAACGATCTTCTTTCTTTTTATATGCCATGTCTTTTCAGGACGTAGGCGATCATCACTCTCCCTCTCACTCTATCCCTTTCAGCTCTCAATAAGTTCCTTCCCTCTGTCATCTCCCTCAGTCAACGCTCCGTCATCCACCTGCTCAAGCTCACCAGGTATGTCACGCACTGCTTTTCCTTGTCTCTCTTTCCATTTATTCGATCCGTGAGTATCAGATTCTCCATGCCCTTCTTCCACATTATGTGTCCCAAGAATTTCAGCTGCCTCTTAAGTATAAACCTCCTCCTTGTTTTCAACCTCTCTTAGACCTTATCATTGCTCACACGTTTGGTCCATGATATCCTTAGCATCCTTCTGTAGAACCACATCTGCGTCGCCTCGAGTCTCTTCTTCATCTTTGAGGAAATCGTCCAACATTCGCAGCCGTAAAGAAGGACAGATGTCCCGTAACAGTTCAGTAATCTTTTCTTTGTTATTTGCAATACTCTCTCCTGGTTTTGGAATGTGTCCTTGGCCATCCCAACACGTCTATGGATCTTACCGTCTTCTGTCAAGACGCTTCTCAGATATTTAACTTCCGACTCTGCTTGATTCTAGTTTTCTCGACCTTCAAATCATATTTCGGCCTCTTCCTCTTACTGATGCCTATGCATTCTGTGTTCTTGTCGTTTATGCTTAGTCTTTTCTTCTCACTCTCCGTTGCTACCTTCAGTAGGCGATTTTATAATTTCTTTTTCGTATTTGCTATCAGTACTGTGTCATCTCTGTATAATCAGATTATTTATCTCAGAATTTCTGGGGTGAGCAATTATCATTATTTACATGCGGATTAATGTGACCATCTTTGTTTTTATCGCAACGTTTCGGATGTTATGCCCTCCGGTCTTCATCAGGCGTACGTCGATCCGGGTAAATCTGCAGGGAATTTCGAACTGATCCCTTTATTTAACTCTGCTCTAGTCACCTGGGATTTCTAAAAATGGATACTCTCCTGGCGACTGCCTCCCACAACAAATGAGCTACAACTGCACTATGCCACGTGCTATGCACCCTCAAGGTTAGAGTATTCACGTTCCATTTCCCATCACTAAGGATATTTTGCGTAGTTCTTATTTAATATTACTCAGTTATTGCTCTACTCTGTTTCCACCTAGTCAACACGCTACCCGACCCAAAGAAGACAGAATTACTTAGAGACAAAATTCACGAACCGTTTTGATCTTCATCCTGCATTTGCCGTAATGAGTATGACGATAAACTAGATCCGCGTCCAGAGTAAGACGATAAACTATGTCCAGCAGCAAGGAGGTTTTGAGGAACGTGGAACCACCTCTTAATTGCTGGTGTTCCCAGGTTCACCCTGACCAGGTGTGGTAGCACCTGTTAGCGTCCCAGGTATGGGAAAATAGTTAACCCCGAAACTGAGGTAAAAAGCATTATGAAAGTGTAAAAATAGGTTCTAATACCAGAAATACCTTGTAAATAATTATTACCAGAAATAATTTTTTGAAGGAAAAAATTATTACCAGCAAGATATTTTTGAAAAAAAATATTACCAGAAATACATTATTTAAAAAAAAAAAAAAAATTAGCAGCTATACATTTTTGGGAAAAATGTATGACCAGAACTAGATTTTGACAAAACAAAATATTACCAAGAAAAAGTTGTCGACATTAAATAACTCATTGAGGTTGATATGCCGTAAAACAAAACAAGCCAAATCAAAATCATCTTCCATTTATGTGAATATTTTCCCTGTCTCCGAAATATTTACAAGTCAGCTATTTTGATTTTTCAATAAATGATAGTAACAAAAAGGTTTTTTTTTTCTTCTTCTTTCATTTCATGAAGTGCACTCTGAAAACACCAGTTTTCTTTCGATCACCGGAGTTAAGCAGTATCCATTCAGGTTAGTACATAGATGGGGGACTAATTCGGAAGATAGGATACTGGATACAACCAAGAAACATTTGGAAGTACGAGCAGCTATGAATGAGTAATCGGAGAGCAGAATTCAAATTCTAGTCGGGTACGTTATATTCTCTTACGCGCAAATACCCTTACATAAGTTAAACCCACCACCCCAAACTAGGAATTAAATAGTAGGACTAGTGTCTGGAAAAGTTTTGCTATCTGTAAGGAGAACTTTGAGGCCTTAAACCAAATCTGCCTACTGAAAAGTGCTGCTATAGCTGCCTGTCAGGCTTGACTGTACAGACTGGAACTTTCTTTTTTGTTAAAGCTGCTGCTGCTGTTGAAGACCTGCTGCCAGTAATCATTTTTCAGTCAGTCTTGATTAAGGACTCTTCTTAAGAAGAGAGAAGGAAAGAAAATAAAGATCTTTAATCTCCTGAAGTCCCACGTTATGTATCTTATTTATTTACGATGCCATTATCAGATGACCATTCATTTGAAAAGGCTTCTAGAATGTGAGATGTTGCCGACGGAGGCGATAAAGACAGTCACGATCATTTGATATTGCCGATTAGCTGTTGATAGCCAAATCCTCTTATGGTAATTTTTATTGCTTATCTCGTGAAGAGACAAGACGCGGGAATATATCATCAGTGAATAGCATGCCTGTCTTGCAAAGTTTCCATCTAATGGATCTCCACAGTTATTCCGTAGACTTGGTGAAGACATTTTTTTTTCTCGCAAAGACATCAGCTGATAAAAATTTGCGTGCTCTTCCAAGATATAAGGCTTCAATATTTGAGGTTATAACTCAAGTACCGAGATGATTAGGTTGAAACGTAAAAGATCCCGGTTCAAAACCAGGAAAATTTAGAACAAATAAACTCATATTCAACTTTAATACTCCAAGACTTACATTCCAGAATCTTTTGAGATTAAGATTTCATATCATACATAAGGAATATCATGAGAAAACAGACACACGTGAATGCACACACGTGAATAGACATATACAGGGTACGGTGGGTAAATTGTCGCCATTTTATATATCTAATTTCCTGCATGGATGGTTTCTGTTTTAGATTTTGTTGACTGCGCAGTATAATAGGCTCAGGTGGGCAAATTATGCGAGAAAAAGAGTACCATGATGCTATATACTCCGCTAGAAATTTAGAAGCGACATGCCGTACTGCTTGGAATTCGCACCAAAAGCTCCAATACGAACATTCAGAGTATTTGGGTGTCAATCTGAGAACAGTATAGAAGATTGGGAAAGAGTTAAATGATTATAACTGTGATTACGAAGGTACGGTAGCTCGAAAAACTTATCCTTCTGATGAGGAAAGAACTACCGAATTTTTTGGGAATGGCCTCCGACTCAACACGTGCCTTGAGTGGGTAGTGCTGTCCTGGAACAAGATGGTGGCTGCTGGAAGACCCTATGTTTGGTAACAGGACTCTGCACTATGCCACATTAGAGGGAGAACCTAGTCATGGCTGTCAGATAATATCTGCGACCACATCACAACTTTACACCTGGCCACCTAATTCTCCAGACTACAACCATTTGATTATTATGTGTCGGGCGCAGATGAGCGAGACTCCAGCAAAACGCCTTGTAACACCAAATATGAACTTAAGTAAGGCATCCACTGGTTATCGATAACTATGGAATTGACCCCACCCATCTACTCCTCTCGAACATCACCGTCTATGTCAGAGTTTGCCACTCGCACATTGGTCTTGAGGCCATGCGTGAATGGCAGTTTTTGTAACATAAATCACAACTGTAAATTGTCTGTGTTGTCTATGCTGCAGCGTTCTTCTCTGGGGGTCTGCTTGTCTTCTGCTGCGTTGTTCAGTCTCTCTTCTCCTGACATTAGTTGTTTACTCTGGATAATTCTCTACACAGAACCGTCAGTAGCAAGGTCCTCCCGATAGTCACTGTTGATCTCAAGGGCCTTCTGTCCCACTTACAGACATCTCTGTAGCGCAACTAAGGGCGATCGGTGACATAGTATAAATCCGATTATCCCCTATTTGGTACACGGTGAAGCGGGAATTCTCAACCAGTGAGGAATTCTCCTCTGGGGCGAATTTCATGGTTTCAGGTGGGGAATTCGGGGCCACAGATTGGTAGACTCAAAATGTTAACTTTTGAACTCCCCAAGGCGGCACAACCCACAATGTGCATCTTTTGAGTTGGACAATCTTGGAAGTGGTGGAAGTTGATCGTAGTCGAGATTATCTAGTCAATGCGAGTGATCCTTTTCTTAACTGCAGATTTATCTGTTTACACTTTTGAATTCAGGTTTTTCCTTCTCCTAGACCATTTGCCACCCAAAGCTATAGAAACCCAGATTGCCCTGCTATTTATCCATAGCTGGTGGTGGGGATTCATACATTTCCCAAGTGAATGTAATGAACGCAACTGTAATTCGAACTCGGGTCTCCGATTCTTCAATCCAAGTCGCAATATATTATTCTACTACTATTAGAATAACTACAATGTATTATTCTACTACTATTAGAATACCAACAATCTATTATTCTACTACTTTTTGAATACCTACTACCTATTATTCTACTAGTATTAGAATACCTACTATCTATTATTCTACTACTTTTAGAATACCTACAATCTATTATTCTACTAGTATTAAAATACCTACAATCTATTATTCTACTAGTATTAGAATACCAGCAATCTATTATTCTACTAGTATTAGAATACCTACAATCTATTATTCTACTAGTATTAGAATACCTACAATCTATTATTCTACTAGTATTAGAATACCTACAATCTAATAGTATTAGAATACCCACATTTATTCGAATGGTAGAGAAAACTGACATTAAGAACTCAAAGTCAAATAAATCCTTTGTTCAGGAGCTTAAGGTGGCGTGTATTTGGTAAAAGTTCAAAGGTTAGGCAGGGTTCACTTATTGAAACCATGGCGAGCAATAACTGAGCACTGCTAAAATTAAGAAGTAGACGAGATTATCTCTAGACATGGGCAGTGGAATGAGAACAATCTACTAGCGTAGATTAAATAAAGGTTTTAGTTCAGAATTCCTTCCAGGTTATTCACATAGATATGCACCTGATAAAGTTCACTTGGTACAAAGGCGTAAATGTTATGATAACAACAACAAAGATGGCGACAATAGTCCCAATGTAAATAGCATAAAGATAATTCCTCATTCGAGAAATTCAGACAGACATTTTCGAATATCATCATTTTACAACGTTAGTGAATGTAAGAAACTCAACTAGATCTTGAACTTGGCTCTCTGATTTCTCAATCCGAGCCACAATCCATGACTCCACCACAGTGGTGCTCGACCTATTTTACCCAATGCACCCTTTTCATCATGTCTGGGAGATTCCGAAGTCGTCTGGAGGCCATGGTTGAAGCCAATGACGATTTTGTTGAATAAATTTACTTTTTAGTATTTTAAGTTATTTTTTCCGTAATTTTTTGTAAATATATCTGTTTAAATGGTCTAGAAGAAGGAAAAACCTGAATTCAAAACTGTAAGCAGATAAATCTACAGTTAAGGAAAAGATCACTCGCATTGACTAGATAATCCCGACTACGATCAACTTCTTTTTAGAGGTTTATCTCATGTTTCCTGTTGAAGATTGGGTTTTCTGTTCTTTCACTTAAAGCAGTATTTAAACTCTATGGTTAAAACAAAGATAGAACACTTAGCTTCTCAGAACGCAAAAGAGTTTGCAAAAATACATATATCAAGAGTTTTAGAAGTGATTTTTTTATGCTAACCTTCACACAATACAATGTTCAAGATACACTTAACGTAGACGGTCTCTGTGTGGTGTTATTTTAGTATACGAAAAAACAAGAAATGAATCAATGAGGTTATATTTGAAAGATAGCGGTTAATAAATGTATAGATCGACAAAATCATCCCACCGGAAGTCATTTGCACAAATTAGAAGTTCTTTGTGAAAAGCTGTCCGAGTTGAACTTATTTCTGACTTATGGAATCTGAAAGGAATGATTCTTCGTTGTGTACCTGGCATAGTTGGTCACACTTGGAACAAGGTAATGTAGCTCCTCAGGACACATGCTATGGAAATAGTGACTTATAAGGCGATAATGCCACTAAGACGCTAGGCGCTACTGAGTGTGAAAGAGAGCGAAAAGACTTTCGAAGGAACCGGAAAACTTAACAGAAAACAAGGGATAAATCTTGACTATGGAAATAGGGTTGTAATATGGAAAATAATCCATCAACCACAAGGCGCTTTTGAATCCTATCAAGACAGCCAAGTAAGCCCAAATTGTTATTATTCTCTGAATTTTTCAAGCGAATATTTTTATCTCAATGTTTCTGTTGTGCTTATTACAGTATTTCTCTAATTACTGGTCTTCTACAGGTATCCGTTACAATTCTGTAAATTTCGTAATTAAACGCTATGTTTGATTCGCGTGCTTACTCTGTTCTCATTGTGACGACTGTTACATCACATGACATGTCTATTCTCTTACATTTCAAAAGTCGTAATTCTTATTCACGATGCTGATTCTTCAGATAATCAGCCGAAGTTTACCACGAAATGTGTTCTTTACGGGATACAGTCGAAATAACAAAAGCGTTTGCAAAGCGCATCTGAATCCTTTGAAGTCTTACATTCAGTTATTAGATTAGGCGGTACACTGTCTCAGAGGAAAGTCTAGTTAGCATTAATCTAGATGACCAACAGATGAAATTCCCAAAGAAGGACATCGATGGTGACAGATATAAAACTACAAACAATACACTTTCGGGAATAAAATAAAAGAAATAACTTTTGATCGCTTCTTCTTGTTTAGCAAATTTCAGCAACGTTGCACCTTATAAATTGCATGTTAACCGATCAGGGACGCTAGATTCTGTAATCTTTTAACATATAAATAGTAATATTAGCCGTTTCCCTAAAAAGAAAGATTACATTCATTGACTGAGTAGCCAGTACTATTTTCGGTTGAAATTTATAAAATATTTCTTTTAAAATATTTTTTGTTAGGTAGACATGTTTATTTATCAACTCTAGTAGCTGTTTTGGCTTTTCCAAGTATTGACGAGGGTACCTTCCGAACCTACCGTCGACATCTTGATTATGTCATTATTTATTCTTCGAGTTACATTTGCTTTCCATTTTAGTTGTTGTCGCTTCTGGTAACCATCAGATGATGTAGTTTCTGTTATTTGATACAGTTCTTTGGGATTTTGAAGCGTCAGTCCACAATGTTCAAAGCAGGACGATCGTTGCCAAAACCAACAGGATTTATTCGTTCAAAGCCTTTTTCCCCATTGATCTTTGAAGGTGGTTGTATACAGAGGGCAAGTTATATACTTCTGAATGGGTTTAGTGCCATGCATGACATATGAAGTAAAGCTTAGTAATAACGAGAAGGCTTCGTTGGAAAAAGGTTCCGTTTGAAAGTTGCATAAACTTAGCGAATGCGTCAACCAGCTTAAGAAATCAAGTGGGTCGGGTACAACAGACGGTATGTGACAAAATATCATCCCTCCAAAATATCATTCTTCCTTGACAAGTAAAAAAGGCTTTTCGGTTCTACAGACTCATTTAACAGAGCCAATTGTTCTCTAAAGTTTTGCTCGATAATTGTTTATCAAGTTTCCAACAATCCGTAATGAAGAATTCACATTGGATCTCAGCAAATATAGTGAAGAATTTTCATTTAGTTTAAAACATTAATCGCTCTTCTGGATTTTACGATCTTTTCTTTTCTTTTTTTTTCATTTTTTTTTTTTTTATTTTGCTTTTGTTTCTTGTTAGAAAATTGTTTTCATTATTCACAATTTTGATTTCTAAAACTGATCTTTTTTTTCTGTATCTAGCAAAAAGATAATCATTAGTCCTTTGCCTAACTTCAGTTGAAGGGTACTTAATGAAGAACAAACAGAAGCTCTTCCAAGATGATTTTTTTTTGTTAGTGGCTCTCAGGAGCTCCGGAATTGGCATCCCGTTCACTATTTGATATTGTCTGACCAGCTCTTGCGCTGTGGTCCCCTCTTGTGTCCACCTTCAACGGTACATCTTGAAGAGTCTATTATGCCAAACCATGACATCTTCACACACTTAATTATTGAAGCGGAAGGATTCTTCTCGGCTCATGAGACTTTTGACCGACCTTCATTCATAATCATTGGTTATGCGCTCCCAGTTGGAGATGCGGAGGCGCTTTCTCAAGCAAAAATGTTTACTTAAAGATAGAGCACTGTTTGTGTTAGTAGGTATATAGAGAACGCTTTTTTCTTTCTAGCTCTCAAAACCTTTAGTCAATAAACTTTGTTTAATCATTAACTTACGGAACAAACAATGAAGTGATAATTCATTTTAAACACAATTTTAAGATTATCCTAACATCGGGAAAATATCGCGCGGGGAACTATAAATATATAAAAAAAAATCTCATGTAATAAATTTACATTTGCTTAACAAAAGTTTTAAGCCAAGCCCAGAAGTAGTATGTAATGAACTTGACAGAACAGTGAACAAAGTTTGACAGCTCTTAGAGTGATTAAAAAACAATGGAATCAAATATCAAAAAGTTTGAGAAAAATTTGCAATGAATGCTAAAAATTTATGCTTCAGTAATTAAGGCTAAAGACGAGAGAAAAATTTAATCATGACATTTTTTTTTTGTTTTCACATAATAAAATTTCTATTAGGTTGGTGCAAAAATAATGTCGTTCCGTCACATATGTTACTATGTGAGAAAACGACATTATTTTTGCACGAACCTAATAATAAAACAATCAAGTCTCACTTTTTTCATGTGCAATATTTTTTTCTTATTTAAAGTATAAAACAAATATATTTTGGAGCAATTTAAAAAAAATTACAAGGGATGGTCGGAAATGTAGTGAGTGTGATAATGATAATATCTGTCTATATTTCTGAGATTAGGTATTATGTACACTATTGTCCTCATCTTTGTCGCCATATTTATTATAACGTTTCGGCCGTTTTACGCTCCGGCCTTCTTCAGGCGGTTGGAATGTCGAACTGAACCCTTTATTTCGCTCACTGGGGTAGACTGTTCTAGTTCCACGTACCATGTTTAATGGATGTCAGTTATCAGTTATCTCCTGTTAATCTCCCTCTGAAAGTTCTCCACTGCCTTAACCGGGTATTGAACTCACACTCTTTGGGTCCTGTCACTGGATCTAACCAACGTCTTTATCCACTTTGCGATGTGTCCTCGAGGTCATCTGTGAATGAATTTCTGGTTATTATAATATAGTTCTATTATAATAGTGTTCTTTGCCTTTGATCTCATTCTGGATTCCACAGAGGGCGGTGATCTCCCTTCTCTCTCCATATGTGGTCAGCCACGCCTGATTTTTCCACTTCCCCTCGTGTTGCAACTTTCTGGTGTTCATGCAGCCTTACCTTAAGAGGGGCGGCCTGTCTCCCCTTTATATTTCTTTCCGCAACTGGACGGGATAGCGTACACACAGTCTTTAGTCATGTTCTCCTCTATGAGGGGGGTCTTACTCGAGAGAGATATCTGCGAAGTGTTGTCAACCTTTTGAAGGTTGTCCTGATGTTATATGGACCGTAGATCCTTTGTATTTTCTCTGATAACCCCTTCACATAAGGCAGGCAGAGAAAAGCGATAATAACAACAAAAATTGCAATATGAGGTCTGTAAATACATGCAATGATAACAGCAAAAAAAATGCAATATGAGCACTGGCAATATGGTTACTGAAGACATCAGGTTTATAATATCCAGAAATTCATATATAGATATCCTCAAAGACTCGTGGATAAAGGCGTTGGTTAGATCCAGTGACAGGGCCCAAAGAGTGTGAGTTCAATACCCGGTTAAGGCAGTAGAGAACTTTCAGTGAGCGAAATAAAGGGTTCAGTTCGATATTCCAACCACCTGAAGAAGGCCGGAGCGTACAACGGCCGAAACGTTTTAATATATATGGCGACAAAGATGAGGACAATAGTCCGAATAATATAAATAGTGTACATAAGGATAATAATGTACATTTTTCTATTTATTCTTGCCAGTTGAACAACACTGCAATATACAGTCATATACGTCAGTAGGTGCTGGTTGAAATTTGACTAACACCCAGATATTATATATATATATATATAAATATATATATATATATGTGTATGTGTGTGTGTGTGTGTGTGTGTGTGTGTGTTTAAAATTCTTATATAGGAATAAAGTGTCGCTGCCGACACTTGAGTTTGAATATAATCAGTGAGCAAACACAGGTGATCCAATTATTGAATTAAGTGAATCACGTGACCATAGAGTAAATATATATATATGGGAATTAGCTTGGCGTCTAAGTGATCACTATTTCTAGTCTATCCTCTATTACTACAGGGATCGATATTCTCTTCTCTACACAATTCTCTATTCAGATCATTATACGGTGATTATTATTCGAGCTAGTATTATCGACTATATACTAGTAGTGCGAGTGTTATTCGAAGGCGTCTGACATCAGTATTGTTCAACGGCGTACTATAGTTGTATCTGCGATTACAAAGTCTCTACTACAATGAATATTACAAAAGTGAAAACGAGTATTCTTTGACATTATAAAAGTGACAACGAGTGTCTGTTGACATCACAAAAAATAGGGATCATAATTTAACATTTAACGTTTCTGATTAACACAAAGCTTCTGATTCAGTGTAGACAGAAGAAGCTGTTTGGGGACTCATTGGTTCGATCTGAATGACAATGATTTTTTTTCTCCCTCTTGTTTTCTTTTCAATTTTAAAATCATATTTAAAAAAAAAACACCTCTATAGCATTTTTAATCCAGACGATTGACTATTGACGTACTGTCAGTCGAAAGGCGCCTTAGATTATATTTGTTTTATGCGATTTTAATCGTTAAATTTTAAATTATGATTCTTATTTTAAAAGTTGCTTTATTATGGTGTGGTACCAAAATTATTTGCATATATATATATATATATATATATATATATATATATATATATATATATATATACTCGTGTATCATACTACCTTTGAAAACCTAATTCTGAAGTCAATTTAACTACATTAATTGGATATATAATATCAATATTGATCCATATTTTTTAATCCAATCTAAGTTTTCGGCTGAAAAGAATTTACATAAAATATATAGACAACACTTGTCTATATTATTTAATGAAACATGTATGAATGAAAAAATGCTGCCCAAATACATAATATATATATATATATATATATATATATATATATATATATATATAACAGATGATAAGAAGAAGACGGAGACTTTAATTATCTATTTTGTCCATAATTTTGAGATGTTCAGCTCATCGGAACGAATCAAATGGCCATTTTCAGAGAACGTTTTGTTCTGATGAGCTCCGTGTTCGCGAAATAAAAATTATAAACGAAATGGATTATTAAAGTCTCTGTCTTTTTATTATCATTATAATGCTCTGTAATCTACATTGAGCTCTACCTGGATTTATATCGGACCCTTAAATTATCCCTTCCTGGCACAAATTTGTAAAAATTATATATATATATATATATATATATATATATATATATATATATATATATACTCGCGTATCATACTACCTTTGAAAACCTAATTGTGAAGTTAATTTAACTATATTAATTGGATATATAATGTGGTCAACGGTATAGCCAGGGCAAGCAGGGCATATGTTAATTTTATATCTCGTGAATGATGCGATCTCTTTAAATTAACTTGTCAAAAGTCGTATGCTACGCAAGTATATTGGGCACTCAAGCTTAGATATATATATAATTCTTAATAAAGGGTGTCCCAAAAGTCTCCTCTATATTTTTCTTACATTTATTTGTTTTATTTTTCCGAACTTTGGATAAATATTAACAACATGATATAAGCATATGGATAAATTAGTTGTGTTAATGTAATTTCTGAAGAAACCATGTTGACATCTTCACACGCTTAATTACTGGCGAGGAAGGATACTTTTCCGCTCATGAGACGTTTGACCTGCGTCCATTCATAATCATTGGTTTGGTGTTCCCAGTAGGATAAGCAGAGGAGCTTTCTCAAGCATTTGTTCTCGATCCTAAAGTTTACTTAAACAAAGCACTATTTGTGTCACTAAGTATATAAAGAACTTTTTTTTCTTTCTAGCACGCAAAATCTTTGGTCTGTAAACATAGTTTAATCGTTAAATGATTGAACAAACTATAAAGTGATCATTCATTTTAAAGACAATTTTAAGATCACCCTAACATTGTGCAAATGTCACGCTGGTAAATATAAATAAAGACAAACATATCTCGTAACTGATTCGATCCTCTTAAAATTAGCTTCAAAATTATGTCATCAAAAGTTGTACGCTACGCAATATATAGGGTACGCTACGCAATATATGGGGTACGCTACGCAATATATGGGGTACGCTACGTAATATATGGAGTACGCTACGCAATATAGGGGGTACGCTACGCAATATATAAGGTACATAGATTTATACTGAATTACTAAAACAGGGTGTTCCAAATGTCAACTGGGTATTTTTATACATTTTTTTTCTTTTATTTTCTGAACTTAGATAAAATATTAACAACATAATATGCGGAGACGGATAATTTCATTGTGTGAAAATAAATTCTAAAGAAGAAAGAAAGAGATACAGGAAAAAGACTTCGATGACTTTTTGAACAGCCTGTATGCGAATGCTTATAACTCTCTATGTTTATTTATATTTACTTGAATTTGAAAGCCGCATCTTTAATTAAAGGAAATTAAGAAACTGATGCGTTGGCAAAGAGGATGCTGCGCCGAGAGAACTGTATTTTCCAGAGGTACTGTTTATATTTGGTAGAATCCGAACTTGAACTTTTAAGTAAACTACAATCACAAAACGGGCTTACCAATGAAAAAACTCCGGAAATCGTCTTTAACGTAATTTGATGAATCATTCATTGCTTTACGAGCAAGCTTCCGGGAGGAAATTGAAACAACTTATCAGACACACGCACGCGTACATACAAATCAACGCATATAAACACATTAATATAAACACAGACACACACACACACACACACACACATATATATATATATATATATATATATATATATATATATATGTATGTATATATTAAGATTGGTCTCATTAAATAATGTAGACAAATGTTATCTACTTATTTTTAATAGAATCCTCTTGTAATTACGGGCAAGTTTCTTAGTATCTTTATTAAAGAAAGAAAGAAAATTACCATTTTGATGAATATTAATTTTATACTTTCGACATGAGCATAATGTCTGCATCAGGGTCCTGTTTTCCCAAGACAAACAATTGTTCAGTTCATCATTTTTCTAAGACAAATTTCATAAAATATTAAAATTGTACAATAGATAACCTTAGCGTTTTTCCCTTCACGCGTACAAATTTAATTTTCAGCTAAACATAATAAAAAAATGAGACCTGTCTTAATGAAAACCTGCAGCCGAAATATACGTAGTATATATATATATATATATATATATATATATATATATATATATATAAATATATATATATAAATATATATATATATACATATGATAAAAAATATTTTATGGTCTGCTATATTTATGAGATAAAGAGCTCAATATCAATATTTACCTCTGTAAATATAAAAGAGTTTATTATATAACAATTTATTAGCTTATATCATCAAACAATAATGAAATAACCACAAATAAATAATAAGTAAAACACTATAAATCAACACTATAAACTAGCCATAAAATTGCATTCGGATCTACAATTATTTCCACTCAATAGCTCCTGGAATAATTCGAAACATAACTGTTACTGTCCCCCACCTAAATAACCGTTAGAATAATAAAATAAACCAAAGCATAATGCACTAGTCACCAGTATATATACATAGCCGAGCCAAAACAAAACGCTCAAGATCTGACCTACCAACTAACTCTGTCACATATACAATCGAAAAGAATCTATCTAAACTCAACATAAAATTTGTAACTATTACATCTCAAACAATAAAAGACTTAGTAAATACTAAACAAAATATAAGCTAAAAACTAAGGGAGAAATGTAATCCATCGCTGTCATAATTGTCACAAAAATACATCGGAGAAGCCCCAAGGAATCAAAATAAAATATTATATGAACACAAAAGGGACATTTCACAAACAATACGTGAAATAAATTGGTTGCCCACAGTAAAGACACTGATCACAGTTTTGACATAAGATAATGCAACTGTGATCAAAGGAGAAAACAATTCACTCCGACGTAAATGTTTAGAGAGTGCCGTGATCACAATGTCATCTACAGTAAATTTGCGCCATGGCTCTTACAAGATTTCAGTATTCCTGGCAGATTTTCTATTATCACAGTGTGGGATAACTACTAACAAAAGTGATGGAAAGAGAAAAGAAAACTGGCAACATTATTGTTCCGAACACATAATCTGAGGCGTTGTTGTTGGACGTAGTTTATCGTCATACCCAGGACGCGGATGTAGTTTATCGTCATACCCAGGACGCGGATGTCGTTTATCGTCATAAATACAAAGCGATACAAAGCGTATAGCTCGCAACATTATTTTTTCAAAAACGCATAGCTGGCAACATTATTGTTCCGAAAACTGTATCTGAGGCGTTGTTGTTGGACGTAGTTTATCGTCATACCCAGGACGCGGATGTAGTTTATCGTCATACCCAGGACGCAATACCCTTTGTTCGTGCGCATGTGTAGACGTACCAACATAAAAAATATAGTCCGGTGAAGTGCTGAAGGAGGAAACGCATTACAAGCAAACTTTTCCATGTTGTCATACAATTTTCCCCAACATTATTATTGATACATAAAAATATATATCGTTATCTCATATATATATATATATATATATATATATATATATATATATATATATATATGGGTATGAATCCTCCTCTTCTCAATCCAGCTATGGGTGAAATAGCAGGACAGACTGGGTTCTATAGCCTTGGATGGCAACTGGTCTAGGTGAAGGACCACTCTGAATTCAAAACCTGCGGAGGGTCGTTTGGGAACTTGTGGCAGTCGGTGCACCAGGTCTCTGTATTCGTCCCTCCAAAAAAGTGTGGATGGTCCTGCACGAGGTCTTTACCACTATAATCAAATCTCATGTGCCGGAATCGGGCTGTCGGTTTCCTGGAAACTGATCTGCTTGACCCTCATACGTCGAATCTCGACGGGAGAGTCGATCATATATATATATATATATATATATATATATATATATATACATATATATATATATATATGTAAACATATATATATATATATATGTAAACAGATTTTTCTTAGTACCACACCAAGACAAGATCATTTTAAGGAACAGGATCATATTTATTAATAGTAAAATAGATACAAAAGTATCTCGTTTCAGAAAAAGATTTTAGGCGCCTTTCTGCCGACACTTCCACAGAAACGGAATCGTCGGCAATATAAAACAGAGATACTGATAAGAAAAATTATTATCAACAACTGGTATTAAAAAATAAATTACCCAATAGTCATATAACGGGAGAAAGATTTTTAAAAATATTACTTAATATTTTCCCAGTCAGGCAATAGATTCCCCGGATAGGGCCAACCTATATTTAATCTCCCGCAGTCTACACAGGGTAGGACGTTGCATATTAATAATAATAGACACCAAGATGTCTATGTGGAGTCTCATACTAACTCTGTGTATGACAGAAAAAAAGTCAGGAGAATAGCAAACGACAGAACTTAATAGGTGCTCACCGATCGCAGACTCATGTGTTTGCGAATACCCGGATGTAATAGGTTCATGCCTTCGCACCTTGCCCGGAAAATGCTGGGCGATCCTTACCTCTAACTGTTGGATGGTCATGACCACATAGTCGATCTCACATAGACATATATATATATATATATATATATATATATATATATATATATATATATATATATAACTAAACTTTGTTGACTGCTAGGCAAGACATCCTTAGGGAGATGGGGGAAGCCTTTTTGTAGTAAAAATACTTCCGACAGTAACAGCATTAAAACGCCGTTTAACTGAATTAGCAATTCTATTTGCATATGTTTAAGTCCCAGGATCGATCCACGGGAGTTTCAAATAAACAAGACACTTAGAGGGGCCATATCTCTCAGATTCATTGAATTTATTGATCTTTTGTTCAATGGTAGCTGTCAGCACACATTCAGGGTAACCATTCATCAATGAAAGTTGTTTGATTTTCTTCAGCTCGGCGTCGAGTCTACATTCAGAGCACAACATCAATGTACGTTGAGTAAGGATCGTAATAAGATTAATCTTCCTGGATGTGGGTGCAAAAGAATCCCAAGTTAAGTAAAGCCCAGAAAAAGTAGGTTTACAATAAACACGAGTAAGAAAACCTGCAGGTGTTCTCTCCACCAGTACATCCAAGAAAGGAAGCCGATCATTCTCTTCTACCTCCATTGTATATTTTAGAAAAAGATGGAGATTATTAGACTGGGAGAAAAACTCCTCCACTTTCTCTGAAAATGAAAAAGACGTAAAGGTGACATCTACATAGCGGAAGTAACAACAGAGCTTATTAAGCTTATTAAATAGTTGTTTTTCATGAAAGCCAACAAAAATGTTGGCCAACTAAGGACCCAAAGGACTGCCCATCGCTACTCAGCTGATACATGTTGTTGTCAAAGCTGAAAGATACAGACTTCGTAGCCATCACCTCAATTTAATAAAAACACTCTCAGGGAAAGATAGACTTGCGACAGGGCCACGATACAAAAAGTCCGCACAGATCTTTATTGTTTCATCCAGTGGAATATTAGTAAACAGACTAGTTATATCGAACGATACGAAAATCTTAGTATCGGAATTTGGTTTCAGTTTTCGCATATAAGCTGAAAAGAGTCAGGCACACAATATTCAGAATAGAAAATTAAAACAGATTCTAGAATTTCGTTAAGCCACTGAGCCAAATTATGCTGGGCTGAACCCAACATGGACAAATAAGCCTTAATGGAACATCCGTTTTATGTAATTTCGGCAACCCATACATCCGAGGACGTTGGGAGCCTACGGAACGGATATTATTATTATTATTATTATTATTATTATTATTATTATTATTATTATTATTATTATTATTATTTTCTATTCTGAATATTGTGTGCTTCACCCTTTTCTTTCGCTGATTATACGCACAAACTGAAATAAAATTCTCTCTCTATCTCGAGTTATATAGAAGGAGGAATGGCACTTTAAACCTGTAGAAATAAAATTTATATATTACAAGTATGACTTACTCATATTTAAATGACCCTTTTATAAAATCTTTATGTATAAATATATTAATTAAGCGGATAAATAAAAATACCAACATTTCTTGTCATTGAAAACCAAAACCACACGCTGGATAACAGATGTCTATGTTTGTGAGCAGGCACCACCATGGCACCAAAACTTAACCTCTAACTTTGTAAGTAGCATATATTGGATACATAAGTTGTCTAGGGAAATTAAAACCCAACCACCCCTAATCAGAATGGATTGAATTTTCCTTAACCTTAACAACACAAAATATCCAGATTCTCTGCACGTATAAATTAAGTAAATTTCTTAGAAAGTTATTCCCAACATCGCTTGACAATGTAACGAAACATTGGATTTTAAGTTTAATTTTTATAATAAAATTTACAACTTTAGTTTCAGTTTTGAAATTTCTGTAATGAATAAAATTTTCAAAATATAAATAAATATTAGTATAAATAAAAATAGAAAGTTCTATGTCGAGATGGATATATATATATATATATATATATATATATATATATATATATATATATAATATGAATAATTGAAAACGGCTGACAGGGAAGATTGAATTAATATTTTAGTGATTTTTTCAACATTCTAATACTTTTTTCCCTTTTGTAGGCGTTAAGAAATATAAAGATTGTCCATAATTTTTATTGTCTAAGGCGCTTTTTTTGCATGCGCGCATGTGTGTGTGTGCGTGCGTGTGCGTGAGAAACAGGGATAAAGAAAATATAGTTTAAAGGTATGCTAAATTTACGAGTTAAAAGTGTGCAGTGTCATGGTTAGAGTCTATGTAAATATAAAAGGAGACATCAAGTCAACACCAAGTGGCAACAGCCTGTTTCATGCTTACAAGCAATCGTCAGGACACACACACGCACGCGCACACACACACACACATACACGCACGTGCGCGTGCGCACACACACACAGACACACAGACACACACAAACACACACATATATATTTATATATATATATATATATATATATATATATATATATATATATATATATGGAGAGAGAGAGAGAGAGAGAGATTTTAATGTCTGTCTGTCTGTCTGTTATCGAGCTCCTCCTAGGCATTTGGCGATAGACGCCCATAACCATGCATATTCTGAAACTACATTACCCAGGGTATATTGATACGTATATTTCATTTTGATGACTACTGATTTTTTTGCCTTTGATATGAATTCAATTTAAATTTGAACAAGGGAATGACTCCTATTCAAAATATAGGAAAAAGCCAGAAGATTGAGTTCACATTGGCAAGATCATTGAGTAATATTGAAATGCATCATTTTTCTTCACAAATTATAACAAGGATTAAAATCAATCATGATTTACTTACAAAAATAAATATGTGTGTGTGTGTGTGTGCATTTACTGATACAGTTTCTATTAAAAGCAAACAAGGACTTTTAGTATCTTTCCCTCCTTTCTGACCAGTTATCGGATGTCAGTTTAGTTTCTTTAATCTTTTCTGCTTTTTCTGAGCGGTTTCCGTTTTCATGAATTATCTTTACAAAAGATTATATATATATATATATATATATATATATATATATATATATATATATATATATATATATATATAAAAGTGAACATAGAAGTCAACACTTAGAGGCGACAGTCTGTTTCATGCTATATGCAATCGTCAGCACACGTGGCCTGACGATTGCATATAGCATGAAACAGACTGTCGCTTCTACGTGTTGACTTATATGTTCACTTTTATATTTACACACGCTCTATCTCTGATATTGAGCACTTTATTCCATAAATATAGCACACCTTAAGACTATATTTCTTTATATATATATATATATATATATTGTTAAAAATCTCAAGTAATCCTTTATTTAATTTTGAAATAGGTAAATGTTAGCGCCACTTCTTCAACGGTTTATTTTCCCTCACTTCATACGCTTAGAGAATTACTATAACCAGAGTAAGTACTGTTTTAAACGTGCAATTTTTTTTTATTTTTTTTTGGGGGGGGGGCGGGGGGTCATTTTGAAGAATTATGATGCTCTATTTTTTTAGTTTTTACTTTTAAAGAGAACTCATGGCAGATTTAAATGTAACACAAAATTGCCTGGAGGACAGTTAAAAAAAAAATAATGGAATGAAATATGTATGTCATTCGCACAGTACAACTTATAGCATAACAGGGACTTTTATAAGTTTCACTAGCAGCATGGCCCGGCGTTGCCCGTGCTTGATTCAAAAATCGTACGACTCATACAGCAATCGCTATCACTTGACTTAAAATATTTTTGCCCTTCCTTGCCTTTAAAGGCGTGCCCTTGCCATGCTGATGTTGCTACATGCCTTACTTCTTGCCTATCTCACACTGCGATTTTTCTAAGCTCTATACTAAACATTAAATCTCTTACGAAAAAAGAACTAAACAAAATGAACACAAAACGATCAGCTTTAAAAAAGGACTCGTAACTGGAAAAATCGAATGAAAAAAGAATGTTAAAAACAAATACTTTTTCACACCCAAC
This sequence comes from Acanthosepion lycidas, assembly GCA_963932145.1. NCBI lineage: Eukaryota > Metazoa > Mollusca > Cephalopoda > Sepiida > Sepiidae > Acanthosepion > Acanthosepion lycidas. Next base: position 58,600,350 of record OZ010578.1, read on the forward strand.
CCAGTTCTGCGAAATCAAAATCAACGTTGAGTGTAAGCAAGTGAATGAGCCAATTGGAGTAAAGTATCATGCAGATTTAAATTTTTCCCACTTGTGACAAATGTAGCTATTGATTTTTTTTTTGCATGCCAGCATGCTAGTTAACATTCGTGCCAGTCAGCTGTTGGCTCTCACGCTGGCCAACAGAATCTTCCTGTCTATTCGTGGCAGCCAGCTATAGGCTCTAACTCTGGTCAGTAGAAAATTGCCGCAAACTACATGAAAACTGCCGTAGAAGCATGAAAAAATCGATTATTTCCACTATCGATTGGAGTTGGGAAATGCAATATCGGTCTTGGCCTTTCCACTAACTTGGAGCATGTGCATGTAAATTTTGGTGCAAATCCATCGAAAATTCCGGCCGTGAATTCTTTACACACACACACATCCTGTCTTTTATAGATAGAGATTAATCACGTACTACTTCACAGCTCACCCTTCTTTCAATATAGGATTTGTATTAAACACATACTTCCAAGTTATGATGAGCTTCTGTTTTTTTATTTACTTCGACAGCATGAATTTAAGGGTGCTACTAGATAGGTAGCTAGGTCTCCGCGTTTGACTGTTGAACTAGATTAGATAAAACTGTCTCTTCTATTGTTATCGTTTCTTTTCTGTAAGACTCCTTTCCAATTTCTTGCTTCCCTGATAACTACAATCTTCAAAAATTTAAATGCAACATCAGTGGCTATCTTCTGTTTTCTCAGATCCTGTCCATTTATTCTCTTTTTGCTCACTTTTCCTCACTAAAATCTTTGCATACTCTTTCACTCCATGTGAGACTTTTCGTTTTAGTGGCATATTGGTTGTTCTTAGTTTGAAACGATTAAAAACACACAGTAAAATTCTCGCCCGATTTCTTGATTCCCTGATAAACTACAATCTTCAGAAATTTAAATGCAATGTCAATCGCCATCTTCTGTCTGATTCATCTTCTTGAATCCCGTTCATCTTTTGTCCTTTACCCAATCCTCCCTATTCTCAATCTTACTTTTCATTTTCACTCCCTGTATCTCTCTGCGTGCTAGAGGCATTACCGACTTGCTTGTGGTTGGGCTTGCTTGTTGAAATGATTAAAAATAAAATTATCTTTTTATCAGTATAAACTGACGCCATATTTTTTTTCCATATCCATCATTTTGTACTAACGCTGATGTTCCAAAGACGAATCAGCAATATTATTGTTCGTGATCTGGCAGCTCGGCTTCAGTCTGTTTTCCACCTCTGTAAGGTTGGCTATTTGTTTTCTATAAATACTTTCATCTGAGCCCTTTTTTTGTCGTTGCAACTATTCTATAATTATGATCTCTCGTTTTCAAATTGTCATTTTCTCTAAAATACACATGATATTTGTAAGTTTTTGTTTATAATCATGAAAATATTACATTTAAGCAAAATGATATCAGTATATATATATATATCCTCCTTGGGTTTACCCAATACGGATTACCTAGTTTTTCATAAACTAACTAACTATATATATATATATATATATATATATATATATATGATCTCATGATATATGTATATATATATATATATATGATCTCATGATATATATATATATATATATATATATATATATACTGAGATCATTTTGCTTAAAGGTAATATTTTCTTGATTATATACATATATATACATATACATTCCGTGCCAAATTATTATCGAGATAACTTTTTTTCTAATATTTCCAAAACCAATCAATTCACACGAAATATTCACACAATGTTGGCAACACTGACCTGCGAATTTGCTGGCCACTTCATTTTTCGAGGTCCATCGAAGCCAAACTGTTTCAAATATTCAGTAGTCTTGTGAGCAGTATGTGAGGGAGCATTATCTTGCATAAAAACAATGGCCCTACTGAAGACAAATCTTTGCCTTTTCAACCACGGTTCAAGATGCTCCTTCATAAACGCTATGTATGCATCAGCAGTCATTTTGACGCCATCTGGTACTCTCCATGGGCCCACTGTTTTTCCAATAATACCATCTCAGATCATTATGCCTCCACCGCCTTGTTGACGTCTCAAACGCTGATGGCTATTCTGTCCGTTCATTACCCAGCCTTTGCACCATCTATCTGGCCCATCAAGTGTTGCTTGAGTTTCGTCTGTGAACAAAACTTTAGAGAAGTCAATCTTCATATTGTCCTCGGCCCATTTCAATCGATTTTGAACGTGATTTCTCGTCAACGGAGGCTTCGATACAGATTTGACTGTTGTTGCTATTTCCCTCAGATACCGACACCGAGTACTTTTAGACAGTAGGATCCACAATGCGACTGAAAAGCTCTTGACTGGTAAGTCCAGGGTTCTTCGTGGCCTCTCGTTTAAGTCGTGAGACGACGTGAAATATCCCTCGGCTTGCCTTTATCTGCCCTTTAGCGTACTTAGGGTCGGGGGCGAACTTTTTCACTGTTTGATGACACCTCCCTATCATTTTAGAAATTTCTAGGGTAGATTTACCTTTTGAGAGTTCTGAGGTGATAGTTTTCTTTTCAGTATCACTTAAAATGCTTTAACGGCCCATCTTTTCACTAAATTCTTACACTTTTCTAATAATTTGGCACGCTCAAATTATCGCACTGATAACAAATATGGCGCCAGTTTATTTACATTGCGTAGATGAATACGAAAATTTAAGGGATTACGCAGGTCAGTGTTGCCAACATTGTTTGAAAATTTCGTGTGAATTGATTGAACGCTTTTTGAAATATTAGAAAAATAGTTATCTCCATAATAATTTGGCACACAGTGTACATATATATCTATATCTATATCTATATCTATATATATATATATATATATATATATGTTCTCATGATTTATATATATATATATATATATATATATATATATATATTATATATATATATATATATATATATATATAGATAGATATATAATCAAGAAAATATTACCTTAAAGCAAAATGATCTCAGTATATATATATATATATATATATATATATATATATATATATATATATATATATATATATATGTATGATCTAATGATATATATATTCCAATTTGAAAAGGAGAGATCATAATTATAGAATAGGTGCAATGGCACAGGCGTCAGGAGGTTACGGGGCTAACAATTCTGAAAATAATTTTCTCTGATGAATTCATACCGAAAATAGAAAAATTGCAAATTAATATAAATGTTATCTTCATACCTGCTGCCTCCTGCTATTTGACTAATTAAATCATGAATGTCTCTGGAACAGCAATGTCGACTGAAGATTATCTGAAAATAAACAAAAGAAATATTATTAAATTTTTAAAAAAGAAATCATTTATTAACTTATTATTCATAAGAAAATCTACATATAAAAGATGTCTTCAAGATGTTTAGAACAGTATTTAGAAACTGGAAAATTTCATTGGCAACAAATAATACTGAACTTCTATGTAATATCGTTATTTTAATAAGGCCCGAATGCTGTACCGTCTCATCGTAAAGACTCTGAAAAAGATGGGAAAGAGACTCGAGTTAATAGAAATGCATTTCTACAGAAGGATGCTGAGAATACCATAGATTTAACACCTGAACATCGCCAGAATTTTAGAGAAAATAGAAACAAAAAGGATACTTATACATAACATTAGATATTTCCTCATAGATAAAGAAGAGACTTGAGACAAGAGAAATGTGGTTCTACAGAAGGATGATGAGTATCGCATGAACTAAACCTGTGAGTAATGACGAAGTTTTAAGAAAAAATAAAACAAAATGTTTACTTAGAATCAGAAAGTGACAATTGATATTTCTAACGGACATAACGACGAAAGGGGGCTTGGAGAATTTGACACTCATAGAACATTGAAACGCAAAATGAGCACTTATACGTAGACTCAGAAGCAGTTGGAATTTCTAGGGCACATAATGAGGAAAGGGTTCTTAGAGATTTTGATACTCCCAGGGCAGATTGAATGCGTGAGGGAGAGAGGAAAGCGGCGTATAACCTACCTAGAAAGCTTATGTAAATGTTTGGCAGAAGATGGACGAGGAGATATAGCTGAAAGACAAACTGTACTAAGAACTATAAACGAGAGGAAGTTGTAGAGGGCCATGATCGCTCACGTCTTGAATGCACATAAAGGATGGAAACGTAATATGCTGGAAAAATTTACAGAAATTCCACAAAAAGTACCTTTTGCCAGTTACTTTTTCACGACTTCTGCAAAGGATTCTATTCTACTCTTATGTGGCTTGCTCCTTCAGAACGCTAGCGATCGCGGCCCTCCACATCGTTTGTTCCTTCTTTCTTAGCTCTAATTAACATGTGTTTCCTTACCATTCGTCGCAGTTAACTTCTGCTATCTGTTTACGTAAACTTATGCGGCCCTATGTCTTCTGAGTGTTCAATTCTTCATAAAGTATTTGTCCCATAAATTTCATGGCTCTGGTTTTAATTATGAGTGTACTTTTCGTTCTCATTCTCCTTAAAATCATCTTCGTTACTCATATGCTCCGTCTACGATATTCTCATCATCCTTCTGTAGAGCCATCTCTCTGTCACGTCAAGTCTTTTCCTCATGTCGTCGTAATTGTTGTCCAGAATCCCCGAACATGTAGAATAAATCTGGGATAGCTGTTTTGCTCTCTTTTCTTTTCTTTCTAACGTAAATTTTCTAGGTATTAATAGTATTTTCTAAGCGTAGCTTAGATGTGGCACACGGCCGAAAGTATAGGGCACCCAGTGAGGATCGAACTCACTGTTCAGTCGTAATTGTTCTAGCGAGACAAGCTTGCTAACCATTACATCACCTCGAGGTGCCCTTATAGTGATTTTCCGAGCGTAGCTTAGATGTGGCAAAAGGTTGAAAGTATGGGGCAACTAGTGAGGATCGAACTCACTACTCAGTTGTAAATGTTCTAGCTAGACAAACTTACTAATTATTACACCGCCTCGGAGTGCCCTTTTCTATGTATTGATGCGTTCCGGTGTTCGACGAATTTACCTCTAACGGAGTCTAATCTATGTTAAATCTCCTTATCGCCTATGCTAAATTTATTTTTTATGCCTTCATTACTTTTGTTCTGGAACTGAAATGAAACCACTGATGTCGCTTACCCCGAATTCATCATAAAATTAAAGATATTGAATTAGTAAATATTACACACACAAATACCTTAGTGCAAGGTCACGTTATAACGAATTTATTATAGGAGAATAGGAAAATTGAACAAAGAATAGCCTACTTAGAGGTAGTCGATCAACACCGTACAAAAAACAAAACATTGTTATGGGAACTTACCCATAATAATAATGGACTATTCCTGACATTATAAATACTACGCCTCTCTAGAGGTATGAGAATACTGTAAGACGATGGGGGAGCCTCCACGTGGTGTAATGGTTAGCAAGCTTGTCTTGCTAGATCAGTTACTACTGAAAAGTGAGTTCGATCCTCACTGGATGTCCCATGCTTTCGGCCTTGTGCTTCGCTTGGAAAATTTAGGGCACCTCGGCGTGGTGTAATGGTTAGCAAGCTTGTTTCGCTAGATCAGTTACTACTGAAACGTGAGTTCGATCCTCACTAGGTATCCCACACCTTCGGCCTTGTGCCACATCTAAGCTACGCTTAGAAAATAACTATACTGTAAGACGAGGAGAGATAATGGAGAGCATATTGTAAGGACATTGTAATAGTGATACTTGTCGAGACAACATCGTTCACTCTAACCAAATCTGATAGTCATTCTAATACTTCTTTGTATTATATTTCTGTTGTAATATATCTTTGTATTCCATACCTATGTTCGTGTTATTCT
>OZ010578.1:58608678-58668678 GCA_963932145.1 Acanthosepion lycidas
CTTCAAAGACCAACAACGACAACGGCTCCTCCTGGGATCTGCAATTCAATCGATCTTGACCTGGCATCTCGTCTCCAGTTACTTTTTCATCGACATGAAGTGGCTTCTCTCTGCCTGTTCTACAGCTATTTCCTTGGTGGGGTGAGTTTTTTTTCCTTGGTGCCCTTACTATATGACTTTAAGCGTGCTTCTCAAATGGGATCTAGCTCTGTTGAATTAGTTGATACTCAGTTTTTTCCCTCGAACTTCCCACCAGTAGAACTCCCTTCCGATTTATTGGTAACTAAAATCTTCAAAAATTCAAATGCAACGTCAAGCTTCAATCTTCTCTCTACTTGAAACTTGTTCTCCCCACCTTTCCTCAATGTACCTTTTTTTTTTTCCAATCGTCTCATTCTCATACACTTTCACTCCCTGTAAACACCTGCGTTCTAGTGATACTGCCTTCTTGCTTGGGGTGAAATGATAACAAAAAGAAAAAAAATGTATAACAAAGCTAGTTCGCAGGTTTCTTTCTCGAGTCGGTAAAAATTGTTAAAGTTTATCTACAACGCTTTTACTTATTCGTTGTGTTCAGAAGATATTGAATTTGGATAAGAATTTATTCGCTCTTTACAGAAGTCGCTTAAAGAAATAAAAAAAAATATATTGAAGACGACAAAAGTCAGTTAAATCATTACTTTATCGAGAAAGATAAACATTTCTGGAAAGATGGAAACATGAGGATTAATCATGGAGAAAACCACGGAAAAAATCGGTTAACATATTCTTCAGTAAATCTATTATTATTTTTTTTAATATAATTATTTTTTTCCTTCTTTATTTAATAGACTAAGCTTACTTTTTGAGTTACGAAATTCCTTATATCTGTCTTTAGTTCCAAACAGATAATACTGTTCTATTGAAATCTTGACTCATAAAGTGTTTTCTCATGTAAGCGATACATTTTGCGAAACATAATTCTACAGAAAAGTCAGTAAAAAGATGACAAATGTCTTATTCAGAATGTAAATTTTCTGGAAATCACTCGTTCAAAATCTAACCAAAATACGAATTTACCATGTTCATGCAAGGAATAGTAATGGTAAGAGTGAGAAGAAGCGTTCCCATAGAGGAAACATTTGGTTTTCATTTACCGAAATTAGCGTTACTCTCAGCTAATATTTTTAAAACCTGTCTCTTAAAACAGTTTTTTTCAGGAAATATATATATTTTCAAGTCGAGTGTTATTGCCCATTCCAGTACGGATCGGAGGCTGTGTGAAAAGTGAACATCGTTAATATATCATTATTTTCCCTTTGATTTGCATTTGTTGTCCGTTTTAGTTTTTGCCAGCCTTGGAAGTGATGTTGCATTTATTAAAGTTGTCTATGATTATGCAATACCAGTGTGTACGATCTGATGAAGAACTGACTTCTTTAACAACTTCAATGATTCTTTCGCTTGAAGTTTTTTTTAAGAATTGAACCGAGAAAAACGTTTCATTAGTGTTGCTTGGTTGAACGACTAGGATACGTTGACATGTGACCTTCTTGCAAGTCAGGCGATAATTAAAACTGACGTTGAAATAGAAACTGATTTGTTGATCAATGAAACTACGATATGTGATTTCCTGTATTCTTGTAACATTTGAAGAAATGTACAATATCATTAGTGATGTACGGAACCGTTCAAAAAATGGGAAGAAATTGATTTTCTTTCATTTATTTCATTTATGAAGTACTTATTATTCTCGATTTTTCTTTCATTTATTTAGGAACTTATTTTTTTTTATTTTTCTTTCATTTATTTATGTATTTATAATTCAATTTTTCTTTCATTTATTTATGTACTCATTATTTTTTATTTTTCTTGAAACTTGACTAATGCATGGAATAATAATGCAACACAAAATGTACTTAGAACAAAATGTATTGAAACAAGAAAGTGTACACAATATTTACATATAGTCTTTTGTATATTCCTGGGAAGACCGTTCCTGGAGAATGTGTTGACTGAGTCGCAGTCGGGCAGAGTCTCTGGTTGAATCTCTTGATTCCTGTATTTATCAATCCACCCACGAGGATCTAATGTGGTACAAGGCCGTTTTAATGTGGGTATCCCCGAGCCCGTAGGCTCGGCCAACAATATGGCCTTTCTGAACCCGCCTAGACGGGTTCAGGCCCTGTCAACCTCCCCGGACGAAACCTTGCCCTTCGGCAAAGCTTCGTCCGGGTTCCCCTCTGCTAATGCAGAGAGTTCGACAGTCGCCGAGAGTCTGTCTCTCGGTCTCTTAATCTCTTGATTCCTGTATTTATCAATCCACCCACGAGGATCGAATGTGGCACAAGGCCGTTTTAATGTGGGTATTCCCGAGCCCGTAGGCTCGGCCAAAAATATGGCCTTTCTGAACCCGCCTAGACGGGTTCAGGCCCTGTCAACCTCCCCGGACGAAACCTTGCCCTTCGGCAAAGCCTCGTCCGGGTTCCCCTCTGCTAATGCAGAGAGTTCGACAGTCGCCGAGAGACTGTCTCTCGGTCTCTTAATCTCTTGATTCCTGTATTTATCAATCCACCCACGAGGATCGAATGTGGCACAGGGCCGTTTTAATGTGGGTATCCCCTAGCCCGTAGGCTCGGCCAAAAATATGGGCTTTCTGAACCCGCCTAGACGGGTTCAGGCCCTGCCAACCTCCCCGGACGAAACCTTGTCCTTCGGCAAAGCCTCGTCCGGGTTCCCCTGTGCTAATGCAGAGAGTTCGACAGTCGCCGAGAGAATCTGTTGATTCCTTCCCTCTCTTCCCGGTACCAACCATATTTATATGGTCGGTACTCCACTATGCAAATTAGGTGGATCCTACCACAACAATTTTTCTGTCATTTTTTTTTTGTACTCATTCTTCATTTTTCTCTTCCTTTATTTATGTACTTATTATTCATGCCACTTTACAATGCACAACAAAAATTAACAGTAGCCTCCAGATGAACCAACACATTCATACACACTCAGGGAGAAAATACGCAGAGCATCGAATAAGGAAATCTAATCAGTTTAAAATACGTTGAATATTGAAGGCCTGATACAGCGTTCATTTTACGCAGCTGTCTCTCATGCTCTTTATCATAGTTCTAACATTACCCCGGGGGTAATGGTTCAAACAAGAAACATCCGGAATGCGATGAGGATTTTAAATTTCCTCCAAGGGTGGTAGGGACATGCCGATTGTTTCTGGGCAATATCTCTCATCTTTAGTGGGCTCTCTTGTCCGATACCGAGCAGCATGCATACCAAACAGTGATTCAATTTGCCAAAATACTCTCAATAAAGACGCAGTAGAATGCCTCAACTGTTATCTTTGTAATTTTTCCTTTGTAAATTCCGAGTATTTAGAATCTATTTTATAATATAAGTAAATCTAAAAATTGGTAATATTTGGCTTCGAATCTTTGTACGAGTTTTGGTTTATTCAAAGACTTTGAAGTGGGACTTTACCTGAACAGCTGTATTAGATCAAAATATCCACACGTTATATAAAGCCACTCTCACTTTAGTTGATATGCTTTTTTAAACAAGAAGTTGATTTTATCTCTACACAGCTTCATTCATTTAATATTTGTAAACTATGATTTGCCCTGCTAGTTTTGGGGAAATAATGGTTTTCACTGCTATCTCTCCGGTTTTAATATTCTGCTAAACTGGTTGCCAATGAAGAATGGAGTGTTCAGACTGCCCTGTTTCAACTAAAGAGAGGAATAGAAAATATGGGTTATTTCCTTTTCCAAAGTGGAAAAGAAACAAAAAACTATGCAGTCATTTTAACAAATCGAAAAGAGGTACTTTTCCCCGACGACTGCGTGGAGCCTGTTTGCAAGACGGCGTATTGCAAAACAGACCCCCACACAAAGTTAAAGGGTTGAAACTGGGACCCCTCCCCACCACCCACCTCATTTATACGACTTGGCTCCTTCGGATAGCATTTGTTCCTGTCTCGACAAAACAATTTTACTGTGTATAATCAGTCTAAAATTTCCTCAGAACCTTCCAACAAAAAAACATGAATTTTCTACGATAATAGCAACAAGACAGGATGGAAGCAGTTATTAAAAACAATTGAAACGATATACTTGAATAATAAATGTTTTTCCTTGATTATGTAAAATCTTTTTTTTAACTTTCTAATCGATCACAAACTCTAAGATTAACTCATCGAAAAATATTGTCGATAGCCATGAAAGATCCTGCATATTGACAGTCATTGTTTCCCGCTGCCTTCTTTGTCTCCTACCTCTTTTTGGCATCGTGCTAACCTCGAACTGTTCAAGCATCTCACCACACAGACAAACAATATAACAACTATTATATTTTTTTATAATTATTAGTTTACTGTGTTTATTTACCAAACAATGTTCAGTCTAAGATACGTGTACATAAAAAGCAAGACCAGGTGCCGGTACTATTATACTGTGGAGGTTTGTGTACAATGTTGGTTTTTGCATTCACAGGGAATGAACAGTTTTGGAAGGTTTATTTTCTTTTTTATGAATCCAAATTGTATCCTTCCTGCGTGATAGAGTCCGTAGCTTGCAGTACGTTGGAATAGAGAGAGAGAGAGAGAGAGAGAGAGAGAGAGCGAAAACCTTCTTCTTTATAGAAGGTAGTCGTCCTGATATCTCCATTGGTGGTTAGAGGAGCAATCCTACCACTCTTTCAGAATTAATTGAAGAAGCTAGTTTTCCGGAGAGTCGAAAAGGTAGCCTTAGGTCCGATTTACGTTAGCATCAAAAATGGAGGCAGTTCCGGTTTACACTAGATTCAGAAAAACAGACATAGGTCCAGTTTGCCCTAGAACAAAAAAAAAAGCAGACAGGCCAGGTTTACGCTAGAGTCTACAAGTATCTACCCGGAAAGTGACCTGTCTTGATGAGGTCCTAACCTTCCTGAAGAGATTTAATTGATGTATTCCAAGTCGCGTCGTATATTTTACCGAGTCGATTTGGCTAGAAATACCTTTTATTTGTTGTATGTTACAAAGATGAAGAATGCGAATTAGCACTGTTTACTCTAGTGTTTCAAATTCCATTCTATAAGATTCACCAGCGTGAAATAATATTGACATTGTGAGTTTCAAGAGGATTTCCCACAAACAAATCTAAACAAAGCTATTAGCTTAAAAGCTTGTTATTCAAATTACCTTTAATCTGTCAACCCAACCGGGTACAAGGGCATGTATGGCGACCCGTCAAATGTACTGAGCTGGTGACACTTGCTGCATCTCAAGTTTTTTGGGTTTTTTTTTTTTTTACACATTGTTCGGGAGCTCAGATCTTTTCTATGGATATTTGCTTTTGTCAGCTAACGCTTTGGTCGATTAAATTATTCAGTCCTCTTAAAATTTAATCTGGGACACGAAAAGAAAATTTGTATTTCTTTAGTTTAATTTATTATCATGTTTTTTTTTTTCTGTTTTATACTTTTGCTCATCCAGTAAAAGACACAAGAGCCTCTCAATGTAGAGGATTTCTAAATGAACCGTACAAGAAGTAAGAGGTGCCTATTATGAAAACATATAAAATAAATCATTTTGACACGAGGCTTAAAGAGGTTAAGACTGTAGTGATCGGGGAAGAATCCTCTCGGGAGTCTGTTCCCCAATGCAACTATTCTAGGGAAGAAACTCTCTGAGTGGAGCTTCCTCATTAACAATGGGATGCGAACGGTATGAGGATGAGTCAACTCAGGGTAGATGTTTTGGCGGGTACTGCATTTCTTAGTTCCACTAGTTTAGACCTCCACAGTATCCTGGTGGAACCAAACAATGAAGTTCACTTGAACATCTGCCATGAAATCAACGATAGAATAGCGACAGGCTAGCAATATCTCGTCTGTGGGAAACGGGTTGTAGATCGGGAAATAATTAATCACCGACAAGATGAGTTGGTTCTTGTAAAGAGTGTGCACTTACGCTTTATAGATTACACGAAAGCATTTGACAAGTTACGACATAAGGATCTAGTTGAACTGTTAAGAAAACTAGATCTATTGGGGTAAAAAAAGTTAGAATAATCCGAATTGAGTAGCTATAAATACAAACAGAAAAATGCGTGAGACAAAAATGTGTCTTCTCGGATTTATTCAACCTCTACAGCAACGCTATCTTAAGTGAACAGGAGACCCTACCAGCATTTATTAACGCTAAGAGTAATCATTAAAATTACAAGGTAAGCATCTGACACTGTGTTGATAGGCAACTTGGAAAGAAAACTATAAGACCTTCTAGGCAGGGTGGTAGAAAAAAAAATAACCATCAAAGGGAAGTGTTTTAAAAGAAGACAAAAGATATGCCACCGAAATTCGAAGTTGCGCTGCACAAGCGAAAGAAGCAATCCAAAAGATAAACAATATGGCGAAAAACATAAAAAACTTGTTAGAAGCAAAGAAAAGAGAGGTGGATTTTATGTGGGATATCCATTCTCTTACATGGCAGTAAATGTTGACCCATCTCTCCACTGATGAGGAAAAAAAAAACTGGAGGCAGCAGAAATGTGGTTTTACAGAAGGATACTAAAAATTCCCTGAACAGAGCGAGAAGGCAACAAAGAATTTGTAAAGGAAATGGTATCAGAAAAAGAAAACACTTATACTCAGAATCAGGAAAAGACAACTAAAAATCCTTGGAGACGTAATAAAGAAAGAGAGATTGGAAAACTTAACCGTCACGGTGCATATTTGACGGTAAGAAATAAAGGAAGGCAGTGAGTCACGTATCTGACGAGCTTTGTTTGCATGGAGTGGGGAGACTTGGCAGATTAGAACCACGATCGTAAAGGGACTATGCACATAGAAGAAGAAGAAGTAGATGAAGATGGCGTAGAAGAAGAAGAAGAAGAAGAAGAAGAAGAAAGAGGAGAGGAAGTAGATGAAGAAGATATAAAAGAAGTAAATGAAAAAGAATTAAAATTAGAACAACAACAAGAAGAACAAGAACAAGAACAAGAAGATGAATAAAAAGAAGTAGAAGAAATAGTAGAAGAAGAAGAAGAAGAAGAAGAAGAAGAAAGAGGAGAGGAAGTAGATGAAGAAGTTAAAAAAGAAGTAAATGAAAAAGAATTAAAATTGGAAGAACAACAACAACAACAACAAGATGAAGAATATATAGAAGTAAAAGAAAAAGAAGTAGAAGAAATAGTAGTAGTAGTAGAAGAAGAAGAAGAAGAAGATGTAGATACAGAAGAAGATCAAGGAGAAGATGAGGAGACATAGAAGAAGAAAAAAATAAGTAGAATTAGAAGAAGTAGAATTAGGAGGAGAAGAAGTAGAATTAGAAGAAGGAAAATAAGTAGAAAAAGAAGAAATAGTAAATGAAGATGTAGAAGAGGTAAAAGAAAAGGAGAAGGAGAAGTAGAATAATGGTGATAATAATAATAATAATAATAAGAAGAAGAAGAAGAAGAAGAAGAAAATTGATTCGTTTTCTACGGCTTATCCACCCTTTGCAAGTTCTTTAAAACCAGAAAATATTTTTAAATTGTAAAAATTATTATTTTTTTTTACATAATAATTATTTAGTGAGACAATTTTTTCTAATTAGCCCATAGCTGGGGTTAGTGAAGAATAGCTGGAGGCATACCTTTGTCGAGGAAATATAACGGACCCAACTGGAACTGGAATTGGAACCCGGCCCTCAGATTAACAATTCCGAGCCAGTATCCATTACACCCCACGCACACTACGCTTACAGAACCCGGTATCATAATCAGTTACCCATCTGGGTACTGAACAGACTAGATGTTTCTTAACTTTGGTGATCATAGTGGAACCGGTGTTTCAACGTGATATGGCCGTAATCCAAATGGTACGATACACGAGTTTAATTCGTGGTGTAGAGAGAGCTTGACTCTCAATAGACGTTCCAGGCGAAGAGTCTCATTAAAAGTACAGCCGTTGATAATGACGGACGAAAACTCAGGGTATGTTCTGTGATGTCGAAAGGTCATTAATTTAGTTCTGAATGTAATGAATATTCCAAACCCGCAGCACTACCATTGGGCTGTGCGTGCAATATCCGGGGATGAATCAGCCGTCAGGTTCTTGTCATCCAACCTTCTGGAGGTGCGTCCATAAAACATGCTATCCAAGAGATATATACATTTTTTAAGGCAATTCATCCGATGCAGGGAGGGGGTGCCACTAGCACGCACGGGATTACAGAGGATTGAAAACAAGAGCAAAGAGGCGCGTTTGAGGAAAGGACACAGAGGTGGACGAGGGACGAGGAACAAACTCAGGGTGTCAGATGTCGATTGACATTACACTTGATTATTTGAAGATTATAGTCATCGGGGAAGCAAGTAAGGGGAAGGGAGTTCCACAGACGCGAAGTGTGGGAGAAGAAGCTGTTTGAGAAGAAGAGAGTTACATTTAACCGTTTTGACAGTGAAAGGGTGAGACCGAGATGCCAGCCTGGTAGCACGTTTAAATTCATGAAGTCCGGGAACCAGCGACAGTAGTTCTTCGGAACAGTTGCCGTGAAAATATTTGTAGAAAAGGCAGAAGGAGGCCACATCACGTCTGTGGGATAGCGATTGTAGGCTAGATGCCAGATCCGGACCTATCATCTTGCATATTCGTCTTTGGATTTTGTCAAGGACCTCGAGACTTACAGCAGGAGCACCAGACCATATGTGACAGAAATATTCCATACAAGGACGGATGGTTGATTTATAGATTTGAAGGATGGACTCAGACGAGAAAAATTTTCTGGCACGACACAGAGAACCAACATTCCTTGCGGTAGATGACTTGCCTTCCTATTGATTCAATGTATTCATTTCATCTCATGCCAATGGACAGCATGAGGCCAAGATCTGAGAATGTTCTTAAGCAGATTGTTAGTAAAAAAGAGAAAGAAGATAGGAACGAGTGCCCTTGGGAAAACATGCATTCATCCGATGGGCTTCAGGTGACTGCATATAAACAATGACGTTCATAGGCTTACCGAATAACTATAGAGTTTGTGTAGCAACACCCTATGCCTCTCCTTGTCAAAAGGCCTGATAAGCTTTGAAGGAAGGATAAGCCGAAACGTTGTATTAGCAACAACAGCTGTCCATGATAGAGATTTGAGCGACCGACAATATGTCTTCATAAATGCCGAAAATGCAGTACTGTTGCCATATTTGAACAGGAGCTACTTAGACATCATTTTCCAGTCTTGATAGAGTTTAAAAGCGTCTCCGAGTTCTTGTTGGAGAAGAATTATTTTGTATAATAATTGTAAAATATATTTGTGTAATAACAGGATTAGGGAGATTTGAATATAATTTCATATTATTGGATATAAGAGAGAAAAAAGAGAAAAAAAAGTCGAAGAAAATTCCGTTGAAAATTGAAGTTATATTGGATTCTCTTTGATAGAGAAGAACCTAAAATATATGCCCCACAACAGTCAAGTTCATAACGGAGAGCATGAAAAACTGGAAGACTACACCAGATCTAAGTTATACAAACGGGGCATTATTAAAGTTTTCTTAACCCCACTTCGCGTTTTAGCAGCTTTGTCGCCTTGCTTGGAGTGAAATGATTCAAAGATGTACTGAGATCCTTGCACTAATGAGAAAACAGTGCGACTGAATCTGCTCACAGAAAACTGAAAGGGGAACAATATTAAACACTGTGTTACCGTACGGCCCTAAATTGTTTAAACCGTTTTAACGATAATATCGCTTACGTTGCTTTAAAACTCATAACAAAAGAGAACCTAGTGACTAGCATATTAAGAACAAGGTTGATTGAAAAAATACCACATATAGAAAAACGTAAACATGTTTGATACGTCCTAGTTTTGTTTAGCATTTTAATGAGATGTTTTATTGATTGCTACCGGGCGGATTTCATACGACTAGCAGTGAGTCGTGATTTCAAAAAATTGATTCAAACACAAACTAAGTAATTTAATTTTTCAAAAGATTCCAAAACAAAGATAATACATCCATGTCATAGATAGATAGATAGATAGATAGATATGAAATGACGGAGAGCGATATATATATATATATATATATATATATATATATATATATATATATATATATATATATATATATATATATATAATTATTTATTTAAAAATATGATTCCGACACGCTACATAAGTGTTCTCATGTTTCAAAACAAGAATCGAAAACTATATATATATAAAGAGACAGAGATAGATAGATAGATAGATAGATATTTTTAGTTTCCAGTTGAATTTATATATTTGATTGCAAAATTAACTATTATGCCGTGTGAAATGACGGAGATAGATAGATAGATAGATAGATAGATAGATAGATAGATATGAAATGAAATGACGGATATATATATATATATATATATATATATATATATATATATATATAGATAGATAGATAGATAGATAGATAGATAGATCTTGTTTCTGATTTTAGTATCTAGTCGAATTTATATATTTGATTGCAAAATTAACTATTATGCCGTGTGAACTAGGGGAGATGGATAGATAGATAGATAGATAGATAGATAGATAGATAGATAGATAGATAGATAGATAGACTAATAGGTATCGGCGTAGAAATATGGAACAGGCAGACTGATGGAATTCTAACTGAGGTCGTTCATTTTACAATAATACCTTTGGGATAGACCCGTATGGACATGTTTGTCCCATCGCCAGGTAATGTGAGAAAATGTCACGCCGCTGGGTCAATTGTTAACAGCGAAAATGCCCCATCGGGAAACAGGTAGTAAGAGTAAAACCTATATATAAAAGAGTTTACGGAAAAGTTATCGGCCCGACAAAGAAGAATTCAGAGCTTTATTTTTTTTTAATACAAATGTTTATCCATATACAAATCATATTAGCCACTCGAAGTTTAACAGTTACTGTGGGGCGTTGTATGTACGTAATAAAAAGGCAAGATGTAGATTCATTGAGGTTATGTAGGGATGATAACGGTTTACCCTACACTTGAGGAGTCTAAGTTAGTAGTGATTTGGAAAACATTCTTCCGGGTGTCTGTTTTCTTTTCTTTTTTTTTCTTTTTTTGTTTCATTTCACCCCATGAAAGGCAGTAAAGCGACTAAGACATAAGGGGTTACTGAGTGTGAAACAATTAGGAATAGAAACATTAATAATGAGCAAGAAGAAAAAAGAGTAATAAGGAGGACAGTAGATAACGATTGATATTGCATTTAAATTTTTGCAGATTAAAGTTGGCTGGAAACCACAAAGCTGGAAAGGAGTTCTACAAGCGAGAAGTGCGAGAAAAGAATCTGTTAGCACAGAATTAACGGATAATCTAGCCACCTAAGCTGTTAATCTCGATGAAATCTCAACGCCAGTCTAGAACTGCGCTTTAAATTTAAAAGGTTTAGGTACCATAGTGAGGAGCTCATCCGAACAATAACCATTTATTTATAGATAAAGACACAGATGGGCAACCTTATGGCGGTGGGAAAGCGACTGAAGCTGTGCCGCCAGACCCAGGACCACTAATAATTACTGAATCTTCTTTGGATATTTTCAAGGCGCTCCAGATAAATAACAGGGGCATCGGACCATATATGGCAGCAATTCTCAAGTGTATCTCCTTTTGCTCGTCTGCCCTTCAAGAATATTTCTATAATTTGCTTTCCTTTGTCTATCTGCTTCCGTCACAGCTCTGTTCAACTTCAAATTTGTTTTTCAATCTGCTTTATATATGGCGCATCTAGTCTCTTTGGTAACTTTTTTTTATCGGCATCACACCAAGCAAGGTACTACAGGCACTAAAATGCAAGATGTTACAGGATGTTTAAGAATTATGATCAGAAGCATTAGTAATGAACAGAAAGAGAAAAGTGTAATCAGGCGAAGAGTTGATAGCGATTGATATTGAATTTAAAGATTGGAAATAGCTCTCGTCTAATTTTATCAAAACCGGTAACTTTCAATTGCTCTTCTGGAGATTAGAATCAGCCATGCTTATGACAGGGAGAAAAGATTATATATGGTGATTAAATGAAAGCAGTTTGGGTTTTGGAGGCATTGACATTTATAAGCTACTAGCAGCATGGCTCGGCGTTGCCCGTGCTTGATTCAAAAATCGTACGACTCATACAGCAATCGCTATCACTTGACTTAAAATATTTTTGCCCTTCCTTGCCTTTAAAGGAGTGCCCTTTGCCGTGCTGATGTTGCTACATGCCTTACTTTTTGCCTATCTCACGCGAATTTTTTCTAAGCTCTATACTAAACATTAAATCTGTTACGAAAAAAGAACTAAACAAAATGAACACAAAACGATCGGCTTTAAAAAATAGGACTCGTAACTGGAAGAATAAAAAAAAATAACTTTCGCATTTTGACTGTACACATGGGTTTCATTTGGACACCATGTGTATTTAAAGTAGTTTCCGGTTATTCTTTTTAGTTAGGAGGACTTGTGTATGTTTAGGTTTCATTTATTTACTTTTTGTGTATCGTTCACTGGAAAAAAAAAAAAAAAACGCTGAATCAATCTTAAATTTTTGCAGATTAAAATTGGCTGGAAAGTATGGAGCCAGAACTGAGTTCCACAAGCGAGAAGTGCGAGAAAAGAAACTGTTAGCATAGAACCTACGGCTACATTTAGCTAGTTCAACTGTGAATTAATGAGATCTCGACAACAGTCTAGAATTGCTTTTAAATTCATAAAGTCTAGGTACCATAGCGAAACCCTCATCCGAACAATTACTATGAAAGTATTTATAGAAAAGACTCACAAGGGCAAGCTTACAGCGGTGAGAAAGTGACCGAAGCCAGGTCTCTAGATCAGGACCGATAACATTGCTGATACACAAAGCCGCAGTTCTTGGGAAGAAACTCTCCAAATCGAATATAAATTTTTACTGTTGTAAAGTTCATATTTATTTATTAGGAGTCATAAATATTTTTCGCTTTTATTTATCTATTCTATTCTTCAAACAATAAAATCCAAATTCAAATTTATTTAATTATATCTTCACAATTATTTGCAATGACAGCTCTTTGATAAATAGTGAATAAAATTCCGACGAACTCTTGAATCTGGTTTTATCGTTCCAGTATTATCTGACTCCTGCAACAGCCACATCACTTTGAACCACCAGTTCCCCTACGATCACCTAATTTAAGCAACGCCGAGCCTGGTCAGTACCTAGATGGATGGCAGCTTGGACACAACGGGTGCCGTAAGCTTGGATGTGCCGGTGGTGTAATGGATAATGGCTAGGAATTGTTAATCGGAGAGGCAGGTTCCAATTTCAGTTGGCTTTTTAATATTTACCCTTGAGAAAAGCTATGAATTCACCTCGTCTCGTAGCAATTATTCTTAGAATCTAAAAGTATTTTATGGCATTATATAACCCCTCAAAGGGGTGATAAGCCGTAAAAACGATTTATTAAATCGAATCTTACTCTGTAACCCTTTACATTGAGTGGATCTTGGGGCATGTACAGGGTGGACATCACCGTTAAAAGAAAAAAAAAAGAAATTTTACCCATTAAAGTATTTTTTCACCGACCGAAAAGGTAACAATCAGTTGGTGCAAGTTAAGTTGAAAATGGAAGACGAAACCAATCGAGATCAAATTTTTATTTTCAATTTTATTTTCGCCCAGTTCGGCCTTCCATTGGCATGGTTTTCTTTTAATCCGCTGTGTACGTTGCCTCTGCTCCGCAAAGAATAAGGTATGTTATTGTATTCAATATTTAACTGCGACGTATGATTAATAGTTAACATAACATATTCTTCATTACACCTTTTTTCAAGAACAGAAATGACTTAAAACGCAACCGAATATATTAAGATACAGTTTTATTTTAATCCGAAAGACATGTTTGTCTTGGTAGGCAAAAGTAAATTTTATATCTATATCTATCTAACACTGACGTCGCTATCGATCAGTTAGATAAAAATTATGATTCATAATTATTTAGATATCAGCAGTCATTACGTCAGTTAAAATCTATATATATTTCTCCATTTTTTTTCCATTTCTGAATCAATGTTCTATTATTAAACTAGTTTACAGCGATGTTGTCACAAAAGATTATATATCTTTGTTAACTAATTACTATTTTATAGTTTTCAAACAAAATTGCCTCTTTTCTACATATTAAATCGTTAGCAAGCTTGTCTCGCTAGATCACTTACGACTGAATAAACTAGGGAACTTGAAACGTGGGCATTGTATTCTCTTTTGTTAGCTAAAAATAACATAACCGAATATTCACCAACACTAAATGGTTGAAACTCCAGACCTCAAAATTAATGGGTCTTAAGATCTCATGAAGATATCGGACGTTAGCCGATAAGGAGTATGTCTTCGTATGGCTATTACAAATTTCGAGTATACCGCTGGGTCGCTGGAAATAAGTTACTGTGTTTTATGTAACCGCCGCGTACACTTTTGTAAATTCTGATGGAAGTTAAGCTGAAGGGAGGTTTCGTTAAATCGCATTGCGTTCGTGACACATTATTATAAGGTTGGTGCAAAAATAATGTCGTTTACTCGCATATGTTACTATGTGAGAAAACGACATTATTTTTGCACCAACCTAATAGAATACGATTATTAATTACTAAGCATTGATCACACTAACATAACAAAATACTGTTTAAACGGAGTCTACTCAAATAAAATAAAATAAAATAAATAAAAATAACGCTTAAATTGATAAAAGTATGCCGGATTATTAAATAAAAATCAATTATATTATTTCTCGAGAAATATATTGTTTATACGGTTCTTTGTTGTTTTGTTTTCATTTGGTTTAAGAGCAGTAATTCTACCACGCCAACCAGACGCTTCCTCTGTAGCTAAATGATAAATTAGATTGGTGCAAAAATAATGTCGTTTTCTCACATAGTGACATATGTGAGAAAACGACATTATTTTTGCACCAACCTCATAGCACGTCAGGCTATATGTCGGTTCCGTGCCGGATACAAGTTCAGTTCCTGTCAGAGGACGCGTATTTTTCTATGTAGTTTCTCGAACATTGAGGCCGGTAAATTTTGTTAATACTGTTTATTATAACAAATAGCATTTACTTAAATATTTTATCCATGAGAACTAATGTATAAACAATAAATATATTAAAATAATTATCGGACTTACTCCACTTCATAATATATATATATATATATATATATATATATATATATATATATATATATATATATATATATATAATTACAAAAGAATTATTGGTCAGAGTTGAATTGGACCAGGAACCAGTAGTATTAAAAAGTGCTCAATACACATATAATGAAAAGAAAAAAATTACACACAGAGCATTTAAATTCAAAACATTAGCAGATCAACCGATCACGCTAAATAATTTCCTAAAGTTTTAAAGCGTTAGGAAATTATTTAAGGAATTTCCCCAAGAAATCGAAAGGCTGAAACGAAGGTAGCATGAACAGTTGATTTACTCATTTTTAAATATATATAGAGAGATATGCGTGTGTGTGTGTGCGTGTGCGTGCATGTGTGTGTGCATTTTAAGAACTTCAGTCGTTTAATTTTTTTTTTTCTCGAACAACATATCTGCTCGATTTAGCATCCAAAACGTAAACAAAGCAATTTCTAAAGAATTAATAAATTTTATCTTTTTAACCTGACATATTTTATTAATTCAAACGTCATTTTAGAGCACACAAATATTTGAGTAGAAGCTCTGCTTAATTTAAGCCGTTTTTGTTTTTATCTATCAACCTGGGTACTTATGAAAAACCCGTGTACATTTCACGGTTTTCCTGTTTTTCTTTTCTGACGAATCTTAATCCATAATTAATGGTTGAATAAACTCATGGCGGATTCTATGGCAATAAAATATCCGTAGAAATTATCATATCGTTAAATATTTGAGCTTAGCAACTTTAAGAAAATATTGCAATAATAATAATAAATATGAATGCTGATTTTTTTTGTGTGTTTTTCTGTTTTAAAGAGGGCATAAATGAAAAAAAAAAGTGAAATAGACAACTTTTTTCATATCAGTGAAAGGGCCGTTTAGCATTTTTGTCTTCTTTCTTTCCTTCTTTCATTTTCTCACTGAACTCAAGTAGTGTATTTTCCTCCCTTTCCACGCGATCAAACAGAATTGTTCGTTATTTATTGGTTATTGGCAGGACGTAAAGGTCGTGCGAACTAACGAAGGTTGCGAGAAGCACAACTATAGTTGGATAATATATACGTTAGTTCATAACCTTTCACACACCAGCACTCCTTTTCCTGACCTGCGCCACCGAGGCTTAAAAATTGCATTGGTAAACGGAGTATAGTTAAACCGACAGAGTTAATGTGATGTGTTTAAGTTTCGTTGAATTATAACAGCGCCAATCAAAGTAAGGAAGCTGTGGCGGCAACATCCATGCAGTAGTTACCCAGCCAAACAGTACAAGCGCTGGACTTTGGCTTGAAGGTTTTCGCTCCGTAAACCTCATTTATTTTTTTAATCATTTCACCCCACCCAAGCAAGGTAATAAAGCCACTAAGACGCGATGGGTTAGAAGGCAGCATATAATATGAGAAAAAAACATTATTAAGGCGAAAGAATAATAAAATAATAGAAATTAAGAAAGCAGAAAATAACGATTGACATTGCATTTAAATATCTGATTAAAGTAAAAAAAAAAGAACAGAAAAAGTTCGTTAGAAACAAAGAAAAAAGTACTGAACACTTATCTAATATCAGTCACGCTATTTGGTAGTGAATGCTGGACAAACTCATCTCAGATGACGAAGAGACTTGAAGCAGCAGAAACAAAGAAAAGAGTACGCAACTATTATGTAATATCTGTCCTCCTATATGGCACAGAATGCCGGACAATCTCCTCACAGATCAAGAGGCGACTTGAAGCAGTAGAAAGAAAAGAAAACGTTCTGAATTGTGATGTAATATCAGTCCTCCTATATGGCAATAAATACCATACAATGTCATCACAGATGAAGAGATTTGAAGCAACAGAAGGAAAGGAAAACGTACTGAACTGTGATGTAATATCAGTCCTCCTATATGGCTGTGAATACCGGACAATCCCCTCGCAGATGAAGAAGAGACTTGAAGCAACAGAAGGAAAGGAAGGCGTATTAAACTGTGACGTAATATCAGTCCTTCTATATGGCAGTGAATACTGGACAATCTCATCGTAGATGATGAGATTTGAAGCAACAGAAGGAAAGGAAGGCGTATTAAACTGCAACGTAATATCAGCCCTTCTATATGGCAGTGAATGCTTAAAAATCTCACCACGAATGAAGAGACTTGAAGCAACGGAAAATTGGCTCTAAAGAAGGATACTGGGAATAGTATGGAGTGAACATGTGCCCAACGATAAGGTTTTAAAGAAAAGGGAAACAAAAAGGACACTTTTTCGTAGAATCAAAAAGGGACAGCAAAAATTTCTAGGGGATATAACGAAGAATGAAGGCTTGGAAAATTTGACACCTGCAGGGCATATTGAAGGCAAATAGGGACAGAAGAAAACTTGCCTAATGACCGTGTGTAAATGGACAATAGAACATGGACAAGGAGAGATAGCAAAAAGATAAACCTTACTAAGAAGTATATAACTCATGTTCGCCCACGTCCACGTCCGGAAGGGTCACGGCACATAATACTTTCTTTCATCTCATTTTAGTGACTTTTTATTAAAGTAATTTTTTTAGCAGTAGTATTATTCCTTTTTTTTAGATGAACTGTCAATACTTTTCCCCTACTATTTTTAATCTCATTTTTGTAATGTTAAGAATCAAGCTAAACAATAAAATGTGATAGTAGTGACGAGTTTAAGTCTCCCCACCCCTCAAAAAAACACAAATAAAATAAAAACGGCAAATATTTGAACTATACAATACTTAAGGGTTAAACTTAGGAACATTAAGATTACCTCCTCGGTTATCCATTGAAACTGCTATCCACCGAAAAAAAAGAAAAGAAGCCAGTCCCCACCGTGGGCCATTTAAAAGATAGTTCGAGCAGCGGATTGGTTGTTACAAACACCCGATCGGATGTGCGGAATATGTGGTCTTTCTTCGTCTAATTCTTTAAAAAGCCCAGAGTAGCTGTTAGCGTTTGATTGTGAGGGGGAATCAGGGATTGATCTTCCCTGATTGGGTCGATTTGTTGATGGGGAGTATGATGTTGAAAGGCCCGAAACTCTCTGATGAACCAAATCAAAAACATCACTGACGACCCCGTCGGGCGCCTTCTTGAAAGCGTATTTTTGAATGGAGGAGTTACTTTTTATTAAAGTAAATTTATTAGCAGTAGCATTATTCATTTTTTTTTTTTAGATGAATTTCCAGTACTTTTCACCTACTCT
Source organism: Acanthosepion lycidas (assembly GCA_963932145.1). NCBI lineage: Eukaryota > Metazoa > Mollusca > Cephalopoda > Sepiida > Sepiidae > Acanthosepion > Acanthosepion lycidas. Next base: position 58,627,011 of record OZ010578.1, read on the forward strand.
ATTTAATCTCATTTTTGCTTATTTCTATTGTGGTATGAGTAGTAGTAATAGTATTCGAATTCCCTAGATGAAATCATATCAGCTATTATTAATTCATAATGTCCTCGTGTCGTAAAAAATGACAGCAATTGTTGCAAAGTCCTAAGAGTGAGATACGATTAAACAAAAGTCTCGAAACAATGTAATGAGATTCAATAAAACGGAGATTTTAAAAATCTTTCACAACTAAAATAGAAGCGTTTAATTATTCCGTTCTCTTTATATTTTTCTAGACGTTCAATGTTGTCTATGATTACTTCTGATTATTATATAAATCGCTTTTTGCTCTGCGTCTTTCCCTGTTAAAAATGTTCTGTATAACAATTAAATGGAAATAACTTTCGGAAGAAAAAGTTAAGCAACAGAACGACGAAGACGACGACGAAGACGACGACGAAGACAAAGCTAATTTCAAGACCAAGTTGAAACAAGTCGATCACTTTACAGACACAGGTGTCTGAGTGCTGCACATGAAAGGCTTGAACAAATAATAAATGTAGGAATAAAGGAACTGATTAATTAAGCGGTTCAGATAAATATTTTGACTGTATAGATTATTAAAACGACTAATGGACGTAATCATTCATAAGTTTATTAGCATAAGTTGATTTATCTCCCTTTCCATTAGAAATGGGACAGGAAATATATAAATAAGTACACATTGATAATTATCATATGGTGGGAGTCCATATTCCCTCAGGACGAAAGCAATCATAGTTTCCATCAGATTTCATTTTTCTTTATTATTTGTGAAATACCACAATTTCTTCGGAACGATACTGGAGTGATTTCCTGTTGCTTTCTCCACATTGATAATTATTTTACATTGAAACTTATTTCATTAGTAAGAAGCATAGATTAGAATAATAAAGCTTAAAGTAAGATTCGAACCCTTGTCCATTCGTTAATCAAGTCTTGAATTCCTTGTATAAAGTATTATACACGTTTCCATTAAAATAAATATTATACACGTTTCCATTAAAATAAATATTATACATGTTTCCATTAAAATAAATATTATACCCGTTTCCATTAAAATAAATATTATACACGTTTCCATTAAAATAAATATTATACACGTTTCCATTAAAATAAATATTATACATGTTTCCATTAAAATAAATATTTTACACGTTTCCATTAAAATAAATATTATACCCGTTTCCATCTTGTATGAACACGAGTCCGTTGCCGGGATTCTGTAGGGAAGTAGACACCTTTATTTATTTTATTTATTTATTTGAAGCAGGATTCACCCTGTACAAGGCCCGGGGTAACTCGCGGCAGATATTTACGTTAAGGGGTAGTTTATACGGATAGAAGTGGAAGATAACGGTTAACTATGAACTTGAACAGGTTAAGATTGTGGTCGGGGAAACATCTTCTTGGGAGTCGGTTCCACGGTGGTTCGCTGGAAGGAGCTGTTCATCGTAGTATGTGCTTTTCACCGATGGAATACGAAGGGAATGTGGGTGGTTTGTAAGTGGCCTGGCGGAACCAGAAATCCGAGCACTTTCCATGGAAGTAGTGATAGATCCCACCTGTGAGAGTGAGAGTAAGAAAGAGAGAGGGGGGTGGAGGGTGAAAAATAATTCTTTTCCAACAAAGAATCGGAGATGTTTGTGAAAGCCATCATTTATGCGCACTATCATGTCTTTCTAATGTACGTGAGTATACTTTCCCGTGTTGATAAGAGAGGGTTACGTTATCGCGAGTCTGTAAAGTGTTGTCCTCCTGCCAACATCTTCGACAAAACGGTACAGAATCAAAATAAGGATCAATACAAGAGATAATAATAATAATAATAATAATAATAATAATAATAATAATAATAATAATAATAATATCCATAAAAATGTCCTCGAATAGAAAAAAATCAATAGAATGAGTAACTACTTACACTATCATGTAGATTATATCGACCGGCAATTTTTGCATTTTCGTAATAGTCACCTTGAAAGCTATTTCTGTCATTTTCCTTCCAACTCCTTACTCTCCAAAATTGATTTCTCCTTACTCTCCAAAATTGATTTCTCCTTACTCTCCAAAATTGATTTCTCCTTACTCTTCCTCTCCCAACGGTTATCTTTATCTTACTTTCGATTTTGATTCCAGATTTATTTATTGTGCGTTTTTCTTATCTTTTTCTTCTTCTATTTGTTAGCTTACAGCAGATTACAAAATTAAACAAACTTGGACGTTTGATAATATAAGCTTCTTCTACGTACCTTTTCCATTCAGGACGTTGGCGGTCATGGTTTTCCCCAATTTCCTGTCCTGTCTAGCTCTTAATAAACATTCTCTTTTTGTCATCTCTCTTAAACTCTGTTCCGTCATTCATTTGGACAAAGCTCGCTAGTTAAGCTATCCTTTATTTTCTACTCCCCCTCTTGCTTTCAGTCTGCCCTGTGAGTTTCAAATTTCTCAAGCCCTGTTATGTGCCCTAAATATTTCATCTGTCTCTTTATGGTGTTAAGTTTAAGTGTCCTTTCTGTTTCCATGTTCTCGAAAACTTCGTCGTTGTTCACATGTTCAGTCCGTGGCATTTTCAGCATCCTTTTGTAGAACTACATTTCTGTTGCTTCAATTTTCTTCTCCGTCTGTGATGAGATTGTCCAGAATTCGCTGCCTTGTAGGATGACTGATATTACGTAACAGTTCAGTGATCTTTTCTTTCTTTCTAATGAAATTTCGGCAAACCTGGACATACATGCGAGCAAAACAATCGGAATGTCAAAAGGATGGTTTTTACATTCAGGCTGTTATTATCTTCACTATCTTTATTCCTCAGCAATGTTTATTGTTTTTAAAAAGCGATGATTACCGTCATTTCTCGAAAATAGTACGCATTTTTCCTTCTTGATTTATAATAAATACGTACTTGTTCTAAAATTTACACTTTTTAGTTCATTCATAAACATATGTTAGCCTCATTCAACTCATATTCTCTAGCTGCAGATCTGTTTCCTATTCTTTCTGCTAATTCTATTATTTTTGTTTAAAATTTGCACTATAACTCGCACGTTTTGACGATATTTTGGCAGTAAAATAAAATGTTATATGTATCGGGAAAACTGCATGCTAATTTTCAGCAATATTTTAACCATTTAGTTTCAATTTTATTCTTAATGTCAAGGTCGACAAAATGTCTTCGAAATTATTATTATTTTTTTTTTTTTTTTGACAAAATTTATAGATGCGTATTATACACAGGGATAGATGCATTTCTTAGTTTTCAGATCATTTGTTGAGGGGAGTATCATTTATGGCTACGTATTATTTTCGAGAAATTGAAAGTGAATGTATACATTTTCTTTGTTCTTGAGAATTTACAAAATAAATAACGAACTACTTATTTGATTGTTTATTTACACTATTTACTTTTTATATACTTTAACGGCGCCGAAACAACGGCTAATTGCCAGTTGATTCGAACTTTATAAAATGGCAAATAGTAAGGATTTTCTTATAGTTCGTTCACATATCTTAACAATTTAGTAAGTTTATAGATTTATAAATAACAAAGTGTTTGGATATTTATTTCCTTATAATTTTGTATTAGTTTTTAGAATGTTACAAATATAAAATCATTTTTTGTAAATAAACAATCTAATAAATGACTAGTGTGAAGAAAGCGCGTTTGGAGAATTTAATACTCAGAGGACGTATTCAAGGCAAGCAAAGCAGGGGAAAACTGCGAGTGAACTACTTAATAAGTCTGAGTAAATGATTGAAAGAATAAAGACAAAGTTGGATGGTAAATAGGAAGAAGTTACTTAGAATAAGAAAACACGGAAGTTGTGGAGGGCTATGTTTGAATAAATTCTGAAATGATGTGTCAAACAAAAGAACAATCTTCAGGATAATTTTAATACTCCTTCCCATTTCCAACCTTATTGCAAGGCCCTTCGGTACTTTTCAAGGCACGCTGATAATGATGGGTACAATTTTGGCCTTTATATTCCACAATGGTTGTAACCTTCTGTGTATGTTCAGATATCTACCAGTTCTTTTTTTTTCTAATTCCCCGTTGCCATCTGTTGCAAAAAGCAAACGAAATTATATGAGAGCTTTTTTTTTTTTTTTTTTTTTTACTTTGTCTATAATAACAAGAACGGTTGTTCTTTGTTTTATTTCTCCACGTAGCGTTGTACGTATGTGAATGGAATTCTTAAATGATACGGAGAAAAATACTGGTCTTTCCTTCTCCTAAAATGTCCCTCTTTCTTCTGCTATTCCCTTACCCTCCTCCGCATTCTCTTCCACGTCATTCCACAGCTTCAACCTCTAAAATCCCCTTCCTCCTCCTCCTCTTCCCCTGCTACTCTTCCACGTCCTCATTTCCTTGTTCCTCTTTCTCCTCCTCCATTAAACTTCCATGTGAAGTACAGTTTCTACCTCCTAAAATCTCCCAGTTTTCTGCGCCAATAACCGCCTCATATACGTATACCACGCCTTCGCATCTTCACCTATAAGATTACAATAGCGAAGATTTATTTTATATTATAAGGTTGAACATTTTGATCTTAGTTAAGAACATATATTCAATTTTACCAGAATAAACATAATAAACATCAGATTATTAGGATATTTTATTTACTTAGAAATCCTTTCATTTCTATATGAAGTTAACTTTTCATACTGTGCGTAATGGATTAACTAAATTCGCACAAAACTGCTTACTTACAGTTATAGACAGTTCTCACTGCAAACTATTGTTACTCTTTATTGGCCAAAGAGGAGCTTTTGTATTCGCGCAAGAGTGTAAACCCGCATGTTGATTCCTGTAAACAATATGATTAACCTATTTCTGTTGATATCTAACCATGTCCTTGTCTAACATGATACAACAGTTTTCAGTAGAGCTCGGACCGAGAAGAAATTTCACACACACACACACACACACACACACACACACATATATATATATATATATATATATATATATATATATATATATATATATATATATATATATATATATATATATATATATATATATATATATATAAGTGACAGTACTATGTGTATAAGAGAAACTTGGATGAGTTCCACACGGAATATGGGATTGAGCGGCGCTATATCGAGTCTCATTCGCTACCTCCCCCATCACGTTGGAACAGTTGGTATGACGTTTGCCTGGAACGTAATTGTCCGGGTTTCAATTCTCGGTAACGGATGCGCACGAAGCGACCACCCTGTGGTTTCTTCTAGACTCGATTATATATATATATACATACATACATACGCACTATCGTCAAAAATTTAGGATCACTCTGAATTGTTTCTCTAAGTTAATAAAAAGGGGCTAATTTTGCATTTGGATAAAATTTACCTATTTTGTATATATTCACATCCTGATATAAAATTCAAACAATTTTCTTTTTGCAAGTACTATAAATTTATTTATATAAGCTTTGGAAAATTTTGTTACTACCTGAATTGTAGTTTGCAAATATTTCAACTTCATTGCTTGGTAGAGGTTCAGTTTCATATACATTAATGTGTGATTGAAATGAATTTTCAGAAACCGTTACAATGCCAAAAACTAAACATTGGTATTGAAAAAAGAGTACAATTGAAAATTCTTTCTATACTAGGGAATTCCGTAAGTCAAATTACTAGAAAATTAGTGATTATTTGATGAAAAGAAAATATAAATTTGCTTTAATTGAAATTATGATTGTTTTATATTCATTTTGATTTACATATTTGCATGCAAACATAGGTAAATAAATTTCTTTCTTTAAAGACATGAAACTTGATTCATTTTTTAATTTTAGAGGCAAAAATCAATGTGGTCCCAAACTTTTGCTCAGTAGTCTATGAAGGTTAGTAATATTATTTTTTTTTTAAATTTCTTTAAACCTAATCTTATTTCATTATCAAGAACATGGGCTTAGAAAAATAATTGTTGATAAGTGTTTGTTTTATTTCATTTGTTTTATTTTGGGTAATTCTCTATATTATAGTTTGCATGAAGAGCAAATCATTTTTGCAAAATAAACCATGTTTTTTATAGCATATATATATATATATATATATATATATATATATATATATATATATATATATGGACATTTACTTTTATAATTAAGGAGATATGAGTTTTTAGCAGTGTTAACTTTTTTATATATTGAAGGGATGGAATCATTATTATTAGCATCTACAAGAACATTCAGAAAAGCGATTTAACTTTTAATGTTCACTTCATAACTGAATTGTACAAGTTACATTTCAATGTTTCTTTATAGGTTTTTAATTCATCTAGCTTCCGTTAAAATGGTAATGTCGTCAATATATTCCGACGTTTCTGAGATTGGAGTTTTATTTGTTTCAGCCTCTTATGTGAGGGTTTCTTGAAATTATTCAAGAGCTTGTTTTCTAGGCCCCTCTGTCGAGCCAATCGCTATGTCGTCAGTTTGTGTATAAATGTTACCACAGTGATCGTTAAATGGTACTTTCGTGGCGATGCAAATAATATATATACATATATATATATATATATATATATATATATGTATATATATATATATATATATATATATATATATATATATATATATATATATATATATATATATATATATATATTCATAGACGTTTCATTAAATAATATAAACAAGTGTTGTCTATTTATTTTATCTAAATTTTTTTCGTAACGTCTGATAAGTTTAATAACCTTATCGTTGAACGAAGAAAAAAATTAACAATATTCATCCATATTTTTTCAAATACAATCTAAGCTTTCGGCTTACATAAGCCATTATCAAAAATGTCAATTACAACATATTAAGCAATATACGGACAAGACAGTGATGATAGTCTCTCAATGTTTACATAGATGATTTCTAAGCAACGATAAACACGTGCATATAAGACGCTAGAAGCTAAAATCGCACCGCATCTCATGACGTCACACATGACTACACGAGAGTGAATTGGAGAAGTATGAAGTATGGAAACCGTTGGTATAAACCAATTTACGAGTTTTATCAGCTCGTCGGATCACAGTACTGTTGTTATTTTTTAGTTGTTTGGCTGTTTTTATTAAAGGAGTGTTTATAATTCCATGCGGATTTTTATGATAACCGTGTTTAATCGGCTTTAAGTAATTCCTGTGAACTTTACCTGTGTAGGTTGTATTGTTCCAAGTATATCGTCGAATAGCAATCTTCTATGCCAACATAGCATAATATCATTTTTGATGGTGAATATCTTTGTTTAAATGTCTATATAACCACTCTGAGGATGGCTCAGGCGAGTCGAAAGCTTAAATCAAGGAACAGCATAACAAAAAAAAATATTCAAAATTTGGACAATTTTTATCTTTATTTCCACTGGAAATTAAAGTAAATCTGAGCAACGTCTTATGAGCAAACATAATAAACATTCATTGTCTGTTGTATTTAATAATATATATTTATTTGTGTGTGTGTGTGTGTGCGTGTGCGTGCATGTATTTGTGTTTGTGTCTGTGTTTGTGTATGTGTGTGTGTTTGTTTGTGTGTGTTTGTGTCTGTGTTTGTATGTGTGTGTGTTTGTATGTGTGCGTGTTTGTATGTGTGTGTGTTTGTATGTGTGTGCGCGTGTGTTTGTATGTGTGTGAGCGTGTGTTTGTGTTTGTATGTGTGTGTGTGTGTTTGTTTGTATGTGTGTGTGTTTGTTTGTATGTGTGTGTGTTTGTTTGCATGTGTGTGTGGGTGTGTGTGTGTGTGTGTGGTATAAAGGATATTTGCATGGCTACTAGTGGTTACTAGCGCAGAAAAGGGAATTGGCTTGTTGAGTTAAAATTTCGACCGCTTTCTAACAATTAACGTTGAAAACGTTTGAATATATTTGCCTCACACCCCACAGCTAGGGAATGATAGGAGAGTCGACTGGATTTGGTAACAAGTGGAGGAAGAAGAAGACAACTCTGAACTTAAAAATGTTTAATCTTGGAACGAGTGATTGCACCCCGCTAAAACATACTGCAGAAAGCCGTATCAGAAGCCTGGTGTTTCTGGGGACTTATGTAGCACAGCGAAATCTACATGACATATATACGTGCATCTGTGATATAAAATACATTTCGAAACGAATCTTGTCCTTATTCTAAAATTGCAGAAATGTGTTTTATTTAAATTTAAGCCAACAAAAAGAAGGCACTTAAAATGCTATTTTTCTTTTAATTATACGCAGAAATTAAAACCTATAACGTAATTAAAGCCTTGTAAACATTATACTTTTTCATTATATCCGGAATTCAATTTTTTTTTTCTTAAAAAAGCAAAAGAGGCAACACTGATTGAACAATGGTGGCGTTTTATTCTGTTTCCTCGCTGCATTCCGTTGCCATAGAAACATAGTTATTGCGCTGTTGGTATATTGATTGGCGTTTACGAACACTTGATTAATCTGAGTGATGTTGATGATGATGGTGATTTTGATGACGGTGATGAGGAGGAGAAAAAGGCGAAGTAGCGAGAAACGTGCAGACAAGATGCAAATAAACTACCGTAAGCCCGAAACGACAAAAATGTTTTCGCGTATTTGACTAGAGGCGTCATATTTAGCCAAGTATAATTAAAAAAAAATTATGCACATCGCACGGCTTACGACCATAATGCGTTCAAACGCCGGTTCTCGTACGATTCACCGAAGTTAAGCAACACTGTGCCTGGTCAATATCTATATGGTAATACCATGTACCAGCATGCATCTAGCCAATTGCTACCCATGAAAGGCAAAGATGCAAAGACATAGGGGAAAGCCTTCGTCCAATAATGGACATTCACGGTCTGATTAAGAATTGTGTTTTTTATAACTACTCTTTCATATTTTTTTTTGTGGGCGGGGGGCATTTAACTTTTATAATTGAGAAATTCCTATTTATTATATAGTGAATATTTTTAGATTGTAGTGAATTTTACTAAGACACGTTCAACTAATTATCCCATACTTAGGGGAGAAGAGGATTTTCATAGATTTCTCAAGGTTTATTTTCTTAATTGATTCGTTTTCTACAGCTCTGATGCATATGAATTGCTGCTGGTTAGGTTTCATGAAGATTTAAGAATCTTCATTTGCTTTAGTATTAATTGATTGTTTTACTTTTTTACGGACTATCAATCCTTTGCAAGGCTATTTAAAACCAGGAACATTTTTAGAGTATAACATTTTTTGTCTTAAACATAATAATCATTTAGTGATACAAGTTTACTAATTAACTAGATGGGGAGGAGAACAAGTGGATTTATTCAATTCCCCAGTGTATTTGCATGTAAGTGAATACGACTAAACAAATTGGAATTGGAACGCAGATTTTCGGTTTGTTTTGTTTTACGGTATATCAACCCTAATGAGTTATTTAATATCGACAAAATTTTTTTTAAAAAATAATAATAGTTTTTACCTTCAAATATTTATTTCTGGTAATATTTTTTCTTCAAAAATTTATTGCTGGTAATTATTTTTTACAGAGTATTTATGGTATTAAAGCCTATTTTTACACTCTCATAGTGTTTTGAGCCCAGATTGTGGGATCAACTTTTTGATCATAGCTGGGACCCTAACAGGTGCTACCACCCCGAGTCAGGGTGGACCTGGAAACAACATCAATTATGAGGTTAGCCCACACTCCTCAAAATCTCCTGCTCAGAGGTCTTGCTGTTGGATGTAGTTTATCGTCATACCCAGGACCGGTATTTCAACATGATATGGCCGTAAGACTATACCTAAGTGCGAGCTAGAAATCAAAATGAATCTATTGTTGATTCGTTTTCTACGGGTTATCAACCCTTTGCAGGTTATTTAAAGCCAGAATTTTTTTATATTGTAAGATTTTTTGAGGTCGTGGTGGGAGGATAATAAAGATTTAGTGATATACGTCTTAATAATTAACCCATAAGTTGGAGAAGAGGTGGAACCGTATCTTTCCCAAGGGAATTTGTGGGTAACTGAATATGACGAATCCGACGGGAATTTAACCACGGCTCTCCGATTACCAATTCGGAGCCATTATCCATAACATCTACTGCACCTCTAAACATTCATCACCTGGTATTCACAAAAGATAAATATGAGATAGGTTCAACGCAAAAGCCAAATTGTTAGAGAGATATAATTTCTACCTAGACACATTTGAACACGTTTCATGCATTTATATATACGGTAATATGAAACGCAGGTTTGGGGAAGTCATTTAGAACATACTGCGACATATAAAGATCCATACACACGTGTGTTTTTGTGTAGAAGAGTGTGTTAAATTCAAAAGGTGGAAGAAATATACAAACGATTTTTCTCGCTTACGACAAACTTTGTCCTCTGGAGATTTTAGTCCAAAACGACAATATCAAAATACATCAAAGTTAACAAACTACACTTGGGTGAATTCTAGAGCCAGTCGCGTGACACGAACTAATAAGCTAGTCAGGAATATCATTACTGTTCTGTAGGATTTTTACTACTTCTTTGTCGAGAGCAAAAAAAATAGTCGAAACGAAAAGCCAAATCCGAATTCCTCCATGGTTTGTCCTATTCCCTTTCGCAGTAATGGCCTTGCGAAAGGTAAGGAACCAGCTTTGCACCACTGCAAGCCTACCGAAAGAATGTGTGTAAGTCTATGGTAGAGTTGGATCTGGGAGCAATAGTAAATGGACAAACATTGTTTCTAGCTACAAACGATAAGAAGTTGTGGAGAGCCATGATCGATCACGTTTTGAAAGGACACATCACATGACAGAATAAAAGAAGTTGCTGATTTTCGGTTAATCGAATCGTAAAGCCGAATCCGAATTGTCAATTGGTCTGCCTCATTCACCATGCCCGCGAGAAAGGTGAGGCTCCATTTACATCTACCCCCACATATGGGTTAAATAGTATGATAGATCGGGATATTTAGCGTTGGATGAAAGGAGAAGGAATAAGTGGAATTCTACTGGGGAGATTAAGGAGGAAACCGTTCCATTGTCTTTTCACTCAGAGAGGAAATATGATTTATCATGCAGCTAGGCTCTTTGGACCTTAATCATAGTTTCGGGGAAAGAGCGTAATCAACAATTTGAACAAAGCCGGTACGTTCAAATACTCAGCCACGATGACTTGTGATGACTGTTATCGACGGATAACTGGGTTATCAATCGAATTTCACTTACTCATAACAAATACGTTTGGAGATGTTTGTGATTTTTCAAATAATGTAAATTACTTTGATCGTTTCTTTCTTTTCATCTGTTCACTAAAAATGTCAAAGGTTATTTGGTGAGATTTTAATAAAACCGATACAGACAATTCGTATTGTATATGCAGCCCTAAAGGTGAATTCGTTCTTCTTGCAATGAATAAGAAACGAAGGGGATCAAAAACACACAAATGCAAGAATGGAATTTGCGTCCCAAATGTCTGTCCGTTTGTCTCTATTATCTTGAACCTCATGAAATTTATCAACAACCAACCATCTTAATTAACTTTTGTAATTGCCTTTCTTTATCTTTGCCGAAGTAAAGCGTAATAATTTACACTTTCTTTATTTTTTCTTTCTTAGATAGATAGATAGATAGATAGATAGATATATAGATAGTGAACAGACTGTGATAGATAGATAGTGAACAGACTGTGATTGATAGATAGATAGAGAGATAGATAGATAGATAGATAGATAGTGAACAGACTGTGATAGATAGATAGATAGATAGATAGATAGATAGATAGTGAACAGACTGTGATAGATAGATAGTGAACAGACTGTGATTGATAGATAGATAGATAGAGAGATAGATAGATAGATAGATAGATAGATAGTGAACAGACTGTGATAGGTAGATAGATAGATAAATAGATATATAGATAGATAGATAGATAGATAGTGAACAGACTGTGATTGATAGATAGATAGTGAACAGACTGTGATAGATAGATAGATAGATAGATAGATAGATAGATAGATAGATCTTGTTTCCGATTTTAGCATCTAACTTAATTTAAATATTTGTTTACAAAAATTAACAGTTATACAGTATAATTTTTTGGTTATGATCTTTAGAATGTTTCCAAAACCGCTAAACAAATTCATCTCATATTTACTTCTATGCCAGGGGTTAAATGCATTTTATCCGATGGACTGGCCAGTTCGCCTTGACATTTGCAACACCGGAATGTCACGAACGTTACAGAATCATTGGCCCTTTGTAAGTAAATTAATTCAGTTGCCCAGCCAGCGATGTTAACCTATCAAAATTGATGGGCATGCTGAAAGCCGTAAGAAGGAATAAAAAGACAGAGAAAGAGACTACATTGTAGAATGTAAAAACAAATCGCGTTAAGCAAGGATTTCCACCTCCTTTTCCTCATTTCTGTTCATGCCTCTCTGTTAACGTGTTTATGTGCGACTGTCATAGCAAATAAAAAAAAATCGTTGGTCCTAATCTGACGGCTCGGCTTCAGTCACTTATCCATCGCCATAAGTTTGCCTCCCTATAAACACTTTCATGGTAAATGTTCGCATTATTACCTCGCTATGAATTGTACATAAGGGACTAGTTAGGACTTTCATAGAGACAATGAGGTATTATGATGGATGTAGTAAGAAAGGTAAGTAAAAATGCGTTGTTGCGGTGTAAGGAAGATTGCTGTATGTTTGGGTCGGTGTTTGTTAGTTCATCGTTAAGACAGATGAAGACCGTCTTTTTCCCTCCTTTCCCATTTTGGTCGTCTGCCATATTTTGTAAATAAATTACAAATAAATATCTCTCTTAGCTATGGTACCTTGACTTCATGAATTTAAGCGCAGTACTAGACTGGCGTCGAGATCTCATCAATTTACAGCTGAGCTGGCTAGATGTAACCGTAAGTTCTATGCTAACAGTTTCTTTTCTCACATTTTACGCTTGTGGAACTCCTTTCTGACTCCATGCTTTTTAGCCAACTTAATCTGCGAAAATTTAAATGCAATCTGTCGCTATCTGCTATCGTCTTGATTACTCTTTCCACTTATCATTAGTGTTTTTGCTCGTAATTCTTCCACACCCTATAAACCCTTGTGTTTTAGTTCATTTACTGCTTTGCATTGGTTGATACCGATTAACAAGAACGAAAAGAAAAAAAGGAGACACACGTAGATGCCGTCTTTTATTTTTTTAAGTGCCTTTCTTCGGTTTAACCTTTTTTTTTATACCCCCTAGTTTTAATATCGGGGCAGCTTAATAAATGTCAAGCAATTCAAGAATGTCCATTGGTTAATTTACGAAAAGTGCATCAATATCAACATATCACCTGCGATTTTACGAGACGAAACTGTATGGTAGGGGTTCCAATTCCATTCGTTTTGTTTTTAATATTCAGTTACGCGCAAATACCCTTTGCAAAGATATGAATTCACCTCTTCTCCCCTCCTCCAGCATTGGGTTAATTATTAAGACTTCTATCAATAAATTATTATTATCTCCCAAAAAATATCTTAAAATATCTTCCATCTTTAAGAAACAGTAAAAAAAGAAACCAGTTACCATAACGCTGGATACTATATTCCCGTTCCGTCCTCAGATAAATGGAAAGAAATAATTAAGACAAATCGACAAGACAAGAGGCGGTTTGGGGAGAATTAGAAATCTTACCAGTGTTCGTCATTATATGTAACCACAATCTTAACAATTTGAGATATGCAAATGACACAATCTTGATATCAGGCACGCAAAATAACCAACAGGATCTCCTACAGAAGTAAGCGTAAGCACAAGGCCGAAATAATGGAGTACCCATTGAGGATCGAACTCACTAATCAGATGCAATTGTTCTAGCGAGACAAACTTGCTAACTATTACACCGCCTCGAGGTGCCGAGGCACTCCTAGAGAATGTAATAAAGGAAAGCAAGATGAAGGAATAAATATCAATTGAAAGACGACATAATTGTATTGTTGCCGGAAAAAGGAACAACCAATATGGCGACCGAAGAATCAGAGACAATAAAATCAAGTACAAACATTTAAATATCTTAGAGGTGTTTTAATAGAAGACGGAAAATGCAACACCGAATTCCAAAGCCATATTATAATAAAAAAAATTGCCTTTCAAAAGTTAAGCAAAATATTAAGAAACAGGAAAATATCATTAGAAACAGAGAAAAGAGTAATATCGTTACTCCTATATGGCAGAGTGTTGTGGAGTATAAAGAGTAGAACTCCGCTGACTCTATGAACTCATCCAATAGTACAAAGAGTTTCATAATATGAAATTAGTGGAAGTCGATTTGGAGTCGGTCTCAGGGTCTCGACAAAACAAAACCTGTCTTCAAGAAGAGAGTGACTCAGTCGGGGTTCTGCCTTCGAAAAGACTCGACTGAGAAAAAAAACAAAACAGACAAGTTGGATCCAGGCAGTTTACTCTCCGCCTTGCGTCTGACAAGTCTTTTGTCTTCGGGAAAAATGTGACTCACTCGGGGTTCTGATTTTGGATAATGATTTAGCTGGCAAAAACAGACAAGTACTGTACCCGAAACTGCTTTTCCGAGTGCTGGTTAAATTTTGACCAGTGGTCTCGATGGAAACGCTCGGGTTCCCCACATAAAACTTGAGCTTGTGTCACAACTAACCCGCAGTGGGGCAATTGATAAATACCAGTCAAATTGCAGGTAGACCCTGGATCACGATAAGACAAGACCACTGTCTTCGGGCAGAAGGTGACAAGACCCCCGTCTTCGGGTTGAGGGTGACACACTTTGGGTACTGTCTTCGGATAGAGAATCGCAAAGAAAAACAGGCATTTTGGAGTCAGGCAGTTCGCTGTCAGGCTTGCGATTGACAAGACCTCTCTCTTCAGGCAGAGGAAGAGAATAATAATAATAATAATAATAATAATAATAATAATAATAATTATTATTATTATTATTATTATTATTATTATTACGGCAAAGCGGGAAAATATACTGAGAAATATAAAGCCACGCCATAATTTTATACGCCAAGTTATTGTTCGCCCCATCATCCTTTCCCGTTAAGAAAAAAGGGGTCAATAAGTACAAAATTTCTTTTCATCAACGACCCTTTAACCTGTAGCTTTATTATTTAGACAGTTTTTTCTCACACTTCTCGCTTGTGGAACTTCCTTCTGTCTCCTTGCATTCCATCCATCTTTAATCTGCAATGTAAATGCAATGTCAATCGTTATCTGCTGGCTTTCTTATTACTCTTTTCTCTTCACGCTCATTATCAATGTTACTAATTCTTCCACACCCTGTAAACCCATATGTCATAGTGGCTTTACTGCCTTTCATATGGTGATACCAATTAAAAACATCTCTTTTACGAACGAAAGCTGTGGGATTTAATCTTCCTTTCTCTTTTTAAGAAGTCGTTGATGCTGCAAGTCTCATACCTGCAGATCTCATATTCCTAAGACAGCGGCGAAACTTCCTCCAGTGCCAGATTAATCTATTGGAGGTCCTGTTAACATTGTCGTTACTCTGTCTCTGTCTGTCTCTGTCTCTCTCTCTCTCTGTGTTCTTAGAGATGCCATTATGTTTATACTTTGACGCCAATGAACGAGAGTAAATCACAAAGCATAAAATTAATGGCCATATTTGTTTGCCGTTGCTGGAAGGAAAATGTTTTTGAGGACGATGACATGATGATTTTCTCAACTATGGCACAACTGGGCAACGTGAACTTTTACTAGAAATAAAATAACAAACAAATTAGATAAATAGATATCTAGATGTATCATATCAAACATAGCCACTGCTCGTGTAAAGAACCAACCTATGGTTAACTAAGGTAAGATACAGCTTTTAAATTTTAATGCCTCTAAAATAAAACTTCTTTCATATAATCACCACAGAGAATCTATTCTGCCTGATATGAGCATGGCCGATGTTAAACTGTGTGAGAGCAACACTCTACGCTTTCTTGGCCTCACGTTATGCATCGGCATGAAGTGGCGCGACCATATCAAATTAATTGCTTCATCTACTGCAAGAAAAGTTATTTCAATTTACAAATCTGCCCGTTCATATAATACTGTTACCATATCGGGCCTATTCCTTCTGCTGTACATCTCGAGATTCTTGACCCTTATATATATATATATATATATATATATATATATATATATATATATATATATATATATATATATGTTTGTTTGAATAAAAACAGACCCCGTTAAGGTTCCATATAATAAATTATTTCACCATAACCCCTTTAACAGGGCTATGGATCATCAGACTTTACTTCCAAAGGTTGATATGAAAAATGAAAATTTCAAAGTTTGAAATGAAAAATTTTCATTTTGCATTTCAAACTTTGGAAGTAAAGTCTGATGATCCAGAGCCCTGTTAAAGGGGTCGTGGTGAAATAACTTATTACATGGAACCTTAAAGTGGTCTGTTTTTATTCAAACATATCTGCTCTGAATCTTACATTGAGCTCTCTGGATATCATCCTCCTTGGGTCTACCCATGCGGATTACCTAGTTTTGCATAAACTAAATATATATATATATATATATATATATATATGTGTGTGTGTGTGTGTGTGTGTGTGAGCGTGTGTGTGTGTGTGCGTGTTCAAACCACTATCTCCTTCAACAGATGGAGTACAAATTTAAGAATACTCGAATACTCAACTTATGAAAATGGCATAAAAATGCATTAAGCAACTACAATCCACAAGAACCCATGAATAAAATTCTGGTTGATCACAAGATTATGCTTTAAAAATCACATAATCGAAAACATCTCGCTGTGGGAGAAACACTCTCCATAAAATATCTGGCATCCTGCATCAAGTTCACTTTCTTTAACAATGGAAAAAAATGTGCTAAATGTTTTTTGTTTTGTTTTGTTTTAAAGAAGAGCGCCGGCTCGAATTCGAATATACAACATAAATGTTTTCAAGAAAAGTTGCTGCACAAATATACATTATATATATATATATATATATATATATATATATATATATATATATATATATTATAATTGTTTTTTTTTTAATATATTTGTATTTATATAAAAAATATAAATATTGAAAATGTGACTAAATAATAGTTGAATGCCCCATTTGAAAAAATATATGTCAATTTTGTTACATACCTAGGTAGCGAAATATTAAAAATATGCGAAAATTCGCATAGCTAAAACCTCAGCCATTTGGAATGTAATCTGAAAATCTGGTCTACCAGACAACTACAAGCGAAGATTCTCTCGAGTCATTGTAGAAGGGGGTTTAACGCATGGTGTCACTGGACATTATCTAAAACCCTATAGTCTAAGCTTGATGGAACCTACACTCGGATGCTAATAGGTGTACTTAACATCTGTTGGAGATAACATTCAACGAAATCTCAGGTCTATCGACCCATCCCTCATATATCTACATTCTTACCCGAACGCAGTAATGCACTTTGCAGGACACTGCTGTCGAGCAAAACATGAACATGCGACTAAACTACTGCACTAAACACCTAGCCGTAGCACAAAACGGACTAGTCGCTCAGAAACCGCCTACGTTGACAAGCTATGACACAGAAGGCCAGCCTATTGCCCTTCCAAGCTTGATCTAGACCATGATGGTTGGCGTGATAGACGCATGAATGTTCGAGCTAACGCGACCAAAATATATGTAAGTACTACCTAAAATATATATATATATATATATATATATATATATATATATATATATATATATATATATAGGCGGCATATCTACAGTCAAATATTGTGTTTCCTTTTTCTACTTATAATTTCCAGTTGTCTAATTACTTTCTTTATATTAAGATGAAATTCGTCAAGGAAAACACCGTAACTTTTTTTTAACGCGGGTACTTTTGAGTTTTTCTAAGATCAACTTCAAGGATGAATTAAAAAGACAAATATATTGTAACTGCGATAAAATCTGCATTCCGTTGTCATAGTGATTTTGAAGAACATACGCGAATGCGTTCTGTTCCTGTTCAGCGGAATACAGATTTTATCGCAGTTACAATTACTTTTGTCTTTGTAATTTATCACGGATGATGATCTTAGAAAAGCTCGAAAGTACTCGGATTAATAAAAACTACGGCGCCTTTGATTAATTTCATCTTAACATCAAAAAAGATAACTCCAGATAAGTGAGAAGTTACAGTATAAAAATAAGTAGACAAAATATATCTATATTATTCAATGAAAGTTTAGTTAAAAAAATTCTTTTAAATGAATGAAATGATGCACTTATTGGAAACACTTACAAAGTAAAAAGTCACAGTTAATGAGTAACCGTATGAAATCTTTGTCTAATCAAAAATGCATCATTATTTTTAAAGACACAGGTATTCATTTATCAAATTGTGCTTATGTAAATATTATGAATTCCTTTTTTTTAATTTTAGGTGCCTTGTATGATGCGACTCAGTCATTTGATTCCATATTCTACTTTATCGGGGGTACATTATTTTTGGGACTCATTGCGTCAACTGGAGTTATCTACATGCAAGTGAAAATTTAAAGAATAATATTGACCAAATAAAACATGACGTTTCATTGTAGAATTGATATCATATGGAATTCCATTTGTTTTGACCTCGTATATATATATATATTTTGAGAAAGAGAATTATCTTTCATTTCTCTATTGTATTTGGTCGAAAGTAATGAATGCAGTTTGTGTGCGGAAATAAGCGATGATGTCATCCTGACTAATCCTTTAAAAGTGAATTTGGATAAGGAGCTTACTATCATTAACGAAACTCACTCGTAGAGAATTTCAAAGTTCATTAATCAAAATAATTAGTGATACTATTTTTTTTTCAAATCAATAGGAGAATCAAACTCTTATGTAGCGTGTTGAAATCATATTTTTAAATAAATAATTATAATTATGCTCTACTTTTGTATTGAGCCCTATTTTTTTTAAATAATAACAAAAATACTAAAGAACTTTGGATTATTCACCTAACCAATTCTTTCCTATATTCTATATATTTTCACACACACACACACACACACACATATATATATATATATATATATATATATATATATATATATATATATATATATATATATATGCATGCATGCGTGTTTAATAAGTAGCATAAAGTATAAATGTGTATGCGATTGTGCTAGTTTGTGCCCACGTATTTCTACGTGGATGAGTGTACACGTGTGATGAACAGCATGAAGCTATCTCTATTATAAAAATCATGTTTTCAATAGCTATGACCCCAAGCAAGGAAGTATAGCCACTAAAACACAAGGGGTCACTGGGTGTGGAGGTATTAGGAACAGAAACCTTAAAAATGAGTAGAAAGAGAAAAGAGCAATCAGGAGGTCAGTAAATAGCGATTGACATTGCATTAAAATTTTTGCAGATTAAAGTTTGCTGGAAAGCATGGAGCCGGAAGTGAGTTCCAGAGAAAAGAAGTTTGAGAAGAGTAACTGTCAGCATAGAAGTTACGACTACATCTATCTAGCTCAACTGTAAATTGATGAGATCTCGCAACCAGTTTACTATTAAATTTAAAAAAATATTATTTAAACTATTATTACGTAAATTCATACAGCCTAGCTACTATACCGAAGAGCGATATTTATTTGTAATTATTTACAAAATGTGGCACAAGGCCAAAATAGGAAATGGAGAAAAAGACGGTCTTCATCTGTCTTAACTTTAAACTTAGCTAGCCACAAACACTAACCCAAACATACAACATTATTTCTTATACTAAAGCAACACATTCTTACTTACCTTTCTTACTACACCCACCATAATACCTCATTGTCTCTATGAAAGTCCTAACTAGTCGCCTTGTGTACAATTCATTGTTAAATAAAACAACAATTTAAAAACTAGCCTCAATGAGTATTTATAATATGAAAACGAAATTATTTACAAGAAACCCAATAAAAGAATGTTAGTAATAAAACCCACCACAATCCTTAAATGTGTCAGAAACATCAGTTCGCTGGACGAAATCAATGTGGGACTTTAATAATATAATACATTTATTCATCTCTTAGCAAAGAGCTCATCCGAACAATTTCTATGGAATTATTTATTTTTAAAAATAATATTGCTGATTCTTCTTTGGATCTTATGGAGGAGATAAAAAGTATCGAAAGAAGGGCCTGTTTTTACCAAGAACAATTCCCTTCCACATTTATCGACACTTTATTTTTTCTTTTTCATTTATTTATTTTTTTTTTTTTTTTTCACATATTTTTAATTTATATATTTTTAATGTCCAGTTTCGAGTAGCCTAATGCTGGTAAATGTGTCTGTGACATATTCCTCTTTCTTCGATTCTTTCTCCAATAAGCCGATAACCTTGTCGTTGCTCTGTCTCCGTCTGTCTGTCTGTCTGTCATTCTTTCTCTCTCTCTCTCTCTCTCTCTCTCTTTGAGCGTCGAGCTGCCATTTTGTTTATGCTTTGACGCCAAGGAAAGAGAGTAAATCACAAAGCATAAGATTAAAGCCCATATTTGTTTACCGTTGCTCAAAAATACGAAGATATCACGGTTTTCTTAACTATGGCACTACTGGTAACTTGAACTTTTACTAGAAATAAATTAAAAAAAAACACAACAACGTATAAATAGATAAAAAAAATATCTAGATGTATCATGTCAAACATTGCAATTGCTCTTGTAAAGAACCAACCTGTAGTTAAATAAGGCAAGATAGTGCTTGTAAATTTTGCCGCTTCCAAAATAAAACTGCTTTCATGTAATCACCACAGAAAACCTTTTCTGCCAGAGAGCAACACTCTACGCCTTCTTAGACTCGCGTTTTCCATTGACATGAACTGGAACAACAATATCAAATTAATTACTTCATCTACTGCAAAAGAAAAGTTGTTTCAATTTAGAAATCTGCCATTCGGCTGTGCATTGAATACTGTTCCCATATCTGGCTTATTGCTTCTGCTGTTCATCTCCAAGTTCTTGACAAAATTCAAAGAATAGACGGAAATAGAATAGACCCTGACCTGACATCTATATTTCAGTCAATTTTCTCACCGACATGACATGACTTCCACCTCGCTAGTTTACAAATATTTCCATGATAATTGTTCTGAGAAGCTTTTTTTTTTTCCATGGTGCTCCAACTAAATGAATTTAAGCGTTCTACTAGATTGGCAACTAGGTCTCTCCGTTTTATTTGTCAACTAGCCAGATACAACAATATGATCTATTCTGATAGTTTCTTTTCCCGCACTTCTCACCTGTGGAGAGCCCTTTCTTTTTATTGTTTCACTGATAACTATAATCTTCAAAAATGTAAATGAAACGTCATTCGCCATCTTCTGTCTTCTTGAAGTCTCGTCCTTTTTTCCCATTTTTCTCCATCCTTTTAATTCTCAGTGTTCTCTTTCACTTTCACTCTCTGTAAAACCCTTCATTCGAATGGCATTCTCGCATTGTTTGGGATGAAACGATTAAAATAATTATCAATATAGTAGATTTTTAGAGACACATTTGAAACAAATCTTATCTTTTGAACAACGACATCTGGTGCTGGAAAAGAAAACTTCTCGCCTGCGGAACCCCTTTCCTTTTATTTTCTTCCCTGATAACCACAATCTTCAAAAATTTAAATGCAATGTCAATCGCCATCTATCTTCTTAAAACCTATCCATCTTTTGACCTTTCCTATACTCCTATATTTAGTTTTCTTCACACTTTCACTCCCTGCAACACCCTGAGTACTAGTGGCATTGTCGTCTTGTTTGCGGTGAAATGATAAAAAAACAGCTACTAGGGAACGTTCTTGCAATATTTTGGTCATTGTGCCCTTCGACCTTACTCTGATGTATATCGATCTTGGTAATAGATTCGTTTACTTGCTTCCCTGATAACTACAACCTTCAAAAATTTAACGTCAATCACCATTTTTCTCCTCTTGAATCCCGTTCATCTTTTGACCTTCCCTCAACCCTTCCTATTCACAGTCATTTCTCTCACTTTAATTCCCTCTGCGTACTAGTAGCTTTTCCCGCCTTGCTTGAGGTGAAATGCTTAAAAAAATAACTTCAGGGAAATCTGAACCGAAGTCTTTATTCAATCTACAGGAATACACTGTTCTCTGTCCACTTTTCATAACTAAAGATATCTCGCCTAGATCTCATTTTCATGTAACATTGTTCAGTTCTGTCATATCTGAATACAATATTATACAAGAAAAAATTCTACTAGAAAATATTATACAGTTTTATAGGAAATTTATAATATGTATCTGGTTTTATTTACACTATTTATATTCGGACTATTGTCCTCATCTTTCTTGCTGCTATCACAACATTTTGGCCGTTGTACCTTTGGCCTTCGTCGGATGAATATCGCTCTGGAACTCCTTCCCGGTTCCTTTCTTTACTAATAACTTAAAATCTTCAAAAATTTAAATGCAACTTCAATCGCTATCTTCTGACTTCTAACTCCTGAGTACTAGCGGCATTCTCTTCTTCCTTGAGGGGAAATGATTAAAAAATAAAATATAGCGACTAGGTGACTGAATGAGTGAGAGAATGATCTTCCAGTCACTCAACCAATAAACGAGTGTTTGGTCTGCCTCGTGGCTGAGATAATTATCTTTCTTACCCAAAAGTACCAAAGGTCGGTGTTCGAACAAAGGCAAAAGACAGAAAGTTGAACATTGTTTTTCTAAGTACGCAAAACGATTTAATTTTAAATATTAACGAAAATCCAATCTTTTTATCCTCATCTGCTTTTGTACCGTGTTTAGAAAAGCCTAGAAAATATCCAGACATATATTTGTATAATTGCAATTTTAATTGGGTACCAGTTTTATCTACGAAATGCATGGTACATTTACCAGCTTGTGAAATCATTTAAGTTGTTATCGTTTTTTATAAAACATTTCCCGAAAATAACTTGCTTATCTTCTCCTGCCGTCCATTTCCTCACATCTGGAGTTGTGTCGTATTTAACAAATAGCAATACAATTAATGTTGTTAGAGAACAAGAAAGGTCTACTTGTGTCTGTTTCTTTGAAATGATTTCTAGCTGCACATCCTGTCTGAGATAGAGCACATCGCGACGCATTGAATTACTTTTTGTTTCTCTGTCTCGGAACAGAGTACGTGACTTGCATTTTATAGAAGAACCGGGTAAAATCTAGCACCTGCTACGATCCGTTTAGATCGAGCGACTCGTCGCGCTGCTCAAACGAATGCGTCGATGCAAAAAAAGCGACGTTTCACACCACAACAACAGGCGAATAAAAATGGCTTATTTAGTTGTGTTCGCACGTGATAAGGAAGACGCTTTTTTTCAAACAGGAATAAATACTTAAAATATATATATTTCTATAACAGTGGTGTTAACAACAAATATCTTCTGACAATCTTCTGAGGTGTTTTCCAAAGGCAGGACATTTATTAAGTGTATCTCAATTTTTAACAGAGCGATCAAACGCGCTACGAGGGGATTACATAAAGGCGAGACACTAAAAGCTGGTGTATATATAATTTTACCCATATATACATACATAACTATATATATATATATATATATATATATATATATATATATATATATATATATATATAAATTGAACATAGAGTCAACACTTAGAGGCGACAGTCTGTTTCATACTAAATGCAATCATCAGGCCTGACGATTGCATCTAGCATTAAACAGACTGTCACCTCTTATGTTCACTTTTATATTTACACGCGTTCTATCTTTGATATTGAGCACTTTATACCATATATATATTATATATATATATATATATATCATTGAATAGTATAGACATATTGTGTCTAATTTTATACTGATTTTTTTCCAGTTCTCTAATCAGTTTCGTGATGTTAAGTTAAAATTCCTCAAGGGAGGTTCCGTAGTTACCGCCCCCCCACCAAATACTTTCGATCGTTTGCAAATTCATCTTCAGGGTTATTTTAAACTAACTGAGACTGTATGAGAAAAGTCTCGATTCCTCCAATATTACACCTGTTAAACAGGTCTACGTTTGATGTCCTATCTTGAAGGTTAACTCCACAGATTGCACTCAGACAGCTTGTTTAGAAAACATCCAGCTGACGTATATGGTACTTTTATGGAGTCCACGATTCTGAGCCGTACAAAAGGATGGCAAGTACAACAGCTCTGTAAACCCGAATCTTCGTATCCAGTCGAATACCCCGCTCATGCCAAAATATATATATAGTCCCTTCGTTTGTTTCTCTTGTTCACTGAACTCTTGTCTTTTATTAATTTTGTGATCTTAAACCGAAATGTCTTAAGGGAACAATAAAAATCAAAGTAATTGGCCTTAGGGTTCCAATACTTTTAACATACTTTTAATTGACATTACATTTGAATGAAAACTCTAACATTTTTAGGCATTTAAAACAACATGCCTGCCCGCACACACAATTCCGTAAAACACTTGTCGAAAACACAATTATACTTCAACATGAAAACAATACACAAAAACTAAAAATCCTTGAAGCATTATACATCAAACAGTTGAAACCCAACCTAAACAAAATCAACTATGGAATCTGTACAAATATCCTTAAATGTCTATAACTGGTAACAAAATCCATTGGTTTATACCAACGGCTTCCCATACTTCATACTTCTCCAATTTGCTCTCGCATGGTCATGTGTGACGTCATGAGATGCGGTGCGATTTTCGCTTCTAGCGTCTTATATGCACGTGTTTATCGTTGCTAAGAAATCATCTATGTAAACAATCACAGACTATCATCACTGTCTTGTCCGTATATTGCTTAATATGTTGTACTGTAATTGACATCTTTGATAATGGCTTATGTAAGCCGAAAGCTTAGATTGGATAAAAAAAAATATGGATCAATATTGTGATTTTCTTTCTTCGTTTAATGATAATGCTATTAAGCATATCAGACGTTATGAAAAGAATTTACATAAAATAAATAGACAACACTTCTCTATATTATTTAATGAAACATGTATGAATGAAAAGATGCTGCCTAAATACACAATATATATACGTGTGTGTGTGTGATTGTGTGCGTGTGTGTGTGTGTGTGTGTGTATTTTTGTGTCGTTGATTGGTTGTTCATATGGAATCGTTCGTTTATGACGAAATACACAATTTATCTGAACGGTTTTGTAGAAATCCAGGAAAAATACATTGATGTCTGAATTTAAATTATGTTGTCACGAATTAAAAGTTATATAATCAAAATCATTTCTCAGTAACTAAACGATGGAAACTTTTGCATAATATTAAATGAAATTCATAGATTTTCTCAAGAGAGACATCAGTAATGTGTGCGTTAATACCCTAAGTTACTAAACTCAAAACATGATTTCCTGGGCCCTTCTTTACAATTTCTCGAGAGAATAAATCTCTTGAGTTCTCTTATTTCCTACAGGATCATTTCTGTGTTTTTGGGGGAAATGTCAATGGTAAAATTATTGTTCAAATGAGCCCTACTTTTAAAAGCACGAATACATAAAAAATGAACTTGATTCGTTTCTAATGTCTCTGTATGTAGTTACATTTCGTTTTAGTAACATATATGGCGTGCCAGACAATTTTTTTCTCCCCATAATCAATCTTGTACGTTTATAAATCTAGGATTAGCGTGTGAATTGAATATTTCTGTCATATCTGTTCTGGTTCAGTCCCATTCTCACGGCTGTAACGTAGCTTCTCTCCATCTTTTCTATAAATATTAGGTTGGTGCAAAATTAATGACGTTTTTTACGTTAAAAAATACGTCAAAAAACGTCATTAGTTTTGCACCAACCTAATATTTTCATAGCATTTGTTCTAATGAATCTAAGCGTACTACGAGACTGGCAAATAGGTCTCCTGGTTTTACTCTTCAAATAGATCGATGAAACCGTAAGTTCTATTCTAATAGTTTCTTTTCTCGAACCTCTCGCCTGTAGAACTGTTTTCCGGTTTCTTGCGGCTTTGCCAAAAATATAAATGAGACGTCAATCGCCATCTTCTGTCTTCCAGAAATCTGTTCTTAATTGTTCTGTCTTCTCCCTAATATCTTCTATCATTTTATTTCACTTTTAGTAATCTCTTGCATTATCACCTTGATTGGCGAGAAATGATTACAAAAATATTTAGGCAGCAAACCTTCTTTTAGACACGTTCTATAAATAGAACAGACGAGAAACGTCTACTAAGCTTTTGGTGAGTTTCTTTCCTTGTGCCTAATAAACTGTTTAATGCCAGGTGAAGAGGCAATTCATATTTTAAAGAGACATTATGAGGAGAAAACGATTGTAAATACTCACACCAAGTATTAATGGTTAAGGACCGTAGCAAAAACAGTGAATAGCTTATTTATGCGGATGGATGTCAGAGCTGGAACCAGTAGGGAAGGTAAAGACTCAAATGTTTCTTATAGTTACAAGGGGCAGGAAGTAGCGGAGAGCCATTATCGACCACCTTATTGAGGTACAACTATGATTTAATATAATGGAATGTCACGAAATCATGTTATGTTTCCAATCGAGAGTTAGCCAGTGTAGCGTTAATGCTACTAAAGTTATATAAATATTATTACTACAAATACTATATATATATATATATATATATATATGCATATATATATATGCATACATATGCATATATATATATGCATACATATATGCATATATATGCATATATATATATATGCACACTCACACACATATATATAGCGAGAGCAAGATCTAAAAGGTCAGCCAATCTAACTGATCTCATCTCACAATTCTCACACCTGCTCCATATGTGGCCTCCTTTGTAAATCACTAGCGGGTCTTAAATGCCACTTAAGATTAACGCATAATCTTTCATAACTGAACCAATAAGCTGGCAGAACCTCATACGTCGAAACCAACTGGAGAGTCCATTATATATATATATATATATATATATATATATATATATATATATATATATATATATATTCATTCAAATATGTTTAATTGAATAATATAGACATATTATGTCTATTTTCTTTTATATTAACCCTTTTTAATTCTCTTATCAGTTTCTTGATGCTAATTTGAAATTCATCAAGGAAGGTGACGTATTTTTTTGTTAACCCAAGTACTTTCCATCTCCTCCGAGATAATCCTGTGTGGTTAATTACAAAAATCAAAATTATTGTAACTGTGATCGGTGTGATGGTGAGTTTTTTGAAAAAAAAAAAAAAAAAAAACTAGCGTGAAAGGATTCTGTTATAAATTATTTTAAAATAGTAAAATATTTAACTCCCTTGCACTGGACGCGTGTGTTAACAAAAGTGCTACAATGTATAAATTTCATGATTTTTGGCTACAACTAACAAATTTCATGATTTTTGGCTACAACGTATAAATTTCATGATTTTTGGCTACAAATGATAAATTTCACGATTTTTGGCTACAACGGATAAATTTCACGATTTTTGGCTACAACGGATAAATTTCATGATTTTTGGCTACAACGGATAAATTTCACGATTTTTGGCCAATTCTCTATTATCATAATGTGTGATATTTAAGAACAAAAGTAACGGTAACATAAACAAAAAAAATGTAAATTAAATCGACTAGATTATATTACCCACAAGACATATTTTTTTTTAATTATTGGTAAATTTAAAATTCTTAACATATCGCTTTCGTTCATGCGCCTGTGTTGTCGAATCAACGCAAGCATAAACTTAATCGGATGAAGTCCTGGAGGACGAAACGCAACCCAGTTTGTATATATGTATATATATAAAACTGACCATTGAAGTCAACACTTAGAGATGACAGGCTGTTTTATGCTAGACACAATCGTGGCCTGACGATTGAGTCTAGCATGAAACAGCCTGTCGCCTCTAAGTGTTGACTTCAGTGGTCAGTTTTATATTTACACACGCTCTATCTCTGATATAGCACACCTTAAGAGTATATATATATATATATATATATATATATATATATATATATATATATATATATATATATATATATATATATATATATATATATTATTGTTATTATTTTTATGATAAAAGATTATAATAAAAACATATTGCGGTTTCAACGCAGGCAATTTCAGCGATTTCAATATGTTTTTCTTATAATCTTTTATAATAAAAATAATAATAATAAGATATTGCCTTACTTTGTATTGAGCACTTTTTAGAAAACAGTGGAATTTTACGCCATATGTTCTTTTTCGCATTTGGATATTGGGTTGGTGCATAATTATCGGGCGTTTAGTAGGCGAGTTATTTGTTAATAAAAATTGCTGTTTTTTTTTGTTTTTTTTTCAATTTTTTTGTTAAAAATATTATTTTATTTTCAGGTTATATATCTCCGGGTATAAAAAAAAAATGCCGTGAAAGTGTATGCGTGGGAGGGAAAAACAAGTTTGAGAGTGAAATATGTGAAATCTCTGAAACAGGTGTAATTGAAGAACAATAAAAGGCCTTAAGGTGAGGGTTAGGAATAAATTTTAAAAGAGAAAGCTTTAAAGAGAAAAGTTAAATAATGGTTTAAATGAGTGAGATACGGTTATTATCAGTTATTAATTAGTTATTATCAGTTGCATAAATCGACTAACATTTGTCGACTTAAATTAAAAACACATAAAGGGTGTCCAAAAAATGTTCCTAATTTTTACTTTGCTGTCAGTATGAATATTTATTAACTCAAATTTAATTTCATTTAATAATTACTTTAACCTGTTATTTTTTTTTTTTTTTGTAATTCAGTAAACATTAATATTTCTTAATCTTCACCATTAATCTTTTTTGCATATCAATAAACACAGTATTTATTTTCATTGAAAGAGCGCATGCATTTTTGAGGACACCCTGTATATGTGTGTTTTTTTTGTATGTGTGCGTGTGAAGAGAATATGTGAGGTAGAGAGAGAGAAAGATATAGAAATAGAGAGGTCGAAGTTACATTTTGAAATAGAATATTGGTTGATATTTAATGCTAGATGGAAATTTAAGCAACTTGGGAAAACTTGTATTTTCCGAGAACTTTCAACCATCGTCGGACTTTTTCAGGAAAAGACAGTAGAAAGTTTTTCTTTTCTTTTGTTTTTTGTAGTACAATACTTTTTTTTAAATACTATCTACCCCCAGCCAATACAACGCCGAGGTCCCACTAAAAAGTAGAGTGTTAATTAATATAAGCAGCAGATCTTTGAATAATCTCATCTAAAAAGCTGAAATTAATACAGAATTTTAAAAGATTTAAAACTTAATACATTTCCTAATTCATTTTTTAAAAAGAAAAGAATTATTGTAAAAATTCATTATTCATCGAATTTCTTTTTCTTATGGGAATGGCGTCCTTAATATATCTTATTTAAAAAAGCAATTAAAAGTTTTTTTAATTAAATGTCATATTTTTATTGCATTTTTATTTTATGATTCAAAGCAGATTTTTAGTAAATGATGCTTCTTCTGTTTGGCAAAACAATGTGGTTTAAATATAAAGAGACTGAAAATTTAATATCTGGAAATTTCATAAGTGGGAGAAACAAATAAAAAAGTAAATATTTTAAAAATGATTTTATTCATTTTTGGATAAGTGCTGAAATTTTCATTAAAATCGGACAATGATTTCATTTTTGCGAGAATTTCCAAATGAACAAGTTTTGTTACCGCAAAAAAGACACTAAAATTTCGTAAATTAGTCTTTTTAACGAAAATTTTGAACATGCTAGAAAGGATATAAAATTTAATAAAAAAAAATCAAAAGTTTGTTCAGTCTTTCTTCTTAATGATAACATAAATATGTTGGCAATAAAACAGTTTTTATCAAGTTTAGGGCCTTTTTCATTATGATATGTTCTTTTTTCATCGAATTATTTGAGATACCTACTAAATACCATTCTGACTAAGCTTTAATCTACCAATGCAGAAACCTCTGCTTACCCTTTCCCGCAGCTATAATAATACATTTGTTTTTTTGTTTTTATTTGTATTTGTTTTGTTGGTTTTTTTTTGGAGGGGGGGTTAAGGGAAAAAATAGATTCTCTTGCTTCTGATCAAGCCAAGTGAACTTCTTTGGGAAACAAATGGCATCAACAAAAAATAAAAATAAATCTATAAAAAGATATATCAACCGTTTTTTGTTTTTTTTTTGTTTTTTTTGGAAGACAAACAAAAACGTGTTTTTGTCTGCAAGAAACCTTGTAAATGGTCCAAAGTTTTGAGATTAGTTTATTAAGATTTTGTCCCCAGGAAGCGAAGGGCTCTAAATTGTATTTAATCGGCTTATTTTAAGTCAGGTTTGCACAGGTTTGAATTATTTAAGTGAAAATCGAATTCAGTAGATCAGTAATCGATTACAAGATTAGCTTCAAATCCATTTCTCCCTTGCGAAGTACCCAGTTATTTAATAAAATCAGAGTAGTATAGGTAGCTGTCTATATTTATGGCGAACGTATTGCGAATATAGTTTCCTAAATTACTAGCGAGTTGCTTGGTTATTTTTTTTTAATTATTACTATTTAGCAGTTCCTTGATATCAGTTTACAGAACTCAGCAAAGTATAACATAAGGCCAGAAAGGGGTGCGATTTAGAAAGGATTGAACTCGCTTTGAAATACATTATTTCACGACGATGTACCCAAAAGCATATATATATATATATATATATATATATATATATATATATATATATATATATATATATATATGAAGAAAAATATACGGAAAAAAAAATCCTTATATGCAATTATGCTGTTTTAATGTTAATATAATGTCAACGTCATATAAGGATTTTTTTTTTCGTATATTTTTCTTCATACTGTCGGATCTATGTCCATATATTTGCTTACATACATATATATATATATATATATATATATATATATATATATATATATATATATATATATATATATATATATATATGTGTGTGTGTTTGTGTGTGTGCATATATATATATATATATATATATATATATATATATTAGATGAATCATTCGTACAAAATCAAATATAGAGGTTAATGATTTAAATGGCGAGAATACATCTTCGCAAACAATTTCAATAAGTTACACTAACCCCGAACCTGTATATGAATGATATGATCCCCATTTATAAATTCCATCTATATTTTCGTTGTCCTCTTATTACCGAAAATTAAAAAACATGAACAAATCTATTTCCATACCTAAGGATGTCTGTAGGAACAGACGAAAGCTTGTCAAAACTAAAAAGACCTTATGAAACTGGAATTTATAAACAGGGATCATATCATTCATTCTTTTCGTCGAGTACGCTTCCCTCTAGCGGCACACCTTCGTTTCTCCTCTCATCACTCCAGCCCTCGTTGGCGACGTCTATCCACCTCTCGATATCCATGCCCATCGGCCTCGTGTCTCTTTTACAGACGTCTTTGAAGCAAAGATGAGGTCACCCTCGTGCCCTCTTGCCGGTTCAGATGGCGCAATATTTAGCGAGCAGGTTAAAATAGCAGGATAGACTCAACTCTCTAGCCTTCGTTATCCAGTATAGGATAAATACAAATCTACATTAAAAAACATGTGACCCTGGGACAATTATATGGACTGTATTTAAAGTCTGTTCAGAATAGTTGTAGTCTAATCCACAGTTTGGTTTTGTGTGAAACACAATTGGGTATTGCGTATCTTTAGTATCCTCGGGAACGAAATATATAATAATTTTCTGTGTGCCATAAAGTCGAAAAAGTTCTGATGGTGATAAGGGGAATTACTATTACTAGTACAAAAAATAAAAGAGCACTATTTATATTGTTCTGACTGTCATCATCATCTTTGTTGACATAATTATAACAACGTTTCGGCTGTTGTACGCTCCGGGCTTTTTCAGGTGGTTGGAATGTCGAACTGAACCCTTTATTTCGCTCGCTGGGGTAGACTGTCCTAGTTCCACATGCCATGTCAGTTATCTCCTGTTAGTTCCCCTCTCCAAGTTCTCTACCGCCTTAACCAGGTATTGAACTCACACTCTTTGCGTCCTATCACTGGATCTAACTAACGTCTTTATCCACTGTACAATGTGTCCTTGAATTTTAGGGTATTATAAACCTAATGTCTTCAGCAACCATTTTTTAACAGTGCTAATATTGCAATTGTTGCTGTTATCATTGTATTTTTCCCCAGATCTCATATTGCAATTTTTGTTGTTATTATTGCTTTTCTCTGGCACTCCTTATTACTGGTTCTGATATTGTATTCATTTCCATGCTTGGTCGGCTCAGGAGATTTGTGTGGCCTAGCATATGCTAACTAATTGCTTAAATTTACGAATTTTCCAATTATTTTCTTTGTCTATGATTTCAACGAAAAAGAGGTAAATTTTGAGATTAAGTCGCGGAAACCAATTGTAATGAAAATGTCCCTTCTAATGTAAATCTGCATGCTTATTTTGAAAATAACAATAAAAGTTTGCAGAAGAAAACCGTTTAGAGGTTATCGACACTATAAGTTCGGCCACAATCGTGTCGCGGTTACAGCCCGGCCGCCATTACTGACTTTGTTTGCCTACATTTGACTCGATTAGTAATACTGGAAACTTCACTTGTCTTGATTACTGCGCAACGCACGAACTTTAAATTAAATTTCGCAAATTGCGCGGTAATCAAAACGAGTAAGAAGATCAGTAAAAAGGCCGTTAACTAAGTAAGTTTCCGTCCATTACTACTAGAGGCAAACATGTAAACAACGCCGGTAATGATAGCCGGGCTAGACGCGAATAAGGCCGAACTTATATTGTCAATAACTCATAGACTATTTTCTTCGGCAAACTTTTATTTTTTTTTTACGTTTTTTTTTTTTTTTTTTTAATCAACCAGAACGGAAATTTTCATTACAACTGGTTTCCGGGGCTTATTCTGCTAATTTACCGAAGAAGAAATCAAAATTTAATAATAACAATATTTCACCTAAAAAAATCGATTAAGATAAGACTTTTTATATCTAAAACGACCACTAGCCGTACAAAAAAAATAAAAAATAAAAAAATAAAAAATTGAGAGGAAAGGAAAAGTAATAAAACTTCTAAAAATAGAATGTGTCCTTTAACAAATTCGAACTTTTAGTGAAAATTTCACGGGTTTTCTATCTGAATATTCTGCTGAAGCGTAATTCTTCAATTAATGATTGAATAAGTTCATGGTGAGTTCTACGGCAATAACAAATCCGTAGAAATTCCCCTATCGTATCGTTAAATATTTGAGCTTAACAACTTTAACATATTATTGTAATAACAACATAAATATGATTGCTGGTCAATATTTAAAAAGTAAAGGGATACAAATTTAAAAAAAAAATAAATTCGATAACTTTTTTCAATTCCACTGAAACAGACGGCAAACATATGAGAATGTTATCACCCGTTTCTATCTTCCTCTGTTTCTTTATTTTTCTCACTGAAATCAAGTATCATCTTTGATATATACAGTTTAACCCGGATATAAGAGAAACCCGGATATAAGATAGATTTTATCTGTTCCCAAATTAGAGCCTGTGTTAATGTATATAAATTAGACCCGGATATAAGAGACCCGGATATAAGAGAAACCCGGATATAAGATACTTCTTCTCCGGTCCCAACAACTTTCTTATATCCGGGTTACACTGTATTTTTCCGTCTTTCCACGCAATCAAAACGGTGTAGTCTATTATTTATGAGGTGTAACCTACGTAGGTACGAAGTAAGAAAGTAAGAAAGTAAAGAGACAAGCAGATAATGATCCCAATATTTTAATCTAAAAGATTCAACAAACAGGACAATGAAGACGCTATTGGTATGACAGCCTAAGTAAGATGAAATAAAAAGCCGTACAAATTAATGATAATGATGACGTTTCAACTAAGACATTCGGAAGAAAAAGAAAAAATTATTACAACTACTATTAGGACAACCAAAGTAAAATGAAAGAAAAAAAATAACAAAATTAATAAAAAAAACAAAAACATTATCAATCATAATGTTTCATCTGAAATATTTGAAAATAAATAGAATTATTACGAGAACTATTAAGATATCAAAAATACGACAGAAAAATTAGCCAAATTTTAATAATAATGACACGGTTTTATCGAAAGAATTAGGTCAACAAGATAATTTTGTATAAATATGAAACGGAACACGCTGATGTGTCGTACAGTCCAGCCGACCAGTTCTATCACACACTTAGAGATCTCATGAAGATAAAACATTGAAAGTACACACTTAGCATAAGTGCAACTTTAATTTAAAAACAGAAGGATCAAATCTATTTCATAATTTAAATTGGGTTTATTAACCTTGAAAAGTGTTGCTACTTTACTTTTTGTAAAAAATCTAACGGAAGACCTTTAAGCGTTAGTGACGTCAGATCTTGGCTATGGAGCTGAAACAATACTACTCTTACAGCCCCAGACGAAATGTCTCATTAAAACTATTTCAGTGACGTTGGCGTTTCCTTGACACCCTAATGCCTTTCAAGAGTGAAATGAGAAACTTCATTACTTTAAACCTATTTGTGCACCAATTCATATGGATTTTAAGTTATTACGTTTGGCTACCATTTAAAAAGAAAAGTAAAGCAAGAGGGCGCCATTAGACTAAGTGATTTAGTTGGTGGCAAAAAGGCCCCGAAGTATTAAAAACATAAGGGCTCAATGCCTAAAGACAGAGTTAATGCGATTGAAATAATACTAATACTACTACTACTAATAATAATAATACCTGTTGTAGTTGGAGCCCTAGAACCGGTTGGAAAAGATTCCAGTAGACTAATTGAAGGGATTCCTGGAAGTCCATGCCTCAAGGAGATAACAAAAATTGTTCTGACAAGTACAGCCCACACTTTACGAAGGGCTTTATCTACGTAATTTTTTTTTTTTTTTTTTTTTGTTAGTGGAAAGTGTCATGATGCCATTTCTAACCTTAGGTCCCTGGGCGGGACCCGGAAAGAAATGTGTAAACGCCAGAAATCAAAGAAAATAATAATAATAATACAGATTACATAACAACTCTGATGTTCACGTAAAACTAAAATGCAGGTGGGAATATTATCACCTGAGGACTGCTTTTTGCCTGAAATTCTGTGTCGTGATGTACCCAGAAGCATAAACAATTCTATGATTAGAAAATTTAAAGTTAAGTTAATCTGATTTGAAACAAATACTACTTATAGCATAAAATGATACAAACATTTCTTAACCTTGCGTTTCTGACGTGTTAATCGATTTAGTGACGGCGGATTGACCGCCAAACGTGATCACAATTATCGATGGTATAGCAGACGACAATTTTCATTAGGCATTTGTTTTGTTTTTTTTTGTTTTGTTTTTTGTTTTTTCTCGTAAGCAGGGACAACCCTTAAAACGTAACCTTTTATTAATATGTTTTTACATCCATATTCCAGAAATTCTGCATCGACATATATATATATATATATATATATATATATATATATATATATATATATATAAACAAATCGAAATTCTTTTAAAAATATTAGTGGTCTTCAGATTGTAATAGGCTTTAAAATATATGATTAATAAATATAGTTTTACTTAATAACAATATTCCCAAACAATTATCTCATCAAAATTGAACTTTAGAACATTCAAAACGCTATGAATTATTTAATTTTAAATTGTAAAAATGAAAACAAATCATGTAAAAATTCATTTTTCTTTCGGATCTTTTTTTTTCAGAAAATATTGTCTTTAATATATATTATTCATAAAATCAATTAAAAGCTTCTCTAATAAAATAATTTCTGAGTTTATTGCGTTTGTGTATTTTTCGATTCAGAACAGATTCTCAGTAAGACCGGGTCGAACAGTGCAAAATAAAATCAATGATTTAATTTCTTCAAAAAATTCTGCTTTTAATTAATATAGTCACTACAAATTATCTCAATGAATTCATAAAATTAAGTAAGAGAGAGGAATACATGTAAAAAAAAAATATTTTTACCAAGATTTTCTAATAAACAAATTGAATGTGAATAAGTCCTGAAAATTGCGTTAAACACCAAGAATTATTTGATTTTTGCAAGAATTTCCAAATTAATGTCTGTCATCGCAAAAAAAAAAAAAAGGTGAAAATTTGCTATGGTAAAAGTTAGTACAACCGCTGACACAAAAAAAAAATCCACCCAAAAAAACAGGTTTTTAATAAATATTTTGAATGCGTCAAAAAGGAACCAAAAATTTAATCAAATAATAAAAAATACTTTGCTCCTTCCCCTTAATAATAACAAAGATTTTGAGAATAAAACTAAGTTTTCATTACGTTTCGAGCAAGTTGTTATCAGAGTATATTGATTTTTCGCGATCTCGTGGAGGTACCTCTTTCTCTCTCTCTCTCTCTCTCTCTCTCTCTCTCTCTCTCTCTCTATATATATATATATATATATATATATATATATATATATATATATATATATATATATATATATAGGCTGTGCTGCTTAAATTGTCGTCTAAATTACGCAAAAATGAAAATTAACACCGACATCTGATTTTAATATTTCTGCCGGGCAAAATTGCACAAAAATATCTTGAAATACTAAAGACCAAATTTATTCAATAAAATCACCATTGGTTTCAACTACGGCCTCCAGAAGACTTCAGTATCTCCTGCAACTCTTTTATGCTGTCTCCTTGTTTAAGTTGGTGAATACCGCTGTAATCCTTGCCTTTTTGCTGTTGGCCTCTCGCTCAATTGTGCCCCGCACATAATAATCAATATAGTTGCAATTTGTAGAATTAGGTGGCCAGATGTAAGATTGGATGTAGTCACAAAAATTGTCTGACAGCTATGACCGGGTTCTTCTGCTTGTGGAGCATAGTGCAGAATCCTGTTGTCTGACATAAGGTCTTCCAGCAGCCACTCTCTTGACCCAGTGCAACAGTCCCTCTTCAAGGCACTTGATGTAGGCTTCCGTGTTGAGTCTGACCTCACCAACAAATTCGACAGCACTTTTCTTACCACAACGATCAGAGCGTGTTTTCCGATACACCGTGCCTTTCTAATCACCATTACACTCATCAAACTCTTTCAGAATCCTCTACAATGTCCTCAGATTGAAACCCAAACACACAGAAATACTCGTATTTACGCTTCTGGGACGAATGCAAAGCAGTACAGCATGCCGTTTCCAAATTTCTAGCGGAGTGAATTTTTTATTTCTCACAGACGGTGCCCAACTGACCCTACTCTACTGAACAGATGATAAAATCCAAAACAAAGCGCATGCGCGAAATTAAAAATAAAAAATAGTGACAATTTACCCATCGCAACCTGTATATATATATATATATATATATATATATATATATATATATATATATATAAATATAAATATATACATACACTGGACATTGCCGTTGTTTGCGACGTATGAGGTTCAAGCATCTATTTATTGGAACCAACTGCTAAACTACCCGCTCATATCATTTAATTCTGACGTGAAAATATTGTAATTTATTGAAACAAAGCAAGTTCAGTTGACCATTGATGACAATTCCAGAAACTATAAACATTTTTTTTTCTATCCTCTGGCAGCCGCAATGATGGAGAAAGCATTACCTCGAACCATCGAATCATTTAATTGTAGTGGTGAAAGCTTGTGCAGAACCAACAAGACTTTTTGTAAAAGTTGAATACAGAGAACAAGAAGAACACCGAACGAGCCTCTGTAGGTTTTGAACTCAGAGATGTCCTTCTCCGAGACCGTTCGCCACCCAAAGTTATAGGGTCCCAATTTGCTCTGCTATTTACACATAGCTGGGAGGAGAGGACATGGATTAATAACTTTTGCCTCAGACTTTTGCACGTTCGAATTCCAGATGATTTCATTCATTTCATTCACTTACGCGATATATATATATATATATATATATATATATATATATATATGTGTGTGTGTGTGTGTATATATATATATTATATTATATTATATATATATTAGGTTGGTGCAAAAATAATGACGTAATAATGTCGTTTTTTGACGTTAAAAAATACGTCAAAAAACGACATTATTACGTCATTATTTTTTCACCAACCTAATATATATATACATGTGTATATTATATATATATATATATATATATATATATTATATTATATATATATATATATATATATATATATATATATATATATATATATATATTATATACTGCTGATATACATATATATATATATATATATATATATATATATATATCGAATACAGATTATTAAAATTATATGCTCTGGATTTACATTGAGCTCTCTGGATTTTATCCTCCTTAGGTTTATCCATACGGATTACCTAGTTTTTCATAAACTAACTAACTAACTATATATATATATAGAGAGAGAGAGATAGATAGATAGATAGATAGATAGATAGATAGATAGATGTGTGTGTGTGTGTGCGTGTGTGTCTGTGTGTGTGTGTGCGGCCGCGTGATCGAGTGTTAGAACGTTAACGTGGCCGATGGGGGTTAGAAGATCAGTGATCGAATCTCACCATGATCAATCGATTTGTCAGTGCGCTGACTTTGACTTCTTCTTATCACCTTGATAGGCCAACCCTGTTGATTGGCTCTCCACAATTTAATATTTTTTTATAATGCTTAGTAATTTTTTTTTCTCTTCTTCGCTATCTCTCGTAATTTCTTTTCCGTCAACCATTTTCACTAGCTCCCTAGGTAGTGCTTTCCACCGTCCAACTTCCTTTCAATTTATCTTGTCTGCATGAAATCTTCCCAGCCCTCTTTCCTCTTTATTGTTGACAAGAAATTTCAACTCTTTCTGATGTATCAATGCCCATTGTGTTACCATTTTCTCTAAAACCTCGTCATTGCTTTCATGTTGTGTCCATGATGTCTTCAGCATCCTTCTGTAGAAGCACATTTCTGTTGCATCATGTCTCTTTTTCATCTGTGATGGGATTGTACAGCATTTACCCTCATATAGGGGGATCGATATTACATAACGGTTAAGTACCTTTTTTTTTTTTTTTTGTTTTTACGAGAGTTTTCTGCTTCTTAACTGTTTATGTCCTGGCCACCGGAGGTAGAGAAAAAATGTTTTAATGCCCAGCCGCCGGTTGAACACTTGCGTCTTGTTTTGCTATGCTTGCGCTTCAAGAGAGGCAGCACTTGCTGGGTAGACTAGCATACAAAGAAAGAATTATGGCGATAAAGTGAAGGCATGCAATCATACTCTCTCCCTGCTAAGGATAATGATTATATTTTTGTAACTATTTTTATATCTACTGTGAAACATTACATACCAATTATTTGCGAATTTAGACTCAGACAGAAGGGTTAAAATTCTTCAAGAACGCAGGTCTCAAAGGGTTAATACTTTACTTAAATTTTGGAAAACATTTTTCGGTATTCCAAACCGCCTTCGCATTTCGGTGTCGCATTTTACGTCTACTGTTAAAATACTTCAGAGATATTTAGACGTTTGTACTTGCTTAATTTTGGCATCATCATATTGCACCCGAGTGGCTTGTGGCCTGCTGGCGGGCCGCCGTTTGCAACGCCAACGGCCCTCTGGTTGTAGCCACCGGTAGGCCTCTAGCAGTCCGCCGCTGGTAACATTGCCGGGACAAACATGCCGGCGGTCCGACAGTGGTAGAAGCATCCCACCCAGTGGCCGATTGGTGACTTGCGTGTATGGTAATTTCTAATTCGCATGTTGGATACTTCATTTTGCGAACAACCATTCATTGTCTCTTCTTACAATTGACTTTTAGTCCTTTCTTCTCGCTTTCCTTTATTACTTTGTGTAGGGGTTCTTTTAACTTCCTCTTGTGTCTGCTATCAGCACATCTGTCGGAGTTAACTCCTCCTTTAGTTCGTTAACCCTTTCACCATGGGTCTCTCTTCCCTGGCTATAAATAGTCGCTGACCTTTCGCCTCTTTCTCTTTTTCCCTCAGGCCTTTGGGCTGACTCCTGGAGGCAAATCTCTCTTTTTCCTCAGACTTACCACCTCGAAAATGTAAGCGCTCACAGGGATAGCGTTTCCCAAATGCTGGGAACACGCTAAGCACGATACACGCACATATATGATATTCACACACACACACTTTGTCCTTTGTAACTGTTCCATGTAACTTGTTATTAATATATATATTTGTATACATATATTTATCGGTCTTGTGTTTGTTTTTCTTTGCCTTGGACTTAAGTCCAACCTTTTCATGTAGTTGGACCGGCTAGCAGGAAAAATCTGAACCCACATGTGTTCTTCTACGTCTACTCAACAACATCACAGCCACGGTCCACTACACATCTACAGATCTAAATAATAATGTGTTGTTAAGACTGAGTTCACCAAGAATGAGTCATGGTAGGAATTCTAATTCTGGCTGAATCACCTCACTGTAAACGTTGAATAAATCTCTTGAGAAGAAAATTAATAAACCAGGGATATCAACTCAAACAGGGTATCTACTAAAAATAACGTTTATAGTAATCTATATTAAAAAAAAAAAAAGTACAGAGTACGTGTGTCCGTCCGCTTTTCGATCTCGCTGGATCATAAACAACCTGAACTAATCTGTAGGTACACAGGATTTAAGATTAAACAAATAACTTATTTAAATGTCGAACAGACTGAAACGTTTAAAAAAACAATTCTTTGTTAAAGGTTTGACCTTAATTTCCTTTTTTTTCGCAACTGGAATTGATGTCATCTAATTAAATCGTAATTAAAACTGTAAAGCACAGTACGTTGCTCATGTGTTTTTTCTTCTTTTTCTACCACGCATATTGTGACGTATTCAAAATATTACTTAATTTGAGTTCACTAAATCATTTTAAGAGGGGCTATATGTGGAGAGATCATAAATAATGGTGATTTTAAAAGAAAAGAAAAATTGCACTGAAAATAAATATAAACAAACTATGGAGTATACGAAAAAAGATTATGCCGAATTAAGGTGTCGAATAAATAATTTTATTATTTCTAAATTCATATAACTTTTACGTACCTAGGACGCTGACGGTAAAAGACCGAAGCTCCAAATTTAGTTTTGAAAAGAAATTATATTTGCATTTGAAAAGAAATGAAAAACTTTTGTTAAATAAAAATTTAGGAGAGACATATATTATTTACGGTCAATATTAATCGTGTTGAATATTTGTTTTACGAATTTAACTATATTTAAATTAGTTTCCGAAAAAGTAAGTCCCGCCATAGTTTTTGCATTAATAAAACTTAATAGATAATTATTTACTTTTTTTTTATCTTAGTTACAAACCAAATAAGCAATGATGTTTATTTTTTAAAGTTTGAATAAAAAATTATTTTCCATAATATGGCCGAAAAATATTAATAAGTCAATAATACATACATTCATACACACACGCACGCGCGTTAATTATGGTAGCTTTTAAGTTTTAGCAGGAAAGATACACACACTCGAATATTTGAATAATAAATATGAACATTTTAACAAAAAAATGTTTTTAATATTCTTTTAATTTTACTTTGTTTTAATATTCATTTTTTTAAAGTTACGAGTTCATTTACTCCTGATGTGAAATTCATGAGGAGAGAAATTTTTAAAATGCATACTTGTATAGCGTGTAGCAGAATAAAAAAAGAAAATTCGAACGGTAATCCGATTCGAGAATAAGAATTCTTACTGTTCGTTTTTACTTTTTGATTCTAAGAATTTAGAATGCATTCTAATTTTAAATTATCTTCGCAAA
>OZ010578.1:58673678-58693678 GCA_963932145.1 Acanthosepion lycidas
GAATTTTTCTAGTAGGTTACAGTTCGCTTTTTTTTAAAGACCGTTGATTTTTAACGCAGATATTTCTACGGAACTATACACTATAAGGATTTCAGAATATTTGTACTATATTCAGAATTAAATTTTTTAAATGTTCATTTTAATTTTTTAATAAAAATTGCTTCGAGAATTTGTAGTTTCTGCTTACGTTCTTGGTGAAGTATACGGTCATTGTCGAATAATATACTTCTAAATTGTGAATGTGGATAGGAATGTTTTTGAAGATGTTGTGCAGCGGGAGATGAATCATTCATGTGTAGACTGAGCCGTCTTGATAGCGTTATTGTAGAATGTCTAACATATACATCAACGTATCCAAAATACTGAATCAGAAATGAAAACATGCTATCAATATATATATATATATATATATATATATATATATATATATATATATATATATATATAGTATAGTATAGTATAGTATAGTAAGATTGTCCACCGATGCTTCTTATATTATGTAGATATAATAGGCCCGTGGAATAACTTCGAAAGATAAAAAAACAACAAAGTTAATAATATTGATAATAAAACTAATATTATTACATATTATTAGATTTTAAGACAAATGGAATCATGATTAAAAAAATATCCTTAACATCGGAATTTGTCGACACGCCTCTGTCCTTTCTCGACGAGACAAAAGATAAAAATGAATTGGGACTTTCTTTTCCGGGGAATTTTTTTCTGCGCGTGTTATATTACTGAAGAGATTTCATCATTTTTGGTTAGTTGTTTTTCAGGATTAGTGTTGTAGAGAGTTTGTAGAAAGTTTTCTGTGGAAATTGTATTCTTTGACTATGACTAAATTGCTGTCTAATCCTCGAATATGTGAATTCATTTTGGTAGCCGATATCCAAAACGACCTTAAGTCCGTTATTAACTGGAGCAAGAGATGGCTTGTCAATTTTAACCCCTCTTCATTAATCGTCGGTTGAGTCCCTTTCTTGCCTTCCATCGATCACTGTTTTGGCTGAAACAATTTTTCTCTCCAGAATCTATCTAAAATATCTATCAGTCTATCTTTCGTCCATGCTTCAAATATTTCTGCCACATATGGCTCGGTGCCCCTGCTGTTTAATTTGGTTTCCTTGATAAGATCCAAAGAAGAATCTGATATATTATTGGTTCTGATCTGGCAGCTCAACTCCAGTTACTTTCCTTTTTTAGTGGCATTACTTGGCGTGATTCCGATAAAAAAAATCTATTTTAACGCGTACATTGGGCGTTCTTGTTTGGCATTTAAATAAAAGGACGCATCTAACGTTAGTTGATACGAGCAGATACAGTAAAATTGATATCAGCGTCTGAAAATATTTTGTTAAACTGAAGACGGGATTTCGTATCTATGTCACCAATTTAATTTCATTTGTTGCAAAAAATAGCAAATATGTTTGAACTGTCACAATCAAAGGATTACTATTTGTGTGTTCGGTGGCGTAAAAATATTCTCGGTGATATATTTACAAACTTGGCAACGAGGTTTATTGTACATGACGTTACATTGGTAAGATCTTTCTATTCTAGATGATGTAAACAGTGCATTTAAATTTGGATGTTTACATGGAAACTTAAAATGATGTTTTTTTTAATTATATATATATATATATATATATATATATATATAATTATTTTTTAAAATATGATTTCATCGCTACGTAAGAGTTCTCATGTTTCAAAAACAGAAGCTAAAAACTTCACTTAATTATAGAAATTAAATTGAATTAAAGCACCCAGCTGTATTTCATTCTCAAGCGAATTTTGGAATAACTAATCTTGAAATTTATGGAGCTTTATAAATATATAAATTCGAAATATTAATTACTATGGAAACGGCGAAACCAATTATTGTAATAAGAGGCGTAATGGTTTATATTAGCACTGACAACTATTGTATCAAAATATTAGTTACTTTCGGAAAGAGGTCAAGTCAAGATAGGGTAGGGGTGCTTATTTTCAAGCGAATGATGACATACTTTCGATGCATATCGTCTGGTCTGTTTCAAAGACAGATTTTTGGAATTTTTGTTAATTTAGGCTCTACTTGTGTACTGAGCATTTTTGTTAATTCAAGCTGCACTTGTGTATTGAGCACTGTTTTTTTTGTTTTTTTAAATAAAAACAAAATTACTAAATAACTTCGGATTATTTACCTCGCGGTTCTTTTCTATTTTTCTATATATTTGCACACACACACAAATCAAAATGCGATAACTGCTTACTTGTAGTACATTTCAAAGAAAACCGACTACAGTGGTAGCCCTAAGATAAAAAAAAATTGAAAATTTATATGTAGCAGTACTACTAGACACTTTGGCCAACGTTGCCTAAGCAGTAATTCGCCTTAGTAATAAATGTCCTGAAATTAAAGGCCACTATTTGGAGCATCTCTTGTGATTGTAGAGTCTAAAGTTAATTTGTTTTAATCTCGTGATATCTGAATAAATTTAGAATTACAAAACTGATACACGTTACTCCTTTCCTGATGTGTCTATACATTTTTAGCGGTCTCTCTCTCTCTCTCTCTCTCTCTCTCTAGATATATATATATATATATATATATATATATATATATATATAAATATATATATATACACACTCACAGACATATATATATATATATATATATATATATATATATATATGTATGTATATATATATATATATATGTATGTATGTATGTATATATGTGTGTGTATACGCACAAATATATATGAGTAAAGACAAAAGGAAAACTTATTCTGTATCCCTATTTTTTTTTTTAGTTACATCCGAAATTTTTACACATACATACGCACGCGCGCACACACACACACACACACACACACACACACACACACACACACACATACATATATATATATATATATTT
This sequence comes from Acanthosepion lycidas, assembly GCA_963932145.1. Classification (NCBI taxonomy): domain Eukaryota; kingdom Metazoa; phylum Mollusca; class Cephalopoda; order Sepiida; family Sepiidae; genus Acanthosepion; species Acanthosepion lycidas. The sequence goes on from OZ010578.1 coordinate 58,676,590, forward strand.
GTGTATTTAGGCAGCAAATTCTCTTTTGGGCATGTCTGATTGATTAAGTTACAAAAGTTATGTCTCCTTATTTTGATTATAATCCTTTCATATTCACGAGTATTTTTCGTATATTACAATTAAATGAGGCATGAAACGCACCGTAACAGTGAGAATCACTTTTATTTCCCATGTACTTCCCATCTCTTTCTGAGAGCATCATCGGTGACTCCACTGGTAAGGCAATAATATATGTAGCTATCAATTATTGAATTTTTGTTTTGCGTTTAAATACTATGGCTGACTACTGCTTTAGTGTTCATTAAAACGTGAATCCATTATGGAATTTTTCTTTTTTTAATGTTATTGTAGAGTGTGCATTAGATCGTGAAATGTGTTTTTTATTAGCATTTTATAAAAATATTACATTATTTGTAACTGATTATATTCGGTGTCGGTTTCAATTTTTAATGAAGATTGCTTTGATGATCTGTAGTTTTAATTTAGTATTTTCTTGGCGTAGGATGAATATATAATTCCTACATTGCTTTGATAAAGTCCCTAAGAAGGCGAAACGCGTCGCCTAAGAATAGTTTTTATGCTTGTCTTTATATATATATATATATATATATATATATATATATATATATATATATATATATATATATATATGGTTGGATGTTGAAATTCAACATACAAATGCGTATGTATAGACACAACACAATCCGTCTGCATACATATGTCATATCCGAGACTGCCCACATATGTTTATATATGTATGAGTCCCGACGGACGACCAAGTATGCATGTACCTGCGTGCTCCTTTAGGCGTATGAACATACATCGATGTTTGCGTTAGTACGATGACACCGCAACGACGGTTCCCCCACCACTTCCATAATAACACCAATACACGCAATCTACATAAACCCAAAATTTTTAAAAAAATTAATCAGTTTGTCTGAAGATCGCAAAAGCGTGAAACCCAGGGTTACAAACTCACATCTATCCAACCAAATATGTTCTATCTCTGATATTGAGCGCTTTCTAATAAGTACCGCACATATAATATATAAATAATTATATATATATATATATATATATATATTTATTTATATTTATATACACACACTTTTCACACACACACACACACACACACACACACACACACACACACACACACACACATATATATATATATATATATATATATATATATATTCGAAAATTATAATATAAATATGTTATAAAATCACTACAAAATCAGCCATTTTCCTTCAACACCTCTGGTGTCTTATCAGGTGATGTTGTTGAATTTAGAATAAAGGGTTTTAAATGGTTCAAATCAGTTTAACCACCCCAATTATAGATATAAATTTAGTTGCCTCCCTTGATAACGTTAATTTTTGGATAAACAAGTTTCACGCGCATTTTAAAAGAAATTCACAGCTATCAGTTATATTATTTTTTGTCTTGGCAATTCACTCATGAAGACGATCTTGGATGAGATTAAAAAATACACACAAAATAAAAGTAATGAGAAAAACTACAGTTCCTTCCTTAATGAGTTTAATGGCAATATTATATATATTCCCCAATTGTTATCTATAAGCGGTGACTTTATATAACCTGTAACTAATGCCTGGAAGACTAATATTATCTAGTTTCTATGCGTATTTATTATTAATACATTTACACTGGATGAAATTGGAGACATAGACACATTACTAATTCAATCTTAGTTTCGCTTTGTTGGTTATGTCGTGCACATTAATGTTTGTTTTAGACATTATAATGGCAGAGGCAATTATTGAGTTTCTGTTAATTTTGAGAACATTGTTTTAATTTGGGCTTGTAAGCTGCCGAAGTTGCTTGCAGAATTTAGGAAGTAGAAGGAAATGAAACAATATCTGATCCTCCTGTCCAAAAGTGCTTGAATTCTATTAAGGTGGGTGATTTTTCCCCTTGAAACAAAGTTCAAAATTTGATGAGCACCAGTAGTTGAATCTTCTTTTATGTAGCATATCCTTACAGGATATGGACAATCATTGCTCTTCACATTGTCATTTTTTTCCCACTTGAATGCGATGCAGTGCAATGAAACGACATCGACAGTCCTCATGTACAGCCAACGTCATCACGATTTCCGGAAAGTGAGAAGACTCCTGTTGAGGTACATTGATAAAATTAAGCTAAGTCTAAATTATATTAGCATCCTTCTGTCATCTTAGAGGAAACGGCTTCTGATCGTATAAAGTGGAGTAGTGTGGGCATAAAAAGCATTACAATGGAAGTCACACATTGAGCATGTACGTATTAAAATAAACAGATCAATGGACACGAAGCTTTCACGGGGAGTACTGTCCATTATCCGATATGTGGAATGTGTGCTTCTGAAGCTATCCTTAAAAGTCATCGAAGGCACAGTCAAAATTATGTCACCACGGGCGGCACACGCTATTGAACTCTCATACGCCGAAAACGATGTGACTGTGTATCATTTCCCAGATCTTTAATCAGAAATAAAAATATATTTTTTCTTTTGAGCCTTCTCTTTATTTTGTCATTATAATCAGCACATGAGTGGCTGACATATATATATATATATATATATATATATATATATATATATATATGAGTATACATCTCTTGTTGCCTGCCACAGAATAAATCGATTTGTCCCCAGAAGAAATCCAACGTCTGACAGCACGCCTATTAAAAATTATTATGACCTTGAAGGATGAAAGTTAATTACTTGTGGTCGTAGATGATAATCTTTATTGCAACATCACATTTAATAGTCAGCAAACACAAATATTGATTGGAAACGTGCGAGGAAGTTCATATCACATGTATACTGACTGCGTTTGGGTTCACGTTGCAGAGCAAGTGTCTGGTTGTTAGCTTATAAACCACACATGATAATCAAATGCTTCTCATGGTGAATTATGTTTGTTTATATATATATATATAGAACGCTGCATCATCAGTAAAAACGAACAGTTGAAATGCTTTCGATTAACAGAAACAGATATACTTATTCACAAACAACTTAAGCCCCCAGAAGACTGAAAGTACTTGGGAAAATAAAATCTATTTGAAAGAAAATTTTGGTATATTTCTTAATCAATTTTTTTAAGGCTACCAAGAAATTAAGCCGAAAACTTGAAAGGATCATAATGAAAACAAATGGACATTATTTAACCAAACCTGTTTGAATATATATATATATATATATATATATATATATATATATATATATATATATATATATATAGTAGTAATAATCTTAAGGATAAAAAATTATACTCGTTCGGAAAACCTTCGGTGTCTTGATTTGCAAATAATCAAACCAATAACAAAGGGGAAAAAGTATAAAAAAAGAAAGAACCAAGAACATGTACGTTAGTCGAAAATAATCGTCTAGCATGCAAGTTCAAAGTCCAAAGAAAAATCCCGATGCGAGTAAGCAAAACAACTAAATAAAGTGCTCAATATAATAAGTAGAGCAGACATAGTTAAACCTATAGAGCCAGACAAACCTACCAAGGTTTCACCTAAGCCAGCCTTCCCTGACGATACAGTTAGGTGAATCCTTGGTAGGTTTGTCAGGCTCTCTAAGTTTAAGCATATATATATATATATATATATATATATATATATATATATATATATATATATATCTGTTACGGTGGACTGGTCATGTCTTTGGAATGTCTGATGACAGGATACCCAAGATCCTAATGTACAGTGAGTTAGATCAGGGTTACAGGAATGTAGGACGCCCAAGGCTAAGATACAAAGATAAGCTGAAAAGCAACTTCTCAGCAGTCAAGATACTACATAACACCCTAGAGCGCTTAGCCTTGGAGAGGGTAGAATGGAGATCAACGTGTTTTAGTGGACTCAGCAATTTTGAATCTGCTTGTCTGAATCATCTTCAAGAAGAGAGAGCAAGATCTAAAAGGCCAGACAATCTAACAGTGATCTCATCTCACAATCCTCGCACTTGCTCCATATGTGGCCTCCTTTGTAAATGACTAGCGGGTCTTAAATGCCACTTAAGATTATCGCACAAACTTTCATTACTGAATATATAAGCTGTCAGATCCTCATACGTCGAAACCGATATATATATATATATATATATATATATATATATATATATATATATATACTAGTCAAATGTATTTGGTAAATCTCAAATCTTTAATTTCTCATCCTAACTGTGTTATTTTTGAATAAACAAGCAATAAAATGGTTTTGTTTATTATACTAAATACAAGTCTTTTTCAGTAACTTTGAACTTAGTATAACCAGATATCTTTTGAAAAAGTGATTGAAAGCGTTTTTCTTCTTTAATATTGAGCATGAATAAAACGTTTTCCAAAAGTTAGATTATACCACTACTTGAACTCACATGACACTATATTGTGTTGAATTACGACTTGCTAGATACTACCTGTTTTAGCTATGCTGCCAATGTACCTTACCCACTAGTGAAATTTGTTATTCTGATTTTGTTTAAATTAAAACCTAAATTTTGCAACTTTCTTCCGGATCAAAACATTTTTCTCAACAAAATGTCCAAAACACGTGAACTTATACTTGAACGAAGACAAGAGATAATTACTTTAAAAAAAGAATGATATTCAAGCAGTGAAATTTTTTTTTAAATCCCAGGACTACAGTGGGTTATACTGTTAGGAGACCTCAAGAAATTGGACAAAACAAAACCAAAATAGGGCTGGTAGACCAAACACAACAAAAAGAGGAGAGGACAATTTCATCAGAGTCACCAGCTTGCGTAACAGAAGGCTGACTTCTCCAAACATCAATGCACAACTGAACCAATGTTGTGAAAAAAATGTTTCAACATCCACTGTGAGGAGAAGACTCTGTGAAGCTGGCCTATATGGCAGAATTGCTTTCAAGAAACCACTGTTGAGGAATCAAAACAATGTCAAAAAGCTCCAGTGGGCCAAGGCTTACAATTGCTGGACACTAGAGCGGTGGAATAACATCCTTTGTATTGACAAATCAGTTCGAAACATTTGGGTCAAATAGGAAGGTCTGCGTGCGGCAAAGTTTTAGTGAAAGAGCTGAAACCCCCTGTAGCACACCAACTGTAAGATATGGAGAAGGCTCTGTTACGATGGCGGGGTGCTTTTGCCAATTGCAAAGGTGAAGGGCAAATTGAATCAGACTAGCTATCTCAGCATACTGAAGCATCACGCTATCCCATCTGGGACACGGCTTGTGGGTCAAGGATTTAGACTCATGCAAGATAATGACCCGAAGTAAACCCTTTCTCCCCATACATTCCCTCTCTCTGTCTCTCCTTTCTCCTATCTATCCTCCCACACTTTCGTCTCTATCTGCCCATCCTCACTCACTCGATATTTATTACTCCCTTCTCTCTTCTCTCCTCTTTCTCCATCCCCTCTCACTCCAGTCATCGCTTTTTTGTTTAAATTGTATTTACATTATGTCCTTTCAATGGCTGTCCACATCTTTCCCACTTGTGAATTATGATGACTTTTTGCGGAAACATTGTCTTGTAGTGGATTCAGGTTGTCTTCTTCATGTTTCTGTATTCATTGAGACCTCTCAAACTTCAAGGTGTAGGCGATCATGTCCTCCACAGCTTCTTTTTCTTTATTATCTGGGAATTGTTATGCCTTCTTGGGAAAGAGATTAAGGTGGTTTCCTTCTTTTAGATTGGTGGCCACCCAAAGCTAGATTGCATAGTCTATAATGCTATTAATTCATAACTGTGTCAGTAGAGAAAATACAAAATGCCGAATGGTATTTGTACGAAACAACGCAAGAGGATAGGCTAGAATTTGAACTCGGAACGTCTTTCTGAGCCAATACGCGTTAGTCTTCACGCACTTACCTTGCTCCTTTATAATTCCTTTGTCTTTGCCTTTCTTCTCAGCCATCCACTTTTCCGGCCTTCAATACTCTCTGGGTGTTCTAAATTCTCCAAGATTTTTCAACTCATTAAGTGTCCTAAATATTTTCATGTCTCTTTCTGATGGTCAGCAACAATTACCTCGTATTTCCGCTTCTTAAATATTCTCCGTATTTTTTTTTTCATATAAACTGTCCACGATACTGTTTATAACTTTGACAATTAGTCTTAGCCTCTGAGTAATGTTGGGTAATTGTCTGTCCTTGGTATTCTCAACAGCCGTCGGTAGAATTACATTTTAGTCGCTTACAATTCTTTTCCTCTTTCGTGAGGAAATTGTCCAGAATCCATTGCGATATAGGAGATTAGACATTAAATATCAATCTAGCACTATTTTCTTGGTTTCTTGGGAGGGTCACTTTGCAATCTTTTGATGCATTGACCAAGTCCTGAAAATCATATCTTGTTATTCCTTGGCGACTTGACACTTTGCTGCCATTTTATCGACCACAAGTTTGAACAAAGACATATGGAAAAGTGGTTTTTAAAAGAAAGAAAAATGAAAAAAGAAAAAAAATTGGACATAAAAGAGAGAGAGAGGAAACCAAATGTATATAAAAATAATAGAGAGAAAATAAATAGTTAGAAAGAAAGAAAAAAGAAGTTTTCATAAGAAAGAGTGTGAGAGAGAGGAAAAATGACAAATCATATAAAAATGTAATAATTTAAAATATGATAGAGAGATAGATAAATAATGAATAAACGAGCATAGATAGATAGATAGATAGATAGATAGATAGACATAAAATGTAAAAGTATATAAAATAAAGAATGAAAAAGAAAATAGAGTATGAAAGAAAGATATATACAAAAGCGAAAAGAAAAACTATATAAAATAAAAAGAGAAAGAAAGAATTCATTATGAAAGAAAGAGATAAAATGCGATAGAAAGATAGACAAAAAAAACGAAAAAAGTATATGAGAGAAAGAAAGAAAGAAAGAAAGAAAGAAAAAAAAAAGGAAAGAATTAGACATAAAAGAGAGAGAGGAAAAAGAAAGATGAAGCCAACTGTATATAAAGAATAGCAGAGAGAAAATAAATAGAATTAAAAGAAAGAAAGGAAGAAAGAAAGTGACATAAAAGAGATAGAGAGAGATGATAAATGACAAATCATATAAAAGATAGAATGAAAGAATCTAAAATATGATAGATAGATAGATAGATATATAGATAGATAGATAGATAGATAGATAGAATAAAGAAAGAAAAAGAAAGAAAGAGACAATTGTAATGAGACAGATAGATAGATAGATAGATAGAATACAGAAAGAAAAAGAAAGAAAGAGACAATTGTAATGATATATATATATATATATATATATATATAGATAGATAGATAGATAGAATAAAGAAAGAAAAAGAAAGAGACAATTGTAATGAGATAGATAGATAGATAGATAGAAAAAAGAAAGAAAAAGAAAGAAAGCAACAAGTGTAATGAGATAGATAGATAGATAGATAGATAGAATAAAGAAAGAAAAAGAAAGAGACAATTGTAATGAGATAGATAGATAAATAATGAATAAACGAGGATAGATAGATAGATAGATAGATAATGAATAAACGAGGATAGATAGATAGATAGATAGATAGATAGATAGATAGATAGATAATGAATAAACGAGGATAGATAGATAGATAGATAGAATACAGAAAGAAAAAGAAAGAAAGAGACAATTGTAATGATATATATATATATATATATATATATATATAGATAGATAGATAGATAGATAGATAGAATAAAGAAAGAAAAAGAAAGAGACAATTGTTATGAGATAGATAGATAGATAGATAGATAGAATAAAGAAAGAAAAAGAAAGAGACAATTGTTATGAGATAGATAGATAGATAGATAGATAGATAGAAAAAAGAAAGAAAAAGAAAGAAAGCAACAAGTGTAATGAGATAGATAGATAGATAGATAGATAGATAGATAGATAGAATAAGGAAAGAAAAAGAAAGAGACAATTGTAATGAGATAGATAGATAATGAATAAACGAGTATAATTAGATAAATAGATAGATAATGAATAAACGAGGATAGATAGATAGATAGATAGATAGATAGATAGATAGATAATGAATAAACGAGGATAGATAGATAGATAGATAGATAATGAATAAACGAGGATAGATAGATAGATAGATAGATAGATAGATAGATAGATAATGAATAAACGAGGATAGATAGATAGATAGATAGATAATGAATAAACGAGGATAGATAGATAGATAGATAGATTGATAGATAGATAGATAGATAGATAGATAATGAATAAACGAGGATAGATAGATAGATAGATAGATAGATAGATAATGAATAAACGAGGATAGATAGATAGATAGATAGATAGATAATGAATAAACGAGGATAGCTAGATAGATAGATAGATTGATAGATAGATAGATAGATAATGAATAAACGAGGATAGATAGATAGATAGATAGATAGATAGATAATGAATAAACGAGGATAGATAGATAGATAGATAGATAGATAGATAGATAGATAGATAGATAATGAATAAACGAGGATAGATAGATAGATAGATAGATAGATAGATAGATAGATAGATAGATAGATAGATAGATAGATAATGAATAAACGAGGATAGATAGATAGATAGATAGATAGATAGATAATGAATAAACGAGGATAGATAGATAGATAGATAGATAGAAAATGAAAAAAAGTATATAAAATAAATAAGGAAAGAGGGAATCGAATATGAAAGAAAGATATATACAAAGGCAAAAAGAAAAAAATATATAAAAGAACAGCGGAAAGAAATAATGGAATACGAAAAAAAAAAGAGATAGAAAGAAAGAAAAATGAAAAAGAAAATGAGAGAAAGAAGGAAAAAGAAAGACCGAAAGAAAGAAGAAGAAAGAAAAAAAAAAAGAAAGATAGGCTTATAATCCGTCATCGGGATTACATACTGTAGTTAGTTATCATAATCATAAGAGTTTATGTTTGTGTCGTTTTGAAGCAAGTATCTTGTTTGTAACATTTCATGGTTTTCATACTGAACAGTGAATAAACAAAAGAGACATTTGTTTAGAACATGGCATTTTCTTAAAAAAAAAATCAAAACAACGAATAAAAATATCGGACAACTATAAATCTATGTGGCAAATTGTAAGTTAATGAAAATAATTTATTTATTCAAGAAAATAAATGAAGTCCCTTGAAGTGTCAGCCGATGCTAATATGTTTCCTTAACTCGGACAAACGAAACCAAAAAAAGAGCTATGCAATGAAAGAATAACCATTGGCAATTGTTTTAAAAAGATTAACTGACCCATGATACCTTGAGAAGAATTTATTGAAAAACAGAGAAAAAAAAACAAAATTGCACCAAAACATTTTAATTATTCCAAAGAAAATAAAGCGACAAAATTACAGACTGCTAACAAAAACCGCGTAACGCCACATTCCTTTGATTAACAGCGGTTATGCGACGTGTCATGATGACTAGGAGGTGCCTGTGACGTTGCAAGAGATGTCCATAACAAACCCGGAAGCGTTTCAAGAAATATAGTGATATCTGTAATATGTGATACACATACTCAATAGGCTTACGGCCATATCACGATGAAACAGCGGTTCCCATACGATCACCGAAGTGATGTAACGTCGAGCCCGTTCAGATGGGCGACTGCTTGGGAATACTAGCTGCTGTAAGCTTGGATATGCAGATGGTGTAAAGGATAACGGATCTGAATTGGAATTCGAAGAGCCAAGTTCCACATCCAGATGGATTCTTTATATTCCCTTACTCGGGATCTAGCAATACAAAATCAATCCCAAAAATATTTGCAGGCTTAAAATAACCTGTAAAATCTTACTTATTATAAAACGCAGATTGTGTGGGTATGTCTGTACGTTTATATATTCGATCCGGTTTCCTACATTTTTCAACCGATTTCAACAAAACTTCACAGGACTGCGTAAAATTATCTTGCGGTGGTTCTGACAGTGCCAAAAATTGGAAAAACACAATTGTTTTTGCATTAAATCAATTTGAAAACACGATTAAGAGGCATTAATGAAAGGGGGACAACTCACTCCGAGTTATACTTATTAATATCGAGTTATCGAGTTATACTTATTATAAAACCCAGGTTGGTTGGTTGGTTCTATGTGTGTGTGTGTGTTCGTTTATATATGGGATCGGATTTCCTACATTTTTCAACCGATTTCAACAAAAATTCACTTTTTTTGGCAGGTAGTGTTTCTTATTGTCTTGCACACTTTTTTCTTTATTTTTACATTCAGAATGCTTTAAAAAATCCATTTACAAGACAATTGTTTATAATAAAATTCTATTCAATCGGTAGACTCATAACGATTGAAAACAATGTTTTTGTTTGAGTTTGAATTTGGGTTTGACCAATTCGTAAAAAAAAAAAAATAATAATAATTAAGATTTATTTTTCAGTCTTTATGATGGTCGATACTTGATCTATCTCTTACTGTTACATCTCCGAGCAACGCCGGACTCTACTGCTAGTTGTTACTAAGCCGTAAAAATATACAAATCAATCAGTCATTCATTCTCAATCGGGTTTATAACCAACGAATGTTAGAGATAGTGGAATATTTGGGAGTCAACCAATTGCTTAAAAAAAAAAAAAGGAAAAAGAAGTTTTTTCGGATCCTGGACAAAATGATTGTTTTTAATCTCAAAGAAGTTCCACGTTATTCAGTCTTCAAATCTGAAGTGAACATGCTGGAAAAGTGGTCTACCTCTTATACAATTCTAGAATGTACGTAACTCCTTCTGCCATGAATCATCTACATTTCTCAAGGGACATTAGATTTTCCAAATTAAAAATTTCAAATTTCGTATTGGGATCAGAAAGCAATTTTTTTTATTGATGTATTGAAAGGAAGGTTTTCCGAGCCAAATGGTTAACCAATACCCACATGGCATCAGTTTAATCTGATTTTATTTCTGATTTCATCTTTTTTATCATTTTACAACATGCAAGGTATTAACGCGACTAATACACAAGGCGTTGCTGAGTGAAAAAGAAAAAGAGAAACATTATTAAATGAGAATTATTAATTTATTAAAATGAAAATAACACTGATATATCATTTTAATAATCAGTCTGTTATGTGATATGCATGATCCAAGTCTATAGAACCCGGTCTGTTCTGTTTTTTACTCATAGCTGGGAGGAAGAAGAGAATTCAGACTTTTGCCAAGGGTATTAGTATGTAATGGATTTGGCTGGAATTCGAACTTGGCTTTCGAATTCCTCAATGTGAGCCACTATTTGTTATTCTATAAAATCGGCGTTGGCTTCAAGCACGGCCCACAAACAACTTCAGGATCTCCTTATGGCTGGTCTCCTTGTTCGTGAATGCTGCTATAATCCTTGCTTTACAGTTTATCTTTGGTGTTACAAAAAGCGCTGTTGGTCTCTGTGTCTCATGCATAATAATCTAGGGGGTTGTAATCTGGGGAGTTAGGTGGCCAGGTGTAAGGTGTGATGTGGTCGCAGAAATAGTCTGACAGCCATGATTGGATTCGCCTGCTTGTGTGGCATGATGCAGAGTCCTGTTGCCAGATATAAGATCTCCCAGCAACCAGGCTCTTAACCACAAGGCCGAAAGTATGGGGCACTTAGTGAACTCACTTTTCAGTTGTAACTAATCTAGCGAGACAAGCTTGCTAACCATTACACCACACCGAGGTGGCCAAAGTGATTTTCTAAACGTAGCTTAAATGTGGCCCAAGGCCGAAAGTAGAGGGCACCCAATTAGGATCGATTCTAACTACTCAATCTTAATTGTTCTAATATGGGTATTTTCTATACGTCCACTTGATGTAGGCTTCCTTATTGAGTCTGAGGCCGTCACCAACAAATTCAGAAGTTCTTTTTTTTATCAGAACGATCAGCGTGAGTTTTCCGATTGGCTATACCTTAATCACCATTGCACTCATCCAATTCTGTCCGAATCCTCTGCACTGTCCTCAGAATAAAACCCAAACATTCTGAAATGCCAAGGAATACAGCATTCCGAATTTCTGGAGCAGTGATTTGCGTCATGATGCTCTTTTTTCTCAAAGACGGCTTCCAACTCTTCCTACAATTCTGTGATCGCGACAATATCAAAAACAACGTCCAGGTACGAAATTAAAATTACCCATCACACCCTATATATCTTAATTATATAGAAAATGGCTCCCTTTCGGCGTATGAGCTAAAAACAAAACACTATCGTAAAATTTCTATTTTTGGAAAATGAAAGTGCTACATACACTCATAAGTGGATGTTTATGGCTTCACTTAATGTTAGGAGATAGGTCAGGTGATCTAATGACAATCTTTGAGAGAAAAAAAAACTACCCTCAGTGACAAGCCCAGCAGTGCCAGGCGCAGTAGTACCAGGGCCACTGCAGCTGTGAACTTTGTTACGGCCTAGTTTCTTACAGTTGCTGGATCTGACACTAAAGTTAAGTTCTCTCTTCTCTAAAGGATTGACATTAAATCAGCCGACCTTTCTCCTTCCATCAACTACAGGATTTCCATAAGCATTCACTAATCGCTTATGAGTGGTTGCAACACTTTCATCCCGACAAAACAGAAATTCTTCGATATTTTTTGCTTCTGCTGCGTACGGAGAAAATGACAGCCATTTTGGAAGAGAATTAAACTCCTTCCATTTGGAAGGAGTTTAATTCTCTTCCAAAATGAAAGAAAGCCTTCAAGTGAACCCGAGCAATTATTGTTATTTAATGCTGTCTGATTCGCGATTTGGAATCATTTTCGTATTCACGTCGGTGTGCCATGTTATCTTCTACAATTAAAGAAAAACAGACATTGCTTTTTGTCTAATCTTCGTATTACGATTATAAGGACGTCGACTATGTGGATAAGCAGATTTAGTACCCAGAGACCGTTGTAATCATTTTGCTAGGCTTTGCTTCTTCTATTGTACATATTGTAAAAAAAAAAAAATTAGAACGGCCGTTAGTTTTAAACCGGATCTCGTATCAAATCTGAGTGGGAAAGAGACTGCATTAAGTATTACATTCGGTATCTGAGAATTGTAAGTTATTTTAGTATATTTTCTGTGATTTTATTATGATCATTCTGTTGTAATTGCAGAAGAAAAATTATTACATTTTTTACCGAGCCTCGAAAGTTATACATTAAAGAATTGTAATATAAATGTCTTCTTTAAGCTTCCTCTGGAATAAAATAACGCTAAATACAAAAATAACTATTTCCAGTTAACTATTCTTCAGCAAACTTATACTTTCGTGCTCGAAAGAAATGGAGTGTCTAAAAGACGATGAGTATTTTAACTCCCTTCACTCCTCGGAGATGTTTATTGTTTTTAAAAGCGATGATTAGTATCGTAATTGAACTTAAACACATGAAAGTAAATATATTCATTTTCTTTGTTCTTGAGAAAACAAAAATAATAAACGCTGTTTATTTATTAAATTATTTATTTCCATTATTTATTTATCAACTCTCAATATATCGGGCCATCCCATAAGTTCTGTCCGAATTTTAACTTTTTTATAATGTCTAATGGAGCTGAACATTATTTTTTATGTTTAGATGCATTTAAACTGATCAAATGTTATTTCAGAGAACAATAAAATTAAATTTTGTTTGATTAAAACCCTGCTAACATGGAAGTACCCAAGAATCATTTGAGGCACATAATGATTTATGAGTTCAAGAAAGGAAACTCACCAGCCGAAGCGGCTAGAAACATTCACTCAGTTTATGGAGAGGAATGTATGAATAAAAGAACTTGCAGAAGATGGTTTGCAAAATTCAGAGGTGCAGATTTCATCCTTGAAGATGAAGATCGAACCGGACGTTCAGTTGAGTTTGATGAAAAAATTCTTGAAGCAGCCCTTGAAGAAAATCCTGCTTTATCAGTTGAGGAATTGGCAGTGGTTCTCAGTTCAAACCATACAACTGATCATCGTCATCTTCAACAACTTGGAAAAGTTCCTAAACTTGGAAAATGGGTCCCTCATGAATTGTCTAAAAACAACCTCAAATCCCGAGTTGACATCTGCTCTTCTCTCCATTCTCACCAACTTGTTTCACCTTTTTTGGATAGACTTGTGACTGGCGACGAAAAATGGATCTTTTATCGAAATGTTAAGCGTCGTAGACAGTGGCTTGGTAAAGTGGAAGGACCCCAGCCACAGCTGAGAAGGGAACTTCATGGGCAAAATGTTCTTCTTTCAATCTGGTGGGATCGCCAAAGAATAATTCACTTTGAATTCTTACCACCTAATGCAACAATTAATGCTCAAATATACTGTCAGCAATTAGAGCGTTTGAACCAAGCTTTGAGGAAAAAAAGACCAGCTCTAGTGAATCGAAAAGAGGTGATTTTTCATCAGAACAATGCGCGACCCCACACAGCAAGAATCATGTCACAAAAGATCGAAAAACTTGGTCGGGAGAAAATTCCTCATCCACCTTATTCTCCCGATCTTGCTCCTTCAGACTACCATTTGTTTCGTAGCTTACAGAATCATTTGGAAGAAACAGCTTTTGTATTAGGTTGGTGCAAAAATAATGACGTAGTAATGTCGTTTTTGACGTATTTTTTAACGTCAAAGAACGACATTATTACGTCATTATTTTTGCACCAACCTAATAACACAGAAAGAGGTTAAAACTGACATTTCTGAGTTCTTCGAATCAAAGCCAAAAGAATTTTACAGTAATGGAATTAGTAAGGTTGTTAATAGATGGAAGGAAGTCATAGATAATCAGGGAAAATACATAGTTGATTGAATCTGTAATTAAATGTAACATTTGGTCACTTGTTTTCTTTATTCAAAATTCGGACAGAACTCATGAGATGAATCTGATATATTTAATTAATACATTTTTAATTAGTATGCTAAAAGTTTTACATTCCAAAATTTGATTAGATAATACGTAATACTCAATTAGTGCGGTAAAACATTCTTCAGTTTAACTATAGTAATTGAAAAAATTGTGTTTTTTTTTAAATATAATTAGCGATGTACACATTAGCAGTACGGATCGATAGATTCCTGTAGTGTTTATTGGAACGGTTTTCAAAACATTGTGTAATTGCCAATTGATTTCGAACTTTATAAAATGATAAATTTTAAAAATTTCCTTATGGGTGATTCACATATTTTAATAAATTAGTAAACGTTTATAAATTTATGAATGAAAAATTGTTTCATATTTATTTCTTTACTTTTTGGAGCAACGGATAGAGGCTATGATTGAGAAATCGGAGAGCCGAGTTCGAATTCCAATCAGATCCATTAGATTCACTTACGTGCTAATACGCTTGGGAAAGGTATGAATCCTTCTCTTCTCCTCTCAGCTATGGGTAAATAGCAGGACAGGTCGGGTTCTCTAGCCTTGGATGGCAACAGGTCTACCGCAGAAAGAAATGGCAACCGACCGCGGGAAAAAATCTGCCTCGTGAGTTATGTATCGAAAGATGGTATATGCGTGATACACGCTTAACTGATTAGTAGTTTAGGATATTCTTGACAAAATTATTCTTGTAAATAAACAGTCTAATAAATAAATAGTGTTTAAGATTTTTGTTGTAAATTCTCAAGAACAAAATATGTATAAATTCACTTTTATCATATGTTTAGGTTTTCTTACAATTCTAATCATCGTTTTTCAAAACAATAAACACTAACGAGGAGAGAAGGTAGTTACAATAATATCAAACTTATCAAAAACTTATCAAAAAAGACAGTTTTTCCCTTCACACTACGTGAAGGGAAAAACTG
This sequence comes from Acanthosepion lycidas, assembly GCA_963932145.1. NCBI lineage: Eukaryota > Metazoa > Mollusca > Cephalopoda > Sepiida > Sepiidae > Acanthosepion > Acanthosepion lycidas. The sequence continues at coordinate 58,692,338 of OZ010578.1, forward strand.
TCTTTTTTGATAAGTTTGCCTCATCTTTTATGTGCCGTTCCCCTTAAGTACGTTGGCGATCATGACTCTCCGCAACTTCCCGTCCTTTGTAGCTTTCGATAAATTTTGTCTTTTCGCCATGTCTTCTAAACTCCGTGCCATCATCCACTCGCCCAAGCTCATCAGGTAGGTTATGCATTGTTTTCCTCTGTCCTTACCTTCGATTTGTCCTGTCAGTATCAAATTTTCCAAGCACTCTTTCCTCATTATGATGTCGAGAAATATAAACTGTATCTTCCTGATGATAAGCATAAATGTCCTTTTTGTTTCCATTGTCTCTAGAACTTTGTCGTTGTTCACATGATAGGGTCCATAGAATTATCAGCATCCTTCTGTTGATCGACTTTTGTCTTGCTTCAAGGTTCTTCTTCATCCGAGAGGAGATTGTCCAACATATTGGAGGACTGATATTACATAAAAAATCATTACCTATTATGTTTATGACAATGATCGATTATTCAAATTAACGCCAATAGTAGACCAACAAGCAGTCACCTGTTGGTTAGGGCGCCTCGGTGTGGTGCAATGGTTAGTAAGTTAGATCCTCACTAGGTGCTTTATACTTTCGGCCTTGTGCCACATCTAATCTACGCTTAGAAAATAGCCATATTAGAACAATTACGATTGAGTAGTGTTCGATCATCACTTTTCAGTTGTAACTGATCTAGCGAGACAAGCTTGCTAACCATTACACCACGCCGAGGTGCCCAAAGTGATTTTCCAAGCGAAGCTTAGATGTAGCACAAGGCCGAAAGTAGCGGGCACCCAGTGAGGATCGAACAATGATCAATCGTAATTGTTCTCATATGGCTATTTTCTAAGCGTAGATTAGATGTGGCACCAGTCGTGGTGTAATGATTAGCAAGCTTGTCTCGCTAGATCAGTTACGACTGAAAAGTGAGTTCGATCCTCACTAAGTGTCCCATACTTACGGCCTTGAGTAACATCTAAGCTACGCTTAGAAAATATCCATATTAGAACAATTACGATTGAGTAGTGAGTTCGATCCTCATTGGGTGCCCCCTACTTTCGGCATTGGGCCACATTTAAGCTACGTTTAGAAAATCACTTTGGCCACCTCGGTGTGGTGTAATGGTTAGCAAGCTTGTCTCGCTAGATCAGTTACAACTGAAAAGTGAGTTCACTAAGTGCCACATACTTTCGCCCTTGTCCCACGCCTAAGCTAGGCTTAGAAAATAAACATAATATTCTGTTGGTGCAATTTCGATTTCGCAAAGTGTTCGGTTGCTTCCTCATGATCAAGTTATTGGGTATAACTTGCAGAGGGCAAATTGCAGGTCG
>OZ010578.1:58698678-58706178 GCA_963932145.1 Acanthosepion lycidas
TGGATTTGGCCGTCAGTCGAAAGACATAAAATACTCCTACATCAAGAGGAGTATCAGGAGTAGCAGTAGCAGGAGTAGCCTTTGCTGACAACAGTCATTCACAACTAAACATTCTCTTCCCTAGTTTCTATTCTACCTTATGTTTCTCTGTACCAAAACCTAATAAACATGTTGTTAAACTAATTCCAGTTTTCTACTGTTGTTTTTGAAAACTCAGTTATAACACGCAATTAGATAGAAGTTAATGTCTTTGGAAACGGATAGCAAATAATTTGGAAATGTTTTTGCCGTTAATACCAAATAGAATAATAACATCCATACACATTGGACAATGACATTAAAAAAATTACATTACCCTCCCCCACTGTAAAAACTTGGAAGAACTTGGAAATCTGCAGTACTACGTAAGTTGAACAAAAGACAGGGTGGTTTGGAAAGAACTGATAAGAGATATTTATAAAGTTGGTGAAGAGGAGAAATCACATTGATTTTTTGGTGTGTCTTAACTGAAGTAATTATGATGATTCGGCAGTTAAAGCAGCTATAGTGATGGTCATGAAGTCAGCATTTACTTTTATGGGTTATTTGGTGAAATTCTAATCGTATTTCGACGGCCGCTTTGTGAAATGTCGTTAAAGAAATGCCCTTACAAGAAGTATTTTGATCTTGTGCTTCTTTATCAAATTTGACGTTTAAAAACATTAAGTAAACATTATTTCCCGATTTAAAATACTATTAGTGTGAAACTACGAACTTTCTATCAAATTGAACTTGTTCTAGTGTGAATACAGCCTTTGGATTATTAAAGATTTGTAATTTCAAAGAAGGGCGTGTAATGTAATCGATCTTTGCTAGACATCTCGACTTCATGGAACAAGAGTAAATCACTTCTACCCGACAAAGAATCAAATTAAAGACCAACTTTGTTTGCCATTGCTGGAAGTGTGACTTCTTTAGGAAGACAACATTTTTTAAAATATAGCATAACTGGTATCCTAAACGTTTAGTAGAAAAAAAAAACAAGACGTATAAATAGATAGCTAGATATATCATTTGAAACCTGGCAAATTGAAAAGGACCAATCAGTGATTAACTAAGGCAAAAAATAGATTGTAAGTTTTACCGCCTCTAAAATAAAACTGCTTTCATTAAAACACCACAAAGAACATTTCTGTCGGACATGACTATGACTACAGGAGAACAAAACTACGCCTTCTTAGCTTCACGTTTTCCATTGACATGAAGTGAAGCGACAATATCGAATTAATTGCTTCAGCTACTGCAAGAAAAATTATTTCAATTTATAAATCTGCCATTCGCCCGTGCATTGAATACTGTCGCCATATCAGGCTTATTGCTTCTGCTGTACATCTTGAAATTCTTGACACAATTCAAAGAATCGTCTGAAATGTAATCGATCCTGACCTGGCATAATGATTTCTGTCACTGTCTCATCGACGTGACCTGGCTTCCCACTATGTTTTCTACAAATATTTTCCTGGAAACTGCTCTATACCCCCTTGTGTTGCGTGTCTCTTGGTTGGCAGCGTCGATTCCATAACGAAGCTGCATTTTTCTCTTTCGACCGTTTTCTCCCCGTCGTGTGTCGAAATGTTCATTTGTTCGAAGGTAAAATGAGAACTCCAACAAAAGGGACTTTAAACTTATCTATTTTATAAATCCATCGACGTGTACATTTCTAATAAGCCAGTGGGGTCGCCCTTTCATTCCCACTGCAGAGAAAGTTCCCAGAGACACGAAATAACCACTTCTCTTGTGTATGACTTGTAAAACTTAACTCCTTTAAAATCTCTCGCTCTCTTTCTCTCTCTAACATTCCCACATACCGCTCAGCCAATTAAATTCGACATCCGTATTTTGTCTACCATCTGACCTTGAAGGTCAGCCTCAGAAGTTTTGATCCAAAATACACTGCCACTAAAAAATAATAACTTGCATTATTTATATTAATCGGATTTTTATCCTTATGTTCATTGTCATATAGCCAACGTTTCGGCTGTTGTAAACTCCGGCATTCTTCAGGTGATTAGAATTTCGAATCGAACCCTTTATTTCGTCCATTGGGGTAATCATAATACCTCATCTCACAGATATAGTCAGATAAAAAAAAATAATAGACTGAAATTATTATTTTACATGATGAGCTTATTCCCTGGTGCCCAGGCTAGATGGATTTAAACGTGTTACTAGAATAGCATATATGTTCCACTCGTTTACTGTTGAAATAGTTAAATACAACGGCCGCTTATACTCCAAGAGTTTCTTTTCTCACACTTCCAACCTGTGAATCTCCTTTCCGTTTCATTGCTTCCCTGATAACTACGATCTTTAAATATCTAAATGCAATGTCAATCGCCATTTTCTGTCTTCTTGAATAACGTTCATCTTTTGTTTCTTTCCTTAATCCTTCCTATTTTCAGACATATCTTTCGCTTTCAGTCCCCGTAAGTTCCTGCGTACTTGTGGCATTCACGCCTTGCTTGATTAAAATGATTAAAAGATTAATTCTCAAATTATTACACTTGGAAAAAAAAGTTCAATTTTTTATCTATTGAATAAGATTTGACAGTTATATGTATACTTTCATAGCAATTGCTCCGAGGAGCTGCATTCGCTGGTTTCCAGGCTTCATGAGTTCAAGCGCCCTACAAGGCTGGCATCCCGCTCTCATCCTTTCACTGTCGAAACTAATAAATGTAGCCGTCTCTTCTACTACAATAGCTTCATGTCTCGCATCTCTCGCCTGTGGAAATCACTCAACGAGGGCCAGCTTGAGTCGCTACTCAAGTTTCCCACTCTCGCGATCATCACGCTAGAACGCAAATGAAAGATATATATATATATATATATATATAGAGAGAGAGAGAGAGTCATTTTGTGGTGATAATGTCGAGCCGTCCATAGTTTGGCTTCTAAATGAAATAATATATATATATATATATATATATATATATATATATATATTACACAATCTCTGACATTGAGCACTTTTAACGTTAAATATAACATACCTTTAAACTATAATTTCATCATCATATATATATATATATATATATATATATATATATATATATATGAAATATAATTGTCCCTGTTCTGGCATCTCGTCTACAGTCGCTCTATCACAGACGCGCCGTCGCCTCTCTCTGTCTTTTTTACAAATACTTTCATAGCAATTGCTCCGAGGAGCTGCATTCGTTGGTTCCCAGACTTCAAGAGTTCAAGCGCCCTACGAGGCTGGCATCCGGCTCTCACCCTTTCACTGTCGAAACTAATAAATGTAGCCGTCTCTTCTACTCCAATAGCTTCATGTTTCGCACCTCTCGCATGTGGAACTCCTTTCGCTATTCCAGTTTCCCTGAGAGCTATAATCTCCAGCTATTCAAATGTAGTGTCAATCGACATCTCCAGTTGTCTTGATCTATCCACTATCCTTCTCATCTTTTCCACTATCACTCCTATCTGATCTTGCTCCAAATTTTCTGTAACCCCTTGCGTCCTAGTGGCTTCTCGCCTTGCTTGGGATGAAACGCTTAAATTTTTTTTTTTTAAATATTGCTGAACACGGATTTTTTTACTCGGTTTTTCTCTGTCATGTCCATATTTTGTTCAACACCCCTCCCTCTTTTCTTGTATTCATATTTTTTTTTATCTCATTAATCGCTATGTCTGTTGGAAACAGATTATGCAACTAGATATTTATTTAGATGCCTGTTATGGCATTATTGTATTATACATACTTTTATATGTAACAATCTAAAAATATTTTTAATTTTGTTATTTTTAACCTGTTTTAATGTTAGTAAATTCAGCATAGAACCGTCGGATTTTCTCGAGCACTCCTGTGTTCTCTAGAATATTCTAGAAGGACAACTAAAATATATAAAAGCGACTCATTCCCGGATTTAATCAACCAGTTCAATCAGTCAGTTAATTAAGTCTGGGCATTAACATAATTTGAATTGGTATATGGTTTAGTGAGTAATTTTTGCTACTGTCATTTTATACTTGATTTAATTAGACGTCATTTATAATGTACCTACTTATTGCTGTTTCTAGTTCAATTTCATAGATTGTAAGTACCTATTTCATAATAAGTTCCTAGTAAAATGTAAGGCGGGAATTTACTACGGTCAACAAATAAGAACATTAATTAAAGACAGCAATTTTTCTAATGTCATGAATGAACATGAAAACAGGGACTTGAAAGAAAACGTTTCAGGCAATTATAAAGGATATAACTGAGAAGAAATCGTAAAAAATCAATTATAAAAAAAAAGAGCGTATTTTTGAATCACCATCTTGCCCAATTTCCAAGTAATTTAAGCGATGTAAGTGAAAAACAAACTACCAGGTTATCAAAATTATGCAGGAACTGTACAAATGCCGATGGGATTCACACACGATGGCTGATTGCTGCTAGTGCTTGAAAAGAGACCCGCCATCAACAAGCATATAGACTAGAAAGTCTTGTAAAAGAAAATCTTTGGCGCAGTGAAACTTCATATCTGCTTGTTTATTTTATTTTATTTATTTTTTTTTGTTTTGTTTTTTTTGTTTTTTTAAGTCATTTCTCCTGTTATAATTTAATTTTACTGTAGTTTGGACTGCTTGTATTCATGAAACTTAAAAAAAAAAACCCAAAAAAACACATGACTTAATTTTTAATGCTAATTCGAATAATCTGGATGAAGGCACATAGGTTGTTAACATGAATCAGGACTTCATAGAGCCAAACCGAGTTGAGATTCCTATTCAACGCACAGAAATTACCTAGAATTAAACATCAGATATCATTTAATAAAATACATTTTGCTCAATGTTATTTATTAATCTTACTTATTATAAAACGCAGATTGTGCGCGCGTGTGTGTGTGTGTGTGTGTGTGTGTGTGTGTGTGTGTGTGTGTGTGTGTGTGTGTGTGTGTCTGAACGTTTATATATTGGATCGGATTTCCTACATTTTTCAGCCGATTTCAACAAAACTTCACAGGACTGCGTAAAATTACCTTGCGGTGGTTCTGACAGCGCCAAAAATTGGAAAAACACAATTGTTTTTGCACGAAATCAATTTGAAAACACGATTAAGAGGCATTAATGAAAGGGGGACAACTCATATCGAGTTATACTTATTAATATCAAGCTATCGAGTTATACGTATTATAAAACCCAGGTTGGTTGTGTGTGTGTGTGTGTGTATGTGTGTGTGTGTGTGTGTGTGTGTGTGTGTGTGTTCGTTTATATATGGGATCGGATTTCCTACATTTTTCAACAGATTTCAACAAAACTTCACTTTTTTTTGGCAGGTAGTGTTTCTTATTGTTCTTGCACACTTTTTTCTTTATTTTTACATTCAGAATGCTTTAAAAATCCATTTACAAGACAATTGTTTATAATAAAATTCTATTCAATCGGTAGGCTCATAACGATTGAAAACAATGTTTTTGTTTGAGTTTGGGTTTGACCAATTCGTAAAAAAAAAAAAAAATACTAATTAAGACATGCGTGTCCGTCAACCTTAAACAATAATCTTTGTCAATTTTATTTTTCAGTCTTTATGATGGTCGATACTTGATCTCTCTCTTACTGTTACATCCCCGGGCAACGCCGGGCTCTACAGCTAGTACTGAATAAACGAATATCCACGATGATTTTTTCACGTTACTAAATGTTATATATTATCTGTTTATATTCCTATTTACAAGATTTACATTATTTCGGACTGTTATCCTCATCTTTATTGTCATATTCCCGACGTTTCGGCTCTTGTACGCTCCGTCCTGCTTCGGGTGATATGAGCTGAAATTTTAAGTTAATTCTCTTTGGTAACTCAACATGCCAAATCTTTGTTCACCTCTGCTTTCTCCAGGTATTGAACTCACAACACTTTGGGTCAAGTCACTTTTGGATTACTTCAACCAACGCTTTCATCTACTAGGCCATGTGTCCCCGAGGACAAATGAGTTATAAGTTCAATACCTGGCCACAGCAGCGGTGAACAAAAACTTGAAGAGTTGAGTTACTGAAGGGAGATAACTGAAACTGAGATATCCGAAAAGAGGCGTGACACGTGGAACTAGAACAAACTACCCAGGTGTACGAAATAATGGATTCGGTTCGAAATTCCAATGTATATCACCTGAAGAAGGCCGGAGTATGCAACGGCCGAAATATTGTGAAAAAGGCAATAAAGATGAGGACAACATTCCGAACAATGTAAATAGTATAAATGTTATATATCAGTTTATTGAAACCACATTCTCATTTCTTTAATCAAAATAAATCGAGTGTTTGAATTTTATAAGTTAGAAATTTTCAATCCATTTGAGAATCATGTGATAGCAAGATGTGTCTCTTTAGATGAAACAAGACATTTCCTCATAAAAACAAAAAAGACAAATGAAACCACAAAAACCACAAAACCTGACACAAAGAAAGCAAACAAGACTGAAAATACTGATGGCTCTAGAATTTGATGAACTTACAATGTTTATATGTCAATGTCCTATTCACAAAATAGTGACGTATCAACTTTGTTTTAATGCGTTTGTCATTTTTACTCTCTTACACATTCTCTCCATATAAAACTTGGTATTATACTAATCTGTAAAAGAAATGATTAAAAATGCTTTCAACTTAATCTCCTTCATTGTCAATGCACATAATTCCATGGTTATTTTTTTTAATCAAACATTGCAAAACGAAACAAATACATGTCAGCAAAGGTAACATATCATATAAATGTTATATAAATATTATATAAATGTTCCGTTTTATAATGATTTTTTAAGCGCAGCTTACATCGATGTTTCACAAGGCTGAAGTACGGTGCTGCAAGTGAGAATCGAACTCACTACTCAGTCGCAATTGTTATAACGACACAAGCTTGCTAATCATTACCCCACATCGAGGTTCCGATAAAAATAATGAATTTCTAAGCGTAGCTTAGACGTGGCACAAGTCCAAAAGCATGGGGCACCCAGTGAGTATCGAACTCACTATTCAGTCGTAATTGTTCTAATGGGATAAACTAGCTAATCATCACACCACGTGGAGGCGCCAGTAAAAATGATAATTTTCTAAGTGTAGATTAGATGTGGCACAAATCCGAATGTATGGGGGTCACCTAGTGAGGATCAAAATCATTAGTTCGTCGTAACTTACCTACCGAGACAAGTTTGCTAGCCATTCCACACGTCGAATTGCAATAATGTTACGTTTTATGCGTATTAAAAAAGCTCTTTAAAATATTTTAAATTAGACACTGCTCTATACGAGGAATATACAAATTATTATACAAAGATGAAAAGGACAAATTTCTTTATTGAAGCATTTCGTCCTCTGATGAACTTCATCAAGGCAAATGTAAGGATTTTATTTGGCAACATATATTTATAAACAAGTAAAAAATATCCTTCGGTTTTCAAAATGTTCAAATTTAAGTACGCTCATAAATATGCTTCAATTTAACAGTGAAAG
>OZ010578.1:58711178-58773678 GCA_963932145.1 Acanthosepion lycidas
TGTTGACTTCTATGTTCACTTTTATAAATGAATATATATATATACAGAGAGAGAGAGAGACAGAAATAATAATAATAATAATAAAATATAATAACTGTATATTAGTAGATCTTTTGGCCAATTAGAAAACAGATGAGAAAAAATGTTAAAAATCAGAATTTTCGGATAAAGCCTGCGTCCTGTCTCAACGAGAAAGAAGATGAAGTAGTTTTTTTTTTTTTTTTTTTGAGTGCTGGGGTTCTTTTTCTGTGCATAATGATAATATTATTTTGGGCTGTGAAGGCTTTGGAGATGGACTCTTATGGAAACTCTCAGTATGCCTAAATTCCAATTTAAAAATAGAAATTATGAATTCATTTTTATTTTATCTATTTTTTATTTTATTTAAAATTATTGTTTTATTTATTATTACATACATATATTTCAGGGAGGTGTTCCCTGTGCATAAATTATTAATATATATATATATATATATATATATATATATATATATTAAATTACAGGGGTTCTCGTGATTCGTTCCTATGACATGACGTAACCTCATTTTTCGACGCATGTTGTAACTCACCTACATAGGCACCTACTACGCTCTGGAGCCATAATGAAGGGCCAAATTTCTCCAAAATACAACACAAACGATAGATAGCGAATGTAGCACAATCGGGCCGATAGTAGTTCACTCCAAACCAGACTGACAGTCATACTAACACCTTCCACATCTTGTATTATTATTTCGTGTAATATACCTTCGTTATTTCTACTCTTGTGTTCGTGTTGTTCTTCCTTGGTCCTAAAACTTTGTTTAAAGTTATGGTTATTACGAGTTTTAACTCTGTTTTATGCGGAATAACTATATACAGAGTGATAGAAAAGTAACTCGCTATTTTATGTATGATGAACTCTCCCGTCTTGTAAAAATTAAAATTAGACAGGAGAATATATCATACATAAAATAGGGAGTTACTTTCCTATCACACTATATATAAGCACATTGTTTCTTCGTTTATTTGTTTGTTTGTGTGTGTGTGTTTGTGTGTGTGTGTGTGTGTGTGTGATAGAGTCGGCATATGTATGAAACTGAAGAAAACCGTTCAACACTAATATTCGATCCACCGTAAATAAAAACGGCCAATGACTAAACACCATGTCCCCGATTTGTGTTACCTTACTTAGATGCATTGTAAATACGAAGCTTTCTTTTTTTTCCATGTATACACACACATATATACACACATATGTTCATATATACACAGACATTTTCGTATATACACGGCCATTAAGTTGCGTGCCTCCCAGACACAATCACACGAACCCATACATTGTCTCACTCAGAAACGAATTCGAATAAAACCCGATCCTTACATCAAAATGGAATATCCGTTTAAAACGAAAAAAAAAGAAACCGAAAAATATCAGTGACATACATACATATATATATATTCACACACACACACACACATATATATATGTATATATATATAAACGTATATATATATATATATATATATATATATATATGTATTTATATATATAAACGTATATATATATATATATATAAACGTATATATATATAAACGTGTATATATATAAACATATATATAAGCGTATATATATATATAAACGTATATATATATAAACGTCTATATATATATATATATATATAAACGTATATATATATAAACGCATATATATAAACGTATATATATAAACGTATATATATAACCGTATATATATATATATATATATATATATATATAAACGTATATATATAAACGTATATATATATAAACGTCTATATATATATATATATATAAACGTATATATATATAAACGCATATATATAAACGTATATATATAACCGTATATATATATATATATATATAAAAACGTATATATATAAACGTATATATATATATATATATAAAACGCATATATATATATAAACGTGTATATATATATATAAACGTGTATATATATATATATATAAACGTATATATATAAACGTGTATATATATATAAACGTATATATATATATAAACGTGTATATATATATATATATAAACGTATATATATATAAACGTATATATATATAAAAACGTGTATATATATATATATATAAACGTATATATATATATATAAACGTATATATATATAAACGTATATATATATGGTTATATATATATATATATATATATATATATATATATATATATATATATATATATATATATATAACGTATATATATACATACACACACATATATACGGCGAAATACTTAAAATAGATCATCTATTAAAACGAGGCCTTCGACAAAATTGGCCATAAATCTTGTGTCCGAAACTTTTGTGTATATCAAACTAATTAACGGTAAAGGCTTTGGGCTATGTGAGGGTCATGTTCATGCAGGTTAATAAAAAAAAAAACTGGTAACGGAATCTAGTTATAAAAGACATCGTTGCCTAATTGCAGATGAATCAACATCTGTGGCTGACGACCAAATGCCCAAGAGACCAAGAATGGGTGAAAATCACGGCTGTAGAAATCAGTATAAGTAAAGTCAAAATGAAATAATTCCAACTTCTCTTAAATAAACAGCAACAAATTTATACATGAATACTGGACAAGATTACACAGTGTGTGTAACTATTGTTTTGAAATGATTGGAACTGAGTGGCCTTGTGTGAAAAGGACGGTTATTCCCTTGTCACCGCTATTACTGTATACGCTTTTGATTCCCTTGGTAATGTTTATTGGTTTTAAACAGCGGTGATCAGAATTTTAATAAAACCCAGACATATGAAAATGGATTATACTTTCTTTATTCTTGATAAATGACAACAAAAATATGAAACGTCATTTAATTATTACCTTGGAGTTCTTGACAAGATCCAGAGATGGATATGTAATATAATTCACCCTGATCTGGCATCTCGTCTACAGCCACTCTCTCACGGACGCGCCGTCGCCTCTCGCTGTCTCTTCTACAAATACTTTCATGGTAATTGCTCCGATGAGCTACTTTCACTGGTTCCCAGACTCCATGAATTCAAGCGCCCTACAAGGCAGGCATCCCGCACTCACTCTAATAACTGAAGAAACTTTTAAATGTAGCCGTCTCTTCTACTCGCACCTCTCGCCTGTGGAACACCCTTCCCTATTACTGTTTCCCTGAGAGCTATAATCTCCAACTATTCAAATGTAATGTCAATCGACATCTCCAGTTGCCTTGATCTATCCACTATTCTTCTCCTCATCCTTTCTTCTATCACTCCTATCCGCTCTCGCTCCAAATCTTCTGCAACCCCCTGATCCTAGTGGCTTCACGCCTTGCTCGGGGCGTAATGCTTAAAAAAAAAAAGATTGAATAAAAACTTGTTTTCATGGTTATTTATAACATGGCAAATAATAAATATTGCATTGTACTTAGTTCAAATATTTTTTTTATAATTTTGTAAATGAACATTGACGTCGGTGCCAAAAGTGTATACAGTAACAGCAGTGTCAAGGGAATAACCATGGTTTTGATACACTTTTATTTTTTTTATTTGTGGGGAGGGGGGTTCGTTTCAAAATTCCTTTCGTAAAGTGCATTATAGAAGAAATATTTCATAGGTCTTTGAAAGAAATACTAATATGAAAAATATCAACTCGTAATGCAGATCTTGTACTAATTGTGCTTTGTAGTAACTATTAATTGGTTTTAGTAAAATTATTGCTTTTCCGTCTCTACTAGCTTAAATGGGCTCAAGAATACAGTTTGGAGTTGATGAAAACTAGTGTTTTGATCAGTTTCATTTTTCTAATTGAAATTTAATATGGAGCGGTCCTATTCTAGACACTGAGAGATGATCTATTTTGAAACCTAACAAAAACGTCTGGTTATGAGACTGAGGGAATAGAGAGGTGAGAAAAACATCTGTTTAATATGAACTACTATCTAAATCTTACCTGAAATTATTTAATATTCAAACTATGTGATTAATTAATTACGGCTTAATTAAATGTAGTAAGTACAGATTATTTTAAAATCTTTTAATCGTAAGTCTGATCGATTCATAAGGCAAAATTGGCAGCTGATCTCAAAAATATCCTACAATCTGCTGTTAATTGGGGCAAGAAATAGCTTGTTAATGTTAACCCCTCAAAAACGAAACTGCCCGTTTTAATCGTCTGAAAGAACTTCTAGCCTCCAACAGATCGAATCATTGTGCATTGTTGGGCTAACGTTTTCCGCTGATATGCTGAACGATTATATTGAATCAACTGCTATGTCTGCTACTAGGAAAGTTGTCTCATGCTAGACACTTTTCTCTATCTTATACATTTATAAGCCGATCATTCGTTCATTCGTTTGTATTGCGGTCGCATATGATCTGGAGTTTCCGCCAGAGATTCTTCATATAATTTAAAGAAGAAAGGGGAGCACGTCACAACACGAACATAATTACAGAAAAATTACGGGTAAGTTACGTTACGGCCGTGGAAATGTGACTGAAGCCGAAAAGTTAGGTCAGGACGCAGTACAATGCAATCTCGGTTTCAATCACTTTCTCACCGACCGTTACATAGCATCCCCCGTGTCTTTTCTGAAATTATTTTCAAGTTCTGGTGAGCTTTTCTTTTTGCTGCATCGACATTTTGAATTTAAGCGCAGTACAAGATTGGCAGCTAGGTTTCATCATTTTACAGCTGAAATTGCTAGATGTGAATGCTATACTACCTGTTTTTTTTTTTTTTGTTTTTTTTTTCTCGCACTTCTCGCTTATGAAACTCTCTTCCGGCATTTGCTTTCCAATCAACTTTGATCTTCAAATATTTAAATGAAATTCTGATTCTTATCTTCTTAATTGTTCTTCTTTCATTGTTCTCTCTCCTTAATAATATTTTTTTCGCATATTCTTGAGTAACACCTTGCGTTCCGTTGATATGATTAAAATAAATTCGTTATGTAAAATATCTACATTTTTTTTTATTATTATTAAGCTATGGTATTCAACCACATAATTATTTCTGTGGGAAGTAATTTTTTTAATAATATATTATTTTGGAGGGAAAGAGCATGGCATGTGTAAAATTAATTTCTCCTCTTAAAATGAAATATCTACCGGAAAGTCTATAAAATCAGATTTTTGGCCCGGTTTCTGTGTAAGAGGCATTACTAATATTATCCTTTTGTGATATTTCAGTCATTGATGTTTTTCTTGCTTCTTATTGCAATGTTTAGGTTAGGTTTAAATTTGTGGATCAAAAAGTTAACTGAAATTATTTTTTAACTGAAAGTATTAGGTTGGTGCAAAAATAATTTCGTTTTCTCACATAGTAACATATGTTAGAAAACGAAATTATTTTTGCACCAACCTAATATTTGAAATCAAATCAGAATTTTTTTTTTTAATCCACCGACAAGACCAGAATTAGCATCCTTTATCATAGGGAAACTCATATCGATAACAACCTTTTTTTTTAATGTCGTATTCCCAGATGTTTATTTTCTTTATTATCTGTGAATTGTCGTGTCTTCTTAAGAAAGTTGAATGGTTTCCGTTTATTTTTCACAATGGTTTCTAATTTAGATTTTTCCTTGTTATACATTAGTTGCCATCATAGGCTAGAACGTTGTGTCTGTCTTTCTATCTAACCCTTAGCAGGGGGGGAGGTAAAGACAAAGCGTAGAAACATGGATTCATGCCTTCCCCAAGGGTTTTTGTCTGAAAGTGAATGTAATAAACTAAGTCAGATTTCGAACTCGGATTCACAATTCCTTTTTAAGTGCTGACATCTTGCACATTCCTTTCCCGTCGAAAATATGAAAAAATAATCGTAGTTTCCAAACGGAAATCAATACCGAAATTTCATATAATTATGCAAGATGCAACTCTTCTTTTGCCAAACGTTCGATTTCTTCTGAGACATGTACAGTTCGCCGCCACATTTTACGTGAAGATGTTAGCAAACATGGATCTTTGTGTCCGCAAAAAACGGAGTGTCAAAGTTACGTTTTTTCACTCCTCGGTAATGTTTATAGTTTTAAAAAGAGATTATTAAAATTCTAATAGTACCTAAATATATAAAAGTAAATTTATACATTGTCTTTGCTAATAAAAATTGACAACCAAAATAAAAACACTATTTCCTTATTATGGTTTAATAGTTATTTGATATATTGTTTATTGTAATGTTTGTCAAGACATCGACTAATTTCCTATTGATTCGAAATTTATAAAATGATAAACAAAAGGGATTGCCTTATAGTTGCTTCACATATTTAAATAATTTTTAAATGTTTATAAATTTATGAATAAAATATTTTCATATTTTTTTCTTTATAAATTGGTAAATGATTGATATTGCAATGCCTTAATTTTTAATTGTCGTAGATTTTAGAATGTTGTAAATATAAAATTATTCTCGTAAATAAATAATCTCATGAATAAATACTGTTTAATATTTTTCATGTAAATTCACAAGAACAAAAAAAAATGTGTAGTTTAACTTTCATGATATGTTTATGTTTTATTAAAATTCTAATAATCGCTTTTTAAAACAATATACATTGCTGAGGAGTGAAGATAGTTAAAAACCGTCCTTTTTACACGCCGTTTGTTTTTACGCAAGTTCGTCTTCGATGTTTTAAAATGATTTAATTGTTATATGGATCACTTAAGCTTACTGTAGATAAGACAATATATGCTGATCACTTCGGCTTCCTCACAACCCAGCGATATTCTGTCTACATGAATGTTGAGCATAAAATAGAGTTGCCAATGGTTGATCCAATATTAGGCCCAAGAGGTATTTTTCGATAGACAATGATTTTGTCATTGACAGATATATACATATTAAATAACTTATCGTAAATTATAATGTGTTAAAATTAACAATCTTTCGTCTAATAGCAGTAGCGAATTTTAACAGATACCAGAAATCTTTGCTAGGAAATATTACAAATATATATATATATATATATATATATATATATATATATATATATATATATATATATATATATATATATACGCAGTTATGGATAAATAGCAGGAAAGACTGTGTTCTATATCCTTTGGTGGCAACAACCGTTTAGGTGATGGAAACTTTGAATACAAAACCTCAAACTATAGGTAAATAGTATGGCTATAAGTAATTTAAAGATTTTATTGCTCCCCACCTCCACGTAAATAAATTAACCGATTCACTATAATTACAATACGGTATAAATATCAATATTTCAATTATGCAACGGAGAGTTTTCAATCAAGTTCTGACGATTGTATAGCGCATGAACCTCAAAGTTGGGCTACTGTTGGGCAAAAATATATATTTATTATTATTAGGTTGGTGCAAAAATAATGACGTAATAATGTCGTTTTTTGACGTATTTTTTAACGTCAAAAAACGACATTATTACGTCATTATTTTTGCACCAACCGAATAATATTTATATACAGGGTGCGATGTCAAAATTGTCACCATATTATAGTTTTAATTTCGCGCATGCCCGTTGTTCGTTTTTGATTTTTTGAGTATAGTAGAATCAGTTGGGGAACGTCTGTGCAAACAAGAGCACCATAACGCAATCCACGCCACCAGAAATTTGGAAACGGTATACTGTACTGCTTAGCATTCACACCGGAAATGTTTCAGTGGGTCTGGGCGTCAATCTGTGCAGAAGATTCGGAAAGAGATCGATGCATCTGATTGTAATAACAAAGGTACTGCAGCTCGGAAAACTCACTCTGATCGTTCTAATAAGAAAACAATTCACGAATTTGTTGGTAACGGCCTGTAACTCAACACGGAGGCCCACATCAAGTTACTTGAAGAGGTAGTGCTGCCTGGATCACAAGCGCGGCTGCTGGAAGAGCCTACGTCTGGCAACAGGATTCTGCACCATGCCACACAAGCAGGAGAAACCAGTCATGGCTGTCAGACAATCTCTGTTACCACATCACCCCTTACATCTGGCCACCTAACTTTCCAGACTGCAACCCTCTTCATTATTATGTTGGGGCGAAGCTGAGCGAACAACTAACAACACTCCTTGTAACACCAAAGATGAACTGATGGCAAGGATTATTCACCAACTAAAACAGGGAGAACATTCAGAAGAGATTCCGAAGCCGTCTGGAGGCCGTGGTTGAAGGCAATGACGATTTTATTCAATAAATTTACTCGTAAGTATTTCAAGATATTTTGTGTCATTTTGCTAAATATAACTTCTAAAATAAGTCGTCAGTGTTATTTTCATTTCTGCGTAATTTAAACGAAAATTTATCCATCGCACCGTGTATATATATATATGTGCTCTCTTTCTCTCACACACACACACACACATATATATATATATATATATATATATATATATATGTGTGTGTGTGTGTGTGTGTGTGAGAGAGAGAGAGAGCACACTGCAGTATGTTCTCGAAAGTTTTTCTTATGTGTGACGGGGCCTCTGCACATGCGTTGCAAAATGCATATTGATCTAGTTTTTTTTTTTCTATGAAGTTGATGCAATCATTCACAGTGACGTCTTTAATTTAAGTTTTCTATTACATGTGAAATCAGTTCGTACATCGATAGTAAGCCTTAAGGAATGTTCAGAAAGTAGGAAAAGCATTAAACTTCGTCGCGTAAGTTTTTGACAAGATAATAAAGCCTTAAGAAAAGTTCACTCAAATTTGCACTTGTTAGACGGTCAGATTTCTATCATTTCAAAGCAGGCATCTTTACAAGTGCTAATTATAAGAATGTTGCTTACTTAGGAATACACGGAAGCAAACACTGGTCGCCGTTTAAGTACTTATCTTTCAATTATTACTCAAAACAAGGAAAGGTTATTTTTAGCAAGAAAATAATTTCTAATAAAAAAAGGGGGGCAGGATTTAATTCGAGAATCCAAAAAATAAGGAAATCATGGCAAAATTCCAGTTTGCCTCAACATTTAAACCTAAAGAGAATCTACTTTTTTTTTTAAGCATTACGCCCCGAGCAAGGCGTGAAGCCACGAGGATGCAGAGGGTTGCAGAAGATTTGGAGCGAGAGCAGACAGGAGTGATAGAGGAAAGGATGAGGAGAGGGATAGTGGATAGATCAAGGTAACTGGAGATGTCGATTGACATTACATTTGAATAGTTGGAGATTATAGCTCTCAGGGAAACAGTAATAGGGAAGGGTGTTCCACAGGCGAGAGGTGACCTCCCCCCACCCAACACTGCGTTCACAGTAACTTGATGCTTGGGCACTGAGATAGGGTTGGCTGTACAGTCCCTGGCGCCCATCAGAATGCAAGCGGACAATCACTTTCTGCCATTTGTGAGTATAATTTCGTTCCACCAGAGACGCATCCAAACGCATCTCTCTCTCTCTCTCTCTCTCTCTCTCTATATATATATATATATATATATATATATATATATATATATATGTATGTATATATTCCAACGTATTTGTGTATTTATTTATATATTTATTTATCTATTTTTCTTTGTTGTCTCCCTCCACTCTGTTCGACTAATTTAACATTGATACTTGGTCTAACCATTCAACTTATAACACTGTGGAAAAAATGTTTCTTTCTCTTTGATAGGACACAAACTAGGAGTTGGACTGTTTTTTGTTTGTTTGTTTTTGTTTTTTTTTATACTTGATACTCGGTCTAACCATTCTAACCTAACTTATAACACTGTGGAAAAAATGTTTCTTTCTCTTTGATAGGACTCAAACTAGGAGTTGGACTGTTTTTTGTTTGTTTTTTTTTTAATATCCAGATATACAATGAACAAATAGCTCATTTGAATAACACTTTGTAACAGGAAATATATTTTTACTTGTACAGGAAAATTACTAATGATTTTTTTTTCCTTCGAACAACGTTCACACAAAAAATTGACGCAATTAATGATCCGGGAACGATCACTCATATCTGACAATTTCACCGTATTACTTGGGTATGATGATAAATTACATCCGACAACAAGGCCTCTGTTTCGGATTTTCAGGAACGTGTAAGTCCATCTTAATTGTTATTGTTCC
Organism: Acanthosepion lycidas; assembly: GCA_963932145.1. NCBI lineage: Eukaryota > Metazoa > Mollusca > Cephalopoda > Sepiida > Sepiidae > Acanthosepion > Acanthosepion lycidas. The sequence continues at coordinate 58,721,209 of OZ010578.1, forward strand.
CAGGTCCACCCTGACTCGGGGTAGTAGCACCTGTTAATGTCCCAGCTAGGAGCAAATAGTGAACCCCCTAAACTGCGGTCAAAACATGAAAATATAAAAATACATTATAAAAAATTACCAGCAGTAGAATTTCATGGTAAAAAAATTTAAAATTTTACCAGAAGTTTATTACTGGGAAAAATTACCAAGAATACATTTTTTTGAACAAGAAAAATTACTGAAGCCCACAAGAGAAAAAATTCCTTCAAGAGTAGGCTGGGCCTTCACAGCCACCTCCGCAACTACCACAGGCAGGGGGAGAAAAGGGATTAAAAAGAGATGATGACGATGTGAACGGGTACCAAATACAATAAATAAATAGGGTTACTTGTTTTTGCTGTAAATTCTCAAGAACAAAGAAAATATATAAATCCACTTTCGTGTGTTTAATTTTTATTACAATTCTAACAATCACTGTTTAAAGGTGGAGTCATGGATAGCGGGTCGGATTGAGGAATCGGAGAACCGAGTTCGAATTCCAGTGGAATCCATTACGTTCACTTGGGAAAAGGTATGCATCCTCTTCTTCATTCCCCCAGCTATGGGTAAATAGCGGGACAGCAACTGGTCTACCGCAAAAAGACACTGGTCTACAGCAGAAAGAAATGGCAACCTACTGCGGGAAAAAAATCTGCATCGTCAGTCATGTATTGAAAGATACATTATCGCACATGGCACGTAACTCACTGAACAACTGTCGAGGAGTTGTGGTAATTATTATTATGATTATATCATAATTATAATATATTATTATAACACTTCTATTATTTAATAGCGGTGTCAATAGAAAAACCGGCCTTTTGCACACACGAACGTCCAAGATTGCCAAAATATGCATATAAAATATGTGTTTTTTTTTCCCCAAATAATCTGTATGCAAATGTACGTGTTTGACTTTAATTTCATGATTATCTAGCGGTGTTAAAAAGAAAGAAAAATTTATAGGGAAATAGCTTTTGCCAGGCGTATAGAAAAAGCTGAGAGCGAATTTCTTGATTTGGTGTCTACGGTCATCAAAAGAGGCTGATAAAAATGACTCCCCAGTTTCTACATATGTGAAATGGGTCTCTAAAGCTTGAAAATTGCGTACCCCATATTATGGCTTCATTCCAAACTAAGGCAAACTTGATAAATATTTAGGATATTTCGACAGAGAGTCATGACTAGTGAACCTGTTTGTCTGAGCATTACAACTGACAAGTGAAATCGTTCCTCACTAAGTGCCCCATACTTTTGAACTTATGTCAAAATTAAGTTTATAATTAGTAAATTAATCGGTCGCGATGATTTGACCTGAAGTAATAGATAAATATTAGTATGTGGTAATGAATTCGATACTCACTGGTTGCTCCTTACTTTTGGCCTTGTGCCAAAACTAAGCCAATCTTAGTGAATAATAGTATATGTAGATCTCTATTTACCAACCTCTCCATAAGGGTAGATGTGGCACAAGACCAGTTTTTAAGGTGGGGCGTTCCGATCTCGAAGGCTCGGGTAAAAATTGCCCGTAGACCCCGTATACTCAGAGTCGGGTTTGTCTACCTCCCCAAACGAGGCATAGCCTCGTCTGGGTTTTTCTCTATCCGGAGGCAGAGAGTTCGACAAGAGAGGAAGAAAAAAACTTTCTCCTCCCCTTCCTCCTCCTTTCTCTCTGTGCGCCGAGAGAATGAATTTGGGTGAGCATGTACTTCTGAATATTGAAAAGAATGTTGAGTGAAAATGGGTTCAAATAAGAATTTCTCCCCACCGAGAGATTGAAAGAGAGAGAGAGAGAGAGGGGGGGAGAGCAAGAGTTTGTATATGAGAGTCTGTTTTGTGTATATTCTTAAAGAGAGAAAGATTTCAAAGAGAAAATCTGACTGAGTTCACAGAGAATAAAGAGCTTTGTGTGTAATTCAATGTGTTTCGGGAGAGTTGGGTTGACTGTAAAAGCGTGTTTCTACGAAATACATATACACATACAAAAATACATACATACATACATACATATATATACAATTTTGTCTCTCAGTAGGGTGGGAGTCAATAGATACCCATTTTTCTACTAATTTACAAGTCCCACAAAATAAAAATGAAAAAAAATGACGTCCATGCCGAATTTGTTAACAAATCTTGACAGCTATTAAGGAGATGTGATTAAATATACTTTAATGTTTAAAAAAAATTATTATTATTATTGTTTAGGTAATAAGCATTATAACATAGCAAAAATAGCTATATTGTGGAATAGGGGATTTTCGACAATATACACATTTTTTACGTATTCTTGGTTATTTTTTAAACTTTTATAAAAAAAATGGCGGTCTTTTACATGTAGTTATGGATAATATTATACAATACTTACTAATTCTTTTTTAATTAATAACTGTTTGTGCTCAGCTATTGACATTAATAGCTATTTTCTGTGTATTAAAATTTTGGAATAATGTAATCTTAAAAAATTAAATTTCATCTCCCTGATCGATGTTGCGATCTGTAAAAGCTTATATTGGACAGAGAAGTAATAATATTACGATCAGTAGTAGTAGTGATGATAATAATAATAATAACATTTTACATTGATATATATATATATATATATATATATATATATATATATATATATATATATATAGAGAGAGAGAGAGAGAGAGAGAGAGAGAGAGAGAGAGACGGATGTACTCGGAAAAACCTAATATAAAAATTAAATAAATATGAGCTTTGGTAAATTAGCCGATTATATAAAACAATCATTTCGAAAATTTGAAAAAGTTAATAAAAATTGGAGATACAGAAATTGTCTAGATTATTCAACAAAGCATGTTTGATGATGATGATTAAGAAGAAAAAGAATAATAACAACAACAACAATAATAATAATAATAATAACAACAATAATAATAATAATAATAATAATAATAATAATAATAATGATAATAATAATAATAAGAGCTTGTATAGCGGAGGGCTAAAAAGACTGTGAGGCTGCGCAAGTGCGAGGAGGAGGAGAAAAAGGGAACGTTAGGATATAGATTTTTTTGAGTTTAAGAGTATGTAGATGAAGAGAGAGAGAGAAACAGTTTTGAGTATGAGTGTGTGTATGTACTAAGGAGAGAGAAAGAGAGAGATAGCATAATTTCATGTAGAGAAATAAAGAGAGCGTCCATGTGTGTGTGTGTGTGTGTGAAGAGAGAGGGAGAGGATAAAGACTTGTGAAAGTGTGTAGAGAGAGAGAGAAAAATGATTTTGAATATGAGTGCTTGCCTACTTGAAGAGAAAAAAAAGTGAGAGAGGAAGTAGAATGTTATTCGTGCAAAATGAGGGCTAGACCTAGGGGCAGAGTGTGAGAATGTGTTGGGCAGGTAGTGGGAGAGAGAAAGACGATAATCTAATGGTTGCTTGTGTGAGACAGAGAGAAAAATATTTTTGTGAATGAGCTGAATAGAGAGAAGTGCGTAGGTGGGGAGGGGGGGGGTAAATATGAATGAAAAGAATAAAAAAAGAAATTAAGCATATTCAAGTAAAACAAACATATTTTAAAAAAAAAATAAAAAAAAATGCAAATAAGAAAACATGCCGGGAATGGAATTTAAAAATAAAATTAATAAATTTCTTTTTATTTTGTCACCTATTTGTAATTTTTTTTTTTTTTTTTTTATCGAAAGTGTCTTTTCAGACACTGAAGAATAAACACGTCCAAAACATAACTTTCCAAAACCAGTTACAGACGTGTGTTTATGTGTCGATCTTGATTCACATTTATTCCCTTCTGAAGGTGAAACAAGTTCAGTTGTCAAACCATACAACTGGTAACGGTGTTAGCCACATCTCGGGTACTTCAACGTACCTAAGTTTCTTAGTTATCAATTACTATATTAAATTATTACTTATTTACTATATTAAATATAAATTCTATTAAATTAAATTATATCATTATTAAATATTATGTAAATTACTATATATTACTTAGTTACTATATTAAAAACAAATAAAATATTCATCTGAAAATGAAACGTTTTTCCCAAAATAATGGCGAAGAAGGAGTTAATAATGCCGCTAAGTATTTCTGAATAACAGAAAATTTGAAAGAAAGTTTATGGTGCGAAGAATAATGATCATCAGGAAGACACGTTAGCGCATGCGTCAGCGAAAATTTTTTCGTCACGACATGGCAGCAACGGAGTTTAGTCATCCTTTATCATGCAAAACCTATATTAAAAACTGCTTATCAAGTTGTTTCTATTTATTAAATTGTACAAAAAATAATGACGTAATAATGTCGTTTTTTTTTACCTTAAAAAATACGTCAAAAAACGACATTATTACGTCATTATTTTTGCACCAACCTAATATTTCGACTGGTTTAAATCTCTGTTCTACATAAAACGCAACGACCAAAAACATAAATTCATTGTTTACTCCTTCCATATTACAACGAAATCTTTAAAAAGAAACTATTTTTTCGCAGTAGACAAAGGATTGCTTTCATGATCGTCAGGTTCCTCAACTTACAGAAGTCTTATCTGGGTTTCTTAGTTTAGAAGATTGAAGCAACACAATACTTTTACTCCGACTTTCGTCTCAAGCTATGCGCCCTCTTAAGTCTTAAACACCGATAACGGAACTGTGCAATACCCTATTTCATAAACTATTAGGTTGGTGCAAAAATAATGACGTTTTCTCACATATGTTACTATGTGAGAAAACGTCATTATTTTTGCACCAATCTAATATATAGTTACGTAGATCTTACCGGGGAAAATGCCGATAAGCTAATAAGGCAAGCAAATATTTGTATCCGAGAACGTTCGGAAATATTCCAGCTTCTTCGTTCTTGAGACGCATACCTGATAAATCATCGAGCAGTAGGGGAAAATGTATGTGTTCACGTTGTAACTTGGGCGGAAAATTCAGTGAATATAATCTGGATCAGCAGATTAAAATCAGTTTCTATGCGAAGATTTCTGAAAGGTCTAGTGAAGCCAAAGTTCTACGAAAATGAATTTAGGTGAGCTAGGTAATTAATAATCGGCACAGGTGTTTCGAGAACGATATACACTGTGACACAAGAATTGTGTCGCAAAAAACACAAAGAACAGATGCAAATGTGGATAAAATGTGAACCTAGATGCGCTTAGATGGGCGATTAAGTGTGACTGCTACTGATATACAGAATATGAATAAGGCAGCAGATTCTAACAGAAAATTATTGAATGAGACAAAATGATGCACCAATAATATCTGGCTAAGAAATCCATTACAAATATGGTCCATCCACTTTATTCACCACACACGCCCTCGTAAAAAGCATGTTCGAATTCCATCATTGTTATGGTTCCTTGTACCACGGTGATAGTCCAAGGTAGAACCAATAAAGAAGAACTCGAACACAGATATGGAATAACACAGATATATTACAAACAGGAATATAAACAGAGAAGTAGAAAGTGTTAGTACGAACAATCAGGTTTAGTAGGGAGAACAATGTAGTCTCGCCCAGTATCACTATTCCAATGTCTTGTAGTCATTGTCTGAACGCGACTGTTTCGGACTGCCTCTGACTCGACTGACTGACTCGCTCTGACTGACTGACAGACTCATGACGGACTTCTGACGGACCTCACTCCAGACTTCAGACTGAACGGTATTTAGTCACCACCCCCCACGAGAGCATCATGTGGCACAAGGCGGAGCCTCGTTCGGGTTCCTCCCCGCCCGAAGGCAGAGAGCTCAACCGATCAGCCGGTCAGCCGGTCGCCCGACTTCGGGCTGAACTCCCTGCTTCCTCTTGAGGCGCAGTATTTATTACGTATGGAATAGTCCATTATGTTATCATGGGTAAGGTTCCATAACAATCATCATATGGCCGATGCTAATCTCTAGCAAAGAAACTCTCTGTGAACTCAGGGTTTAACGGAGATGAAAAGCAAAGATTATATTGAATCAATTGCTAAGTCTGCTACTAGGAAAGTCGATTCTTTATTTTTGGAATGTCAACAAACATTCGGTGCCACTTTTGTGAGGCTCGTTGTAGTAGAGACTTTGCAATCGCAGATAAAACTATAGTACGCCGTTGAACAAAACTGGTGTCAGACGCCTTCGAATAGCACTCGCATTAATAGTACTTGCTCGAATAGTAACCCGTATAGTGATCCGAATAGAGAAATAGAATAGTGAATAGAGAAATAGAATAGTGGTTCGTATAGTAATAGAGGATAGAGTAGAAATAGCGATCCGAATAATAATAGAAGATAGAATAGAAGTGCGAGCAATTTAGATGTCACGCAACTTATATATATATATATATATATATATATATACATATATATATATATATATATATATATATATAAATGCCCATCACACTAAAAGTTTAAAATCTAAAAAAACAATAAAGTAATTGACTTTCCTTTTTCCAGTTTTTCAGATGATACATTTACCTATCTTGACACAATTTGTTGTAAGAATTGCTGAAAAACCCTTTGAGTTATTCAGCTACAAAGAAAACAGTTTAAAATAGTTTCGCCCCAGTTACACTATCTTCTCAAATGAGCAATGTTGAGAGGAAAAAAGATCTTCTCAGGCTTTCAGCAATGGTACCAACATTCATATTCTGCTTTCTGTCTTCAAAGTCCATTCAAGAACCATCAAGAGAACGGTGAATAAGTTTAAAGAAGAGGGAACATTTGAGATGAAAATCTGGATCAGGTGGTCACAACAGGAAGAGGAAACATCATTTCAACTAAAGAGATCAATTAGAAAAAAATCAACTCAATCCATAAGACGTCTGGCACCAGAGAGAGAAGTTTTACCTATGATAGTTCAAATAGCAGTGAGAAAAGGCTTGAAAATGAAATTGTTGAAGAAATGTGTGTGGCACATGAGCTTAGAGATAAAGAGACCAATTAGAAAAGATTCAATTCAATGGGGTTTGACACGTGAGAGGAGAGTTTCAGCTATGAGAGCCCAAAAACCAGTGAAAAAAACACTTGAAAATGAAATCTTACGCTAAACTTGTGAGGCGACTTGTTACTCCAGAACAGAAGGCGAAGATTATCTTGAATAAGCTGTAAAATGACCTGTAATAATAATAATAATATATATATATATATATATATATATATATATATATATATATATATATATATATAAAATGACAATTGGAAAAAAAATCTTAGATTTTCCCGACGCGTTTCGCCTTCCGACTTTTTCAAGGCAAACATGAACTCGAAATGTTCATCCAAATTTAAAAAGATAGACGCTTCTGTCTAAGGCTTTTTTTTCTGGTAATGTAAATTACCTTTATAGTAAGGGATTATTTTTTCATGTCGACAATATAGTTAAATTTCCAGATGGATTGTGTGGACAAGACAGATTGGTATAAAATGACATTTTATACCAATCTGTCTTGTCCACAGAATTCATTTGGAAATTTAACTATATATATATATATATATATATATATATATATATATGTATGTGTGTGTGTGTGTGTTTGTGTGTGTGAACTTAATTTCAATCCTTCATAAGCTTCCGATCCTTAGCTATGATTAATTAATGATGAACATGTCATTTTCGTTTATGATCGATTTCATCACGATTCTTCTGTTAAGCATGGAGAGTAATTATACATTTTTACTACTCAAAGTAGAGTCCAAGTGTCTTATTAAAACCTTGGAGAATTCAGTTAAGATATCTTTAATCATTCCTAAGACAACCGTTGAAAACTTAATGTAACAAATGGGCAATTTTGCCTTTAACACAACATGGACAATTTTGCTGTTATATATATATATATATATATATATATATATATATATATATATATATATATATATATATATATATATGATTAATAAGCAATAAAACCAAAATCCCCTAATATGGGGAATAGTTGATTATCATTCAACATAAACATCTTTAATTGTAAAAAAAATTGTAAGAAAATGCTCTCCAAGTAAATGCTTTTAAAAATAATTTATCTCTTCTAACCCCTATAAGTAACACGGTAATATCTAAAGTGAAATGTAGACCCAGAAATAGAAAAAAAAACTATTCTGTAAACGGTCACATTAATAGTAATATTTTCTAAAGTTAATAAATAAACAGTTTCAAAAAAGTGTAATTTTCTATAGGAAAACGATTAAGATTAGCTGCTCCTGTACCAACAACATATATAAAATTATTAATTCACAAAATAACCATATTTTAAGAAATTTTATATTGGACACACAACAAACCTGGTATTGAACCCTTCTGTAATTGTAGGTCTAAAGAAAATTGTCCAGTAGAGAGCAAATGCAGATCTACTAGTGTTATATACAAAGGGAACATTTCCCTCAAGGAAAGTATGAAAAATTATAATGTTTACACTGGAATTTCCGTGGGGGAATGGAAACAGAGATTTTATACACATAGGAACTCATTTTCTAACCCTGAACTAAATCACCAGGCAGCTCTTTCAAAGAAATTTAGGGAATTGAAATAAAAAAAAAGATTTGAACTCACAGACAGTTTGGAAGATTATATGTACCACATATACTCTTAATAGACTTAGAGATTGGTGTGACTTATGATTAGAAGAAAAAAATTAGAAAAATAAAATGCAAGCATCAAAGCCAACTATTAAATCAGAGGAATAAATTAATGTTAAAATGTCAACAAAAACAAATTCAAATTTCTGTAATATAGGTTTAATTTAATTAGCTACTGCATTTCCATAATATTCACACCACTCTAACTCTTCAAATGTTGAATGTATAACTAATTCTAATTTCTATATTTCCCTTTTCTATAACGTCTCTACCTATATTAATTATAATTTAGAAACTTTCCCCTATTTTAATCTCCCCAATTCTGTCTATATTTCTATAGTCCGTATAATGTAAATAGTATACTCTTTCCATTAATTCCTTACTTCCTTTTATCTATCTCTCTCTCTCTCTCTATATATATATATATATATATATATATATATATATATATATATATATATATATATATTAACCACTTTTTATTCCTCTTTTAATTTCAAATTCATATTTCTTTCTTTAAATAACCCCAAATTAATGTCATAAGGTTAATATTCGGGTTTAATTTTATAAACCTTCTTCTCTTTAAGACAAATACCTTCCACACCCCATCCTTACCCCTTCTTGTGACTTTCGTCTGACTGAAACATTGAAATAGATAAATTCTGTATGAGATTTTCGACTGTTTTTTTTTTCTTTCTTTTTAGCTTTCACAGGTAAATTTCTATTTTTGAAACGAAAATCAGTCCACACATGGGTTTGACAGGACAGACGACCAACACTATTTCCCATATGAGGTGATTTGGGGATTTTATTCTTTATTAATTATTTGCTCTGTAATAATAAATACATTGAGCTCCTTTTGTGGATCAGTTTTAATATTTCATATTACTAGTATCCACTTGGTTTATATACCAACGGATTTGTCAACGTTACTATATATATATATATATATATATATATATATATATATATATATATATATATATATATATATAAAGAAAAACAGTAAGATATATAATCCGGTGTTCTTATAGATATTTTTATTTTTACAAAATAGTGCTCAATGTAAATTTACAGAGCATTAATATTATAAATTGATTTATTTAAAATATGTTTATTCACTACACAGTTCCAACCATGTTTCAAAAATGGAAACTAAAAGCTACGAATTTAATTTTGTAATTAAATTAAAGACATTAGTTCCATTTCATCCTCAAGCGAATTTTGGAGTCTCCAAACTGAAACGGCAAATAGAAATTCGCGTCCCTACCGCACGTTCATCAAAATTGTATTTTTTTTTTTTTGTATTCAAATATTTCAGAATCAATTCATTCTTAGATTCTTAAATCTGATGCGTAGAAATTTGCTACAGTGTTTCGTGCCATACAATTCTTCTTGCCAAGAATTCATCTTAGACATTTATAAACCTACTATTCGTCTGTACATTCAATATTGCTGACATATCTGGCCTACTTCACCGGTTATATATTGCGAGATTCTCGACTAAATCTAAAGGAGAGGCCGCAATGTTATCGGTTCTGACCTGGCGTTTCATCTTTAGCCAGTTTCCCACTACCATGACGTGACTTCGCTCTGTCTTTTCTACTAATATTTTCATGGCAGTTATTTGAATGAGCATTCATCCTTGCTACCTCAACCGGATGAATCTAACCGTACTACTAGATTGGCAACTAGGTTACGTCGTAAATAGCTAGATGTAACTGTAAATTCTATTGTAATAGTTTCTGTATTCACAGTTCCCACTAGTGGATCTCTCTTCCTGATTCTTGCTTCCCTTTCAACTACGATGTTCAAAAATTTCAATGCAACGTCAGTCGCCATCTTTCTTCCAGGATCCAGTTCTTTTATTCTCTTTTCATCTCATGACATTTTTTTCCACTTCCCGTAATTTCTTGGGTTTTAGTGGGATTATCTCCTTCTTGGAATGAAATGATTTTTTTAAATAACGCATTGTTATTATTATTTATTTTTCTTTCTTTTAATTTTTTTTCTTTTAATTTTTTATTATATGAATAATAGTAATAGTCGTAGATTATCATCATGTTTTTGTGAAGCATTGTCATCATCATAATTCTTTCTTTCATCTTTCATCATTGTCCGAACAGTAGCGTCTTGGCTTTGACGATAAACTAAACCCGCGTCCTGGGTAAAACTATAAACTACATCTAACAGCATCTGATCAGGAGGCTTTGAGGAGCGTAGAACCACCTCTTAATTGCTGGTGCTCCCAGGTCCTCTCTGACCCGTGGTGGTAGAACCTGCTGGGAGCCCCAACTAAGGGCAAATCACCAAAATGGGTTTAAAACACTTCAATATAATTTTCGAGGAAAAATTATTACCAGCAATACATTTTAGTAAATTATCATTACCAGCAATACATTAAAAAAAAGAAAATATTACCAAAAATAAAAATCTTGGCGGCATGAACACATTAATTCGCTCACTGGGGAAAACTGTTCTAGTTCCACGTGCCATATCCAATGGATGTCAGTTATCTCCTGTTAACTCATCTCTTCAAGTTCTCCACTGCCTTAACCAGGTATTGAACTCACAACTCTGTGGGTCCCAGTACACTGGATTTAGCCGACGCTTTTACCCACTGTGCCACGTGTCCTTAAGAACATCTGTGCATGAATTTTGGTGACTTATAAACTTAATGTCTTCTCCAACAATGTCTTTATCAGTGCTCATATTTCAATTTTTGCTGTCATCATGACTTTTTTTTTTTTACCAGAGCTCATATTACATTTCTCGTTGTTATTATTGCTTTTCTCTGGTACTCCTTATTACTAGTTCCCATGAATTCATTTCTATGCTTGGTCGGCTCAGGAGATTTTTGTGGCCTAGCATATGTGCCAATACCTTAAGTTTACGAATTTTCCAATGTTCTTTGTCTATAATTTCAACCTGATCCCACAGAGGGCGGTGATCCCGCTTTTTTCTCCATATGTGGCCAGCCACGCCAGATTTTTATTAGTATTTCTGCCATTTGATCTTATCGCATTACAAATACGGTTCTTAGTTTCTATGGCCGTTAATTAACCAGTTTGCATCGTAAAACAGAAATTATCTCTTACGATATTAGTACATGAGTCCTATATACTTGGGTCCGCTCTGACCAGAACAGCGCTTACCAATTAACCTACAAAGTCTATGGTGTAAACATAAACCTATGGTGCAGAAGTGGAACTAACAGAGGAGGAATTAGATACAGATGAACGTGGATAAACATTCAACTGTATCTTCCTGTGTTAGTTCCATTTCTACATCATAGTTTTATGTTTACACCATAGCCTTTTCGTAGTAGCGTGTTAGCTTATATAATTTACTCGATAACCGACACGAGAGAAAGAGAGAGAGAGAGAGAGAGAGACTTAGGCTTTTTTTTTTTATCAAGGAGTTATCTTTGACTTCGTAAGAAATAATTTATCTTTGTCTTCTTAAAAATTAATTTATCCTGAGCTGAACGCCTGCCTATCTCTGGAATGTCTAAACGAGTCTTAATCGAAATCTTTGTAGTTTGCGATTTATCATGCTGAAATCATAAAACTAATTTACTAAATAAAATAAACATACTGCCACTAAAAAGTAACTACATTGACCCCTTACGTCTTTTCCTTTTTGTTTTCTTTTTCTTTTTTTTTTTTCTTTTTTTTTTTTTCAGATACTGTATCACTTCCGGACGTAGGCGATTATGACTTTTGGCAGATTTCTTTTCTTTACTATCTGTGAATTGCCATGAATTCTCGGGGAAAGATAATGGGGGCGTTTCCCATTTACCTTACCCCATGGTATTTAATTTACAGTTATTCTTCCCACACATTGTTTACCCTGCTGTTTAGCCCGAAGCGAAGGTTGGGAAACAAGAAACAGATTCCTGACTTTTTCAAAGAGCATTACCCCATTAAAGAGTTTGATAATATTTACAAAGCTTAGCTTAGTTTAAGGCATGTTTCATAAGTTTCCAGCAATTTAATAACAACGAAGCATGTACCTTCCCAGGGTAATGTAAACACTTTCTCTGCCCGCAGAAGATTGCGCAACTCATACGACTGAAGAATTTCAGACACCTGTCGTTTTTCTGGGTCGAAGTATCCCAAAGAGAGACCCATGCTTGTTGGGAGATGAGTAACTTAATAAATTTACCATCTCTAGAATAATTGCCAAGCAAGGCAGCGATAAGAAACTTTAATAATCGGTTCATGCAAAGTCAATATGGCCTGTGGTGTAGAACATACCAAAATGAGTTCTAAAATTTTTTCGGCGTCATATTCTTTCTTTTTGCCGCTTGGCGTTGTAATGGAACAAGATAACACTTTTTTTTTCTGTTGACGCATTTTCGACCAAACTTTTGTGGACAGGTTGTAGCTGCTGGATGTATTATTGTGCATTGAGAGTTTCAATGCGTTTTAAGAATCCGACAAAACATTTCTTTCCTTCCATGGAACTTTGTTTTGTTTTTGGTTTATGAGAATTTCCCTTGTCAATTCATCGCATATTTACGTCGGAAGTTGTTGCATGTTTGCCTACTGCTAATCTATTATTACCTGCCGCAGGTATGATTAGTTAGAAGCATGTATTTGTTATTATAACTGGTTCGTCAAAAGAGATATTACTCATGAGTCAAACAAAGAGTTAAGGATGTATATAATTTTTCTAACCTTAAATCGTATTATCCTTAACTTGTTTCTATATAAGGCTAGAAGAGTTAACCAATAAGGAATGATAGATCTCTTTAATCTATTTTCTGTGAGTTTCTTAGATAAACGCGATTACTCTTGTGAAAAATAATAGAGCTAGTGTAAAATAATATAATATAGTGTAATAGAGCTAGTGTAGAATATGATTGGGTTGGTGCAAAAATAATGACGTAATAATGTCGTTTTTGACGTTAAAAAATACGTCAAAAAACGACATTATTACGTCATTATTTTTGCACCAACCTAATAACAACTTTATGTAGAAGTTTATGAAGCTTTATTTTACTAATTCTGCTTTAGTGCTGAAAAACGTTTGTTTTATTGTGATGGATGTTTACAAACGAGAAGGAAGATGGAATTTACTTATTTTATTATCAAAAGTACAATAAATACTTATTAAGCTTATTATAATTTGGTTCACTGTTTGATAATGGTAATATTAATATTAACCGTTTCCTTCTGAGATAATATTCAGCACTTATTGACCGAGCAGCCATTATTACTGTCCTTTGAATTTTATAGAATCTATCTCTTAAAGCAATTTTTTCAGGAATATAGGTTTCTACAGTCTCCATTAGATTTTATGGCTCTTTTCAGTATTCATGGGTGTTTCCTTCTGAGTCTTGTTTTTGAAATATAGAACCATAACACCTTGATTATGACATTTTGTATTTCTCTTCGAGTTACATGCGATATCTATTTTACTCGTGTCTATCTATAATTCTGAGATGAGGTATTGTAAGTATTTATATTGTTCGGACTGTTGTATACATCTTTATTACCATGCTAGCAGCATGACCCGGCGTCGCCCGTGCTTGATTAAAAAATCGTACGACATACAGCAATCGCTATCACTTGACTTAAAATATTTTTGCCCTTCCTTGCCTTTAAAGAAGTGCCCTTTGCCGTGCTGATGTTACTACGATTAAATCAATAGTGTTGATAAAGTCGAATATGTCATTTGTGGCTCAAAGTCAGAACTGGTAGCAGGGATAAAAAAAGCCGAATTTCAATGGCCCTGCACCCATTCCAGAATTTGAGGTCAAATGTTTTCTTCCACTCCACTGCACACACTGACCTGTTTCTTCCCGCGCATAGCGTCACCTTAAATTAATCTGCATTTAAGAAATACCCAACCGGAAAAAACATTTTTAAGGGTTGACCGATTGTCGATTTGCACTCTGTTTGGGGGGCGCTCAGAGTTGAAACTTCACATGGTGACTCCCAATGGCCTCCTCATAAATCCGGTCGGTTTTCGCTAAAAACCGACATGCGGTTCAGGTGCAAATCTGAGCGTATCGGTTTTAGGGTTATATCGATTTTCAGCGCTGTTTAGAGGTCAGCGGCCATGAAACTTCTGGATAACATTTCTAATGATAGACTCTAAGAGGGTGTCAAATTTGGTTGAAATGCGATCATTCCTTCTGTAAGCAGAGTTTTTCGATTATCGATTTTTTCGGAACCTGAGTCCGAACTCAAAAATCAGCCTCCGTCATGTCCTTACAGCAGCCATTTGCAAACTTGTGGTGAAAACCGCCTCGAAATCGGGTGAGAAATGCGGCCTGGGCGAGGTAACAACGCCCAAGACAGACAGACAGACAAGAGAAATATAGATAGTAGATTCATGACGTTTGCGCCGTTGTACTCTCCGGCCTACTTCACGTGATTTATGTTGGCATTTCGATCGAATCCTTTATTTAGTTACCGGGTGTAGATTGTTCTATTTCCACGTACCACGCCTTTGGATAATTCAGGTTTCAGTTAATTCCAACAGACCTCACTGAGAATCGGGGGGGGGTACTGGGAGTGAAAGAAACAGAGAAGAAAATAAAAAAAGCAGGATTCAAGGAGACAGAAGATGACGATTGATGTTGGATTTAAATTTTTGAAATCTTAGTTGACAGAAAACCAAGAAGCCGGAAGAAAGTTCCACAGGGAAGACGCGCGATGGAGGAAATTATCTGCATATAGATTTCGGTTACAAGAATTTCAACAGGGACATCGTGAGACGTAGATGCCAATCCAATTGAGGTGCCAAAGTGAAAATCTCATCAGAAACATTATCATGAAAATATTTATAGTAAAGAGACAGGCAAGCTAGGCTAGAAAGGAGTTGCAAAATGATAAATAGATAGATAGATATGACCACACATAGATAGATAGATAGATAGATAGATAGATAGATAGATAGATGACAAGACATAGATAGATAGATAGATGACATGACATAGCTAGCTAGCTAGATAGATAGATAGATACAAGACATAAATAGATAGATAGATATGACAAGACATAGATATTTAAATATCTATACACACACACACACATATATATAGATATATAGATATATAGATAGATAGATAGATAGATACGACAAGACATAAATAGATAGATAGATATGACAAGACATAGATATTTAAATATCTATACACACACACACACACACATATATATATATATATATATATATATATATATATATATATATATTTAGATAGATAGATAGATAGATAGATAGATAGATATGACTAGACAGATAGATAGATAGATAGATAGATAGATAGATAGATAGATAGATAGATAGATAGATAGATAATTGAAGGTAGATAGTTATAAATCCTTCAAGAAAACTTGCAAGTATAGATAGATGTTTCCTATATAGATCTCAGTGGCTTATATTTGTAACATAGTTCTCTTCAATCATTTTTTTTTTATTATTAAAATCCTATTGCCACCATACAAAAAGACATTTTGTTTGTGGTACATGAGGAATGATTCAGTTTTTCCTCTTATTAACCTTGTTCATTATCACTAATCCACAAAACTGATTTTTACGTCAGCGAAGCACGAACTATCTTTCTTTCCTGGCTGTCATTTTTTTTGGCAGCCTTTATAGCCATTGTTTTGATAAAATGCTATTCTATTTGTTTCAATGAAAAAAAAAAACCATTAGCATTTGTACACAGATACAAATAACAACCACACTATTTTTCAACTGTTCACGCCCAACTAGTAAATAAATCACATTCAAAACTCTCTTCGTTACAAAATCCCTTGTTCGTGTCGACGAGTTGCTTGGTAGGTTTCTGCTCGTAACCAACGGCGTACTACTTAGGAAGAAGTAGAACAAGAAATCCCTCCTGTCAGATTCAAGCAGCCAATTCAATTAGGACATTTCAGAAATTAAAACAAAAAAAATCTGTTCTATATATGGTAACCCCCTTTCTTCAGAGAAAAAAAAAGTTTTGTTTTATCATTTTGCTCCCAGCCCCCGCTGGAAGACGATAAAGCTACTAAGTGTTACTGAGTGTGAAAGTATGAGAAAATTCAGTATTAAGAGAAAAAAATAAAAGAACAGGTTTCACGGAGACAGAAGATGACGATTAATAATTCCGTTAAATTTCCTGAAGATTACAGTTCATTGGGAAGCAAGAAACAAGAAACTTATTGCAAAAAGGGGGAATGATTGCAAAAGTTTTCCTCCTCCCCCTCTTAAGGAAGGACAGAGAATGCATGCCGGGATATTTTTCTTAGCCAATAAAATGGGACGTCTTGCGTTTTGACATGGCTCACTCAAAATCTGCCGACTTAGGCGGTTCGCGGCTGACTTTCTGAACTCTCTGCCCGAACACAGACGAGGCTATGCCGAAGGACAGAGTCGCGTCTGCAGAGGTAGACAAGCCCGACCCAGGGTCTACGGGGAATTTTTGTTCAAAGCCTATGGTCTCGGAAAAGCCCCACGTAAATACGGTCTTGTGGAGAGGCTCAGATAAATAGCCTCAGTCTAGATCTGCCTTAACTTCTAGAAAGACATACTGTGTTCGCTTGGTCGACCTTGCTTTTGTGTACAAACACTAACTCCTAGATTATGAATTGTTTTACCTTCTTATCAATTTTGATTTGGTTTAAGTATATTGTTTGCTTGCTTGCATGTTTGTTGCTGTTTCATCTTATTTACCTTTTTGCTTTTCACTGCAAACTTTATTAATTCTGATCATCTTATTTATCTTGCACTTTAACAATGGCTTCTAAATCATCAAGGGCGAATAATATTGCAAATACTTCTTTACCTATCGCCAAGAATCTCTAGATACATATCAAAAGCACAAGACCGACTGTCTCAGAAGAATTCTTACAATTGTACACGTTCATTTTTTATTGGAAAGCATAAGTGAAACAGAGAAACTATCACATAAAGTAATTTCCTCTCATTTCAGCGAACTGTACACTAAATAATTATAAATATTTTCTTTACGTATCATTGGGAATTTTTAATCGGAATCACCCCAACAATTCCACTGAAACACAACTGGTTACAGATAGTGGAAGAATAAGGAGCAGAAACAATAATGTTGAGTAGAAAGAGGAGGGAGTAATCAGGTGGCCAGTAGATAGCGATTGAATTTACATTTAAATTTTTGCAGATTAAAGTTGGCTGGAATGCATGGAAACGAAAGGGAGCTCTACAAACTAGAAGTGCGAGAGAAGAAACTGTTTACGGTTACATCTGGCCAGCTCAACTGTAAATTCGTGATATCTTGACCCCAGTCTAGTACTGCGCTTAAATTCAAAAACTCTACGTACCATATTGTAGAGCTCATACGTTCATGATAATTGTAAATGTTTATAGAAAAGACATAGGGAACTTTACTTTTCGGTGGGAAAGTATCTGAAGCCTAGCCACCAGATCAGAACCAATAACACTGCTGATTCTTCTTTGGATCTTATCAAGGGGATCAAGGTAAATAGACACTGGAACATATGTGGCAGCAATATTCTAAGCGTAGATTAACAGATACATAAGATAGATTCTGGAGAGAAAAATTGTCTCGCCTGACATAGTGATCGAATTTCTTAGCAGCTTACCTAGGAATGGATTAGATTAAGCAATTTTTTCTTAATTGATTACCAATTATCAAGTTATTAAGGTAATTTAAATTACATCTGTAGAATCTAATAGATTTTTTTTTAACTCAATACAGTCAGTTATGTGACGCGTGATACACGCTTAGACGATCATATATCTGTTGCCTTTTCTTTCTACGGTAGACCAGTTGACATCCAAGGCTATAGAAACCAGTCTGTACTGTTATTTACCCATAGCTGGTTGGGCGGAGAAAAAAGAAGATTCCTACCTTTCGCAAGGGTATTAGCACGTAAGCGAATGTAATGGATGCGACTGGAATTCGAACTCGGCTCTCCGATTCCTCAATTCGAGCCACTATCCATTATTCCACCGTGCTTCAATACAATCACGATATAATAATATAAGAATTACAGATCGATAGTATGAAACAAGACAGGTAAGAAGAGGAAAAGGGAAACTTTTCTTAGCCGCATTATTGAATTTTTCCATAAATAAATGCCTGTGGTAAAAGTATTTAGTCGATTACGTTAGGAAACGTTAGTATACCGTATATACTCGCGTATCATGCGAGTTTTGAACACCTAATTTTGAAGTTAATTTTAAGGGGGTCACATCATACACGAAATATAAAATTAGCGTATGTGCTGCTGGTCTTGGCTACACAGTTGACCAAACCATATATCCATTTACTATTAGCTTCAAAATTATGGTCGCATATACGTGGGTTTATACGTTAATTGTTCTACTATTAACCAAAGCTTGTTTTGTTTTTTTAAATATACATGTTGAGCATGCTTTATCTGAAAACCTCAAAAATCCGAGAGTTTTTCAGGTGCTGACATGACTTGCCACAAATGGAATCTTTCAGAAAGCACTGGGAAGGCTCCTGGGTGAAGTTGTTGAATGTGACCTAATCTACCCTGAGTGAGAGTTCCCTAGCTCAACTATAGCGATCGTTACGGCAACACTGGATTATTAACAGGTGTTTCGTGCTCAGTAAAGATATTATTCAAAATGGCGAATAGTTCTGCACATGTCTTATGGGTAGTGAAAAGAAAAAAAGAAACCATTTACGTTTATCATTATCAAAGAAAGTCAAACTGTTGGAAAAACTAGACGGGGGTGTGTGAAGCGTCTGACTGAGGAACTTGGACGTTGGACAAACCATCATATACGATATAAGGAAATAGAAGGAGAAATTGTTAAAGGTTTATACTGAAAGTGATGAATAGAAATTAAAGAAAAATAGAAAAACACTGCACAGAGTAAAAACTGATGATCTCAATCGTGTATTGATGGAGTGGATTCACCAGTGTCGGAGTTAAAATATACATGCTTTTATAAAACTACCTTCAATGTATATGTATAAGCTGTGTTATTAAATGTAAAAGGATATCGTTTTTAGATGCTTGCCTCGGTCCTTGCTAGAGAATATCACTTAATTTTTCACTGCTGATTCTTCTTTGTGATTTCCCTTGATTCTTCCATTGAACTAGGATACGTAACTCTTTTCTACAGCACCAATAATATTGCTGATTCTTTTTTGGATTTTATCGAGGATCTCCAAATATATAGTAGGAGTTCTGGACTATAAGTGGCAGCAATATTCTGAGCATGGACGAATGGTAGACATATAGATATGTAAGACAGATTCTGTAGTGAACCAACTTTATAACCTAGCAATGGACCCAAAGTCAGCCTAGAACGATGGCCGTGAAGATGCAGAGTCACTGTCTTGGAGTTTAACATCAGCTCTGCTGATGGATGGCAGAAAGGGGCCTCTGATCAATTTTATCTTTAATTCCTTATTGTACAGACTGATCTTTTCTCAGCCTCCTATAAAGAGAGATGAAATATGTAATTATGCTTTTTCAAGCTTTTCTTTTAAGCTTGACATTTTTTTCTTTATTTGCACAGGTCATCGTCAATTTACGATCGTCCGTTTTCAAGACCAAGCTGTGTTATTAAATGTAAAAGGATACTGTATTTGTGCTTGGGTTCCATTCCTAAGCTGTACCATTTTATATAAGCTATACACAAATTAAATAAATTCTAAATCCGAAACAAAAGATCAGAACATTGAAGCAATTCCGGCCTCAAGAACTTCGGATACAGTATTCTTAACCAGTATTTTAAAAGACCTACTTATCTACTCTATATATAACATTCTTAACGTAAACTCTCTATAAAAAGGTGAACAAATGCTTGCAGAGTTGAGTTTCTAAAAAGAAATTAAGTGAAACCGAGATATCCAAAGAAGGAATGGGACGTGGAACTAGAACAACCTACCTCAGTGGACGGAATAAAGGAATCAGTTCGAAATTCCAACATATATCCCCTGATAAAGAACGGAGCTTGCAACGGTCGAAACGTCGTGAATATAACAATAAAGATGAGGACAATAGACTGAACAGCGTAAATAGAGTAAATAGTTACAATATCTCATCTCTGAAGAAGGCCGGGGCATACAACGGCCCAAACGTCGTGAATATGAAAATAAAGATGAAAACAACCGTCCGACCAATGTAAACAGTGTAAATAGTAACAATACTTCCTTTCCGAAATATAGTCAGTCAGTCAGTTATGCGATGCATAACTGACGAGGCAGATTTTTTCTCGCAGTAGGTTGTCATTTCTTTCTGCGCTAGACCAGTTGTCATCCAAGGCTATAGAACCCGGTCTGTCCTGCTATTTACACAAGGCTGGTGGGAGAAGATGAGGATTCATATTTTTCCCAAGCATGTAAGTGAACGTAATGGATTCGACTGGAATTCGAACTCGGCTCTCCGATTCCTCAATCCGAACCGCTATCCATTACTCCACTGTGCCAGAAATATAGACCGATCCTGACGAAGTCCGGAGCGTAGAATGGGCGAAATGTCATGAATATTTATTTTCAGCTAATTGATCGTCACCATCTCAGGATTACCCAAATCAAATTTCGGTGACTCTTACGAGTCACCTGATATCGTAGGTAGTACAATACTTGCAGTGAAAATATGCAAATGAACAAAACAGTCATTATGCTTTTGCGGTTTTTTATTAATTAATTTTACTTATGTTAGCCGCATAATTATACGTTGTATTCATCATGTTTGCACAATAATAGAATGTTATATTGAAGGATTTAATAACCACCTGTTTGCTGTAATCTGCTAATACCACGGGGGAGGGCTTTCTTAAAAATATACAGTGTAACCCGGATATAAAAGACCCGGATATAAGAGAAATCTGGATATAAGAGAGATTTTCTCTGGTCCCAAATTAGAGCCTGTGTTAATGTATATAAAATAGACCAAACCTGGATATAAGAGAAACCCGGATATAAGAGATTTCTTCTCCTTTCCCGACAACTCTCTTATATCCGGGTTACACTGTATGTTTAAATTTCCATTATTTTTAATGATTACAGTGACGCAATACAGTCTTGATGGGAGGAGACAATGAACTGAAAAAATAATAATTATTTTTTAGATTATATTTGTATTTTCATTCTGATCAAATATACAATCTTTCAAATATCTTATCGCTATTTAATGACCTTATAAACAAACGAGAAATCTGAGACCACGTTCCTATGCAATATCACGAACCATCACAAATATTGTAGCATAATCTTATTTAGTAACAATAGAGATAACAGAGATAATTCCCTGTCCGCCATTAACATTCCAGGAGAGTGTCTCACTGCGCCATCTTGACCTCACGCTTTCGAAAGACTTGAAGTGGAACAACTACATTGAATCAATAACTACATCTATTGCAAGGAAAGATGGCCCACTGTGTCGTGTCAGAAGGTTTTTTTTTTCTCGTCAGAGTCGATTTTACATATCCACAAGTCTACCATTCGTCCGTGCATTGAGTACCGTTGCCATAACTGGTCTGGTACCCCAGCTGTTCATCTCAAGATTCTCGACAAAATCCAAAGATGGATCTACAATATAATTGATCCTGACTTAGCATCTCGACTTCAGTCGCTTTCTTACAGACGTGACATGGCGTCCCTCTGTCTTTCCTACAATTTTTTTTTTTTTTTTTTTATGACAGCTTTTTTTTCCCCTGCTGTCCCGACTGCATAAATTTAAGCGTGCTACTAAACTGGCATCTAGGGCCCACACTTTTACCGTTGAAATGGTTAAATTTAACCGCCATTTCTACACTAACAGCTTATTTTCTTGCACTTACCGCCTGTGAAACTCTTTCCGTTTACTTGCTTCTCAGATATCTAAAATCTTCAAAAATCGAAATGGAACGTCAATCGCCATCTTCTTCAAACGTTTCTTTGCAAAAACCAACGCAAAGTTACAAACGAACAATTTTTTTCTGGATGAGCTGATGTTCCTTGCGCTTAAGGCAAAGCATGTTCCTTGCGCTTAAGGCAAAGCATTTCTGATGTTATGAGGTTTATGTAGAGTACTTGGTGGCTTCACACAAAAAATTGCTAAAAAAACAAAAAAAACGTGAAAACATCGGATTTTCGTACTACTTAAAATAAAAACTTGAGTAACTTCCTCCTTTTCTATCTGATTTTTCTCCTGACATATCGCAAAACATTTACCATCTTGCAAGAAATAAGATAGTGCTGTTTTAGTCCTGTGCGTTTCCCCTGCGCATAACGAAAATTTGTACAAAAATCATTTTTTCGGCCATAAATCACTGATTTTACGTCCGATACTTTCAAAATTTGCCATGTAATTTACACATGACACACAAATTGTCTTGCGTGAATGTTTGGTTTAGATTATTTCAGTCAAGTGGTTGAAATCTGAAACAAACTAGGTCCCAAAACGGCTTTTGCCATTTAGCCAATAGTTTCTTCATATGATTCCATCCTGACATTTGAACAACCTTTGATGCAAAGATTGTCTAAGGAGGATTATTGAAGATTTAAAAGGGGAAAATTCCCTAAAAACCTCTTATTAACCCTAGCTTTATAGTAAACGTGCGAAGAAGGAAGGGGCCATTCATACGTTTACACTTGCAGTTGAATCAAGTTCTGACGCTTCATTAATTTTTTTTTTTTTTTAATTCTAGTTTTTTTTCATCTGACAATAAAATAGAGTTCCAATATTCTAGATGACTTCTAGCATAAGCTGATCTACATTTTAGGTCTTTAGTCTTAAGCAAAGGAGTTTTCCTTGGGCGAAAACCTTGAACTCCTGCTTTTCATCGACACATTCAACGCTGTTGTCTTTACATCATTGACAATGTCCTTTGTCATTAAGTGGGGATTCTTCGCAACATCTCTACCCATTCTCCTTTGCATTCTCACAGAAATTAACCGTTTTCTACCAGTCCTTAATTTATTCTCAACACAATGAATCTCATTGTACTTCTTGATAATTGTCGATCTAGGAACAATTAAACGATTGGAAAGTGTTGTATTTCCATCACATTCTTTGAACGCGTTGACTATGTTCATTTGTAGCTTCTTCTCTTCGCTATGGTGGAAGAATTGTGTTATCGCTGTATATATTGTCTTCGTCATTACCTTTTATAATGTTATAGAAGCAGGTCAGTATTATTTCATTTTCAAAGGGTGTTTAAAATAAATGCCAAATTAAGAAAAAATATCACATTTAGCAATATCATTTCATAATTTCTATAAGGAGGACGAATAATGTTGGACTGTACTAATCTATAACTATGAATATGATAAACAGAAATTTCTAAAAATTTCACGAATTATTTAAAAATAAATACTAACCAACTATTTATGGTAAATTCAGTAAGTACTTGCAAATATTCACATTTCCTTAGAAAATATACAAATATTTAGAGGGTGCGTCAATTTTGTCCACAACTGTATATATATTTTACACTAGAATATCGGGGTCACTTTTAGTAGCTAGACGTGATTGAGTTGCTAACCCAGTTTTTTTTTTTCTTTTCTTGAAGAGTGAAATTAATAACAACCAGCCTAGATCGAGATGTTCACTGTTTCTTCGGAATGTAAGCGATTATGGCTCTCCACGACTTCCTATTCTTTCTAATCCTTAGTAAAGAATTCTCCTAATTCCTGTTCTGCCAACTATTTACACAAGCTAGTGACGTGGGCGATGCGTTGATTTCTTTTGTCTCTCTTGCCTTCAATATTTCCTGTGAGTGTTAATGTTTTCAAGCCCCTTTCTTCATTATGTGACCTAGAAGTTTCACTTGATTCTTTTTGGTATTACTTATAAGTAACATTTTCCCTAAAAAGTTATTTGTTGCTCAAATTTTGAATCCTTGGTATCCTTATCCTCATCCTTTTGAACTAAATTTCTGTTGCCGCAAGTCTCTTCTTCATCTGCGATGAAATGATCCAGCATTAACTGCTATATAGGAGTACCGATATTACATAACTTTTCAGTTCTCTGTTTTCAATGCAACTTTCTTGTTTCTTAATCCTTCGCTTAACTTCTGGAAGGCATTTTTTGTTAACACAAGGTGGCTTCGGATTTCGGTGTCGTTTTTTCCATCCTCTCTTATACAGAGCTACATTCAAATTCAAATTATGCAGAAGAACATAAAAATAAAACTGATGAAAAGAATTTTGGTTATCCACCGGGGGGGGGGCGGTCAACAACAAAAAAATTGAAATGAAATCAACGTGTTAACCACAGTTTTAGAAGAATTTAAGAAAAAAAAGAGGAAAAATTGTCTTCAAAATAAGACTGCGTCATATAACACCGATGCGTTTTATATTCAGAAAAAAATAGCGTCCATACATGGAAAGTAGCGTATTAGCAGAACTCAGGAAAATGTAAGCGTTCTTGCCAGATATGTATTGAGAACATCGACGTAGTGTAATGGTTAACAAGTTTGTCGTCATGGATCAAATATGACTGAGTAGTGAGTTCGATCCCCACTAGTTGATCAATACGTTTCGGCCTTATGCCACATCTAAACTACGCTTAGTAAAAGGCGCTTCGACAAGCTTGTTTCGCTAGATCATCTATAAGTGAATTCAATCCAAAATGGGCGATCCATACTTTCGACTGTGTACCACATCTAAGCTATGCTTAGTCGAACATTATAAACTTTATGTATTTGAGCAACTGTTACGAATTTCCATTTTCTACGAAATGCGTAATATATTAGCGTGCAGAGACTAAATAATTACTTTGCCTCAACCAAGATATTAGTCAATAATTATGGACGATAAAACCATAACAGCGAGTCTAATTTTATTCACATGCGAAAAAAAATCTTCATGAACTAGCGTATTTTATTTTCTTCTTTTGAATTTAATATTCAGGAAGGACAGTTTGATATAAAATTCTCAATTTAAATTTCCCGTCTTAATGTTCCACCAATTTTTACTATATTTTAATTATTTAATTAACCGGAAGAAAAAAAAAAAAAAAAAAAAAAAAAAAAAAAACAAGCCTACAGCCAAGGCTAATTTTCTAAAACTATTTATTTTTAAATTACTTCGGTTTCTGCCGTAGCACAAGGATTAACAAAAGTGTTTTTGAAGAAGATTCTCTCCCTGGTGTCATATTCATCCACTTATATGGCATTGAATGTATGCTAGACAATCTTCCCACGGATGAGGAAAAAAGATTTTGACAGCAGAAATGTGGTTCTACAGATGGTTACTGAAAATTCCATGGAGTAAGCAACAGAAGGAACATAATCAGAATCATGAAAAGAAAACTGAAATTACTTGAACAGATAATGAGGAAAGAGGGCTTGGAAAATTTGAACCTCACTTGGTATATCGTAGGCAAGAGATTGTAGGAGAAGGCGGCGAGCCAGTTTATCTCGTCTGTAGGGACGACGGAACAGAGAACCTTACAAAAGGAAAAAAAAAACTGAGCTACACGAGTTCGGAAGTTGTGGAGAGTCATGATCGCCTATGTCCTGAAGAGCCGCGGTACACAGAAGATAAAGGATTGATTTCAAAGAAAGTAAATGTTGCCAGCAAGAAAAAACTTTTGAAATACTGGGTCCCATAGCCTCTCGTGACAAATACATATTTTTTTATATTTCTATAAAAACATTAATCTACAGTGGATGCAAGAACAGAAAAAAGAAGTCACATTTGAAGAACGAAAAGACATCAAATAATGAAAAATCTTCGATGGCAGATTTTTTTTTCTTTTTAATATTCTTAGATATCTAATATGCCACAGTCTGTAACAAGCTCACCTCAAATAACAAGAATATGAGTTTGATTCTCACTGGGTGTCCTGTTGCAGGGACCCTGTTCCAGATTGATCTTAGTTTAGTAAATAACAAATTTAAAGATCCTGAGTGGTATAAAATCTGATTTGGTACTTAATTTTTTTTTTGATCGCGTTCACCCCATGTAAGGCAGTAAAGCCAATGAAACACAAGGGGTCACTACGTGCGGTAGAATTAGAAACAGAAACATGAGTGTGAACAAAAGAAGAGTAATCAGAAGGAGAGTAGATAACGATTGATATTGCATTTAAAGTTTTGCAGATTAAAGTCGGTTGGAAAGCATAGATCTGGAGCGGGTTCTACAACCAAGAAGTGCGAGAAAAGAAACTTAGCGTAGAATTTACGGTTGTATCTGGCCAGCTTAACTGTAAATCGATGAGAACTCGTCACCAGTATAATACTGCGCTTAAATCTAAAAACTCTAGGCTCCATAGTGAAGAGCTCATCAGAACTATTACCATGAAAGTATTTATTAGAAAAGGCACTGAGAGGCAACTCTGCGGCGGTGGGCAAGTGACTGAAAATGAGGAGCCAGATCCCAGCTAATAATATTGCTAATTCCTTGGTTTTATCAAGGAGCGCTAGATAAGTAGTAGAAGCACCGGACCATATGTAATATTTTAAGGATCGAAGATGGTCGAATTATAAATAGATTCTGGAGGGGGGAAAAGTGGGTCCATAAATCTCTTCCTTTTTAGCTGTTTTTTTGTATTATTTTGAAAGGATTACGAGCAAATGTTGGGATCAATATTCATGAGTAAATTAAACACAGATGGGGATTATGTTGCCAAAGAAGAGGATTATCTTGACAAAGTAGGGGATTATGTTAACAAAAAAAAAGGGATTAAGCTGACAAAGGATGCGATTATTTTGACAAAGAAGGTTATTATCTTGACAAAGAAGCGAATTATCTTAACAAGAAAGGGATTATGTTGACAATGCACGGGATTATGTTGACAATGAACGGGATTATGTTGACAAATCAATGTTTGTTGTGTAAAATCAATGCATTTTTTATCCTTCGCGTGTTTACTTATCGATTTGCTTACGTACAAATGAAGTATTGGGGTCCTGAACTTCAAAAAAAGAAAAAAAAAACTCCTTCTCCATCTGCAGTAGAACACTTTACCCTCACAATCGCAGAATTTTAGTCCTTATGCGTTTTCATGGGCCGATGAAATCTTCATCACGGGCCGAGTCATGCTGAGGGTTGGTTGATTTTTATCGCGTCACCATCTCAGGAATTAAGTGCTTCTAACATTGAGAAAGATATAGCAAAATAATTTTGGGTACATAATGAGGACAGTCGGCCTTGAGAATTGAACACTCACAGTGCCCAATGAAGGCAAGTGATGCTGGTGGCAATAGCGCGTAATATGTTGAGCTAACGGGAGACAGAACAAGAAACACAATTGCAAAGCGGAATTGTAAAGGAATCAGTAGGAGAAAGCCAGGATTATCCTGAAGAAATATGGTATATGAGAGAGAATATAATAGAATGAGATGCATCGTCTTGTAGGTGCTGATGAATAG
Source organism: Acanthosepion lycidas (assembly GCA_963932145.1). NCBI lineage: Eukaryota > Metazoa > Mollusca > Cephalopoda > Sepiida > Sepiidae > Acanthosepion > Acanthosepion lycidas. Next base: position 58,749,054 of record OZ010578.1, read on the forward strand.
ATTAGACATTTGGAAGAAACGGTGAAAGATTGCTGGTTGGTTGTTTTGTTTTTTTTTACGACCTTTCAACCACTCATGGGTCATTTAAAACCGAGACATGGTTTTATTTCATTTTTTTTTTAATCATATGGTATCAAATATTGATATACTTATTTATTTTCCTCTCTTATAGTTCCAGCTATTTTTTCTATCATATAGTATCAATTTTTTTTTTTTTTTTTTTTGAAAAATGTATTGCTGGTAACATTTTTTTATAAAATATATTAAGTTGGTGCAAAAATAATGACGTAATAATGTCGTTTTTTGACGTCAAAGAATACGTCCAAAAACGACGTTATTACGTCATTATTTTTGCACCAACCTAATATTTCTGGTAATATTTTCTTTCTCAAAAATATATTGCTGGTAACATTCTTTTTTATTTTCAAAATGTATTGCTGGTATTTTTACTATAAAAAATTATTTTTACACTTTCATAGAGTTTTGACTTCAATTCGGGGGTTAACTATTTGCCCATAGCTGGGACCCTAGCAGGTGCTACCACCTCGGATTATTGTGCACCTGGGAACAACATCAATTAAAAGGGCTTTCTGCCGGATGTAGTTTATCGTTATACCCAGAACAACGTTGAAAGAGAAAAGTACTTACGTAGGTAGAGTGGAGACAAAGAACCAGCAGAAAAAATGTTACAACGTGAAAGTTGTTCACTAATCGCTGAAAAAGTTCGTAAAACGAAGACTAACTGTTCCATGACAAACAATAACATTTATAAACGGACAATAAAAATGTTAGTTGCTTAAGCATGCAGCAATCGACCACCACCCACCGACATTTGCTTGACTTTCTTCGAGTGTTAAATCCTTAATATTAAGAAATAGTTACACATAATTTATAGACGTTTTATAAACAAAACTGTATTTCTTTCTTCCTTTAGGGAGTGTTGGAGCATTTTCCAATATAAAATTAAACCTTTTGTCATTTTTCTTCTTTTTTTTCCTTACAATGATATTCACCCTGTACAAGGCCCAAGAGCCACTTGAGTTAGAGATTGTATAAAGAAAATGTTTTTAGAAGGAATCAGAAAACCAAACCTAAACAAGAATCAAGAGAAAAACCTCTACACTTGTTCAAAAGACGGTGTAGGAGTGTGAACAGGACGATAAGCGAACCAATCTAGTCCTATTGGAATTGAAGAAAAAATAATTAGTGAATAAAAATTCGGAGTTCAGGCGGAGACGTTAGAAGTATAGAGTTGAAGTAGACTTGAGAAGGAACAGGAAAAACAATACTAAACAGGAAGCAAAGGAAACAAAACCTCTACTCCTATTCAAAAAAGCAGGGAAGAGTGTGAAGCGTGTGATAGGTGAACTTATCTATTTCTATTGAGAAATGAAAATAAAATATAATTCAACAGTAAATAAAATTTTCATAGTTTTAGGCGGGGACGTTAGAAGTGTAGAGTTGAAGTAGATGTTAGATGAAACCGGAAACCCAATCCAAAACAGAAAAAAAAAACCTCTATTTTATGTCAAAAGACTGGAAAGGAATAGAATGCGGACGATATGCGAAACAAATCTATTCCTAATAAGAAAATAAAAAGTAATTCAATTGTAAATAAAAGTTTAAAGTTTTAGGCTGAAACCTTAGAAGTATATACTGTTGAATGGGACCGGATACTCAATCCTAAATTGGAAACAAGGGAAAAATCCTCAAGGACACATGACACAGTGGATAAAGGCGTTGGTTAGATACAGTGACAAGACCCAAAGAGTGTGAGTTCAATACCCGGCTAAGGCAGTGGAGAACTTTCAGAGAGAAATTAGCAGGATATAACTGATAACTGACATCCATCAAACATGGCACGTGGAACTGGAACAGTCTACCCCAGTGAGCGAAATAAAGGATCAGTTCGAAATTCCAACCACCTGAAGAAAGCCGGAGCGTACAACGGCCGAAACGTTGTGATAAATATGGCGACAAAGATGAGGATAATAGTCCCAATAATGTAAATAATGTACATAATACCTCATCTCAGAAATATAGAGAGACTCTGAGGGAAAAAATCTCTACTCCTGTTCAAAAGACCGGGAAGAGTGTGAACCGAGCGGTAGGAGAATCTTTCTACTTGTCATACTGAAAATAATATATATAACTACCAACGTGAAAAACAGAATAAAAACAGTTAAAGTGTAAAAGCAAATATAGACAAAAATGCACACAAAAAAAATAGAATGTCAAAAGGAAGGTCTTTTTTTCCCCTATGACTCCCTTTTTTATAACTACCTTCACTCCTGTTGATCCTAACTCCAATGATAAAACACAAAATTATCTTATTTTGTCATTTGAAATACAAGCGGAATGTTAAATTAATTCTTACTCTCTTAATATATTTACTGTTCGTACGTTTCGTATACTTCGTAAATTTCCCAAACAAATGAGATCGTCACAGGAAACGTCATTACAACATACATCCCTGTTGGATTTATTTACAAAGCCTTGATTAATTTGATTTAAAGCCTTGTACTCATCCACTATAGCTAGGTAGTAAAGTTTTGTTCCTTAGACAATTAGTATCATCTTTATTCAAATAAAGCTCATATATTTGAAAACCCTTATCAAATTGTAGAGCTAGATGCCTCGCTAGAATGAAATGATTAACGTACTAAGCTAGTTGATTATTATTGCAGTGTAATAAATTCTAAGCACAATTGATGCTTAAATAATACTATCACCACATCGATGGATAACAGCAAGAAAGTGTACTTGCATTATTTATATTAGTCGGACTGTTATCCCCATCTTCATTGACATGTTCAAAACGTTTTGCCAATGAAGATGAGGATAACAGTTCAAATAATGTTAATAATATAAGTAATCATAATACCATATCTCTTAGATATATATATGTGATTAGATATATTTTATAATGATCTTCAAATATATAAGCCTTATTTGAATAAAGATGGTACTATTTTTTTTTATAAAGGAAGAAAACTTTACTACATCGCTTTAGGAGATAAGTACAAGGCTTTAATCGAAATTTATCAAGGCTTAGTAAATAAACCCAAAAGTGATTTATATCATAATGATGTTTACTGGGAGCAAGATAATCTGTTTATTCGTGTAAACTCCTTTCAAAACATAGGATCTTGTCTACCCTTATTAATACTGCCACAGTCTCGATACAAGGAATATTTTGCATGGTTAAGGAATTATCGTGATATAAAAGATAAATTATTTTTCTTTTGTTTGCTTGTTTGTTATTTTTTATAAATCCCCCCTCCAAGCAGGGCAATAATGCCACTAAGATGCATGGGGTTACTAGAGGTGAAAGAAATGGAGAAGGGAATTAGAAGAAAGCGGAAACCGAATCCCTAAAGAAAACCAAGGAGAAACCTCTACTCCTATTCAAAAAATGGAGAAGGAGTTCACAGGGCGATAGGCGAATCCTTCTGCTCATAATTAAATGAAATGTGAAAGTAATATTAAAAGAACAAATAAACACGGCTACCAACTTTAAAAAAAAAAAAAAAATTAAAACAGCTAAAGTGGGAAGTCAAACCTAAATACATCGTATCTGCAAAAAGACGTAGTGTCAAAAGGACGCTTTTTTTAACTACCTTTACTCTTCGGCTTTCTATGCTGTTATAAGAAACGATAATTGGAATTGTAATAAAAAAATAAACATATCAAAGTGAATGAATACATTTACTTTGTTCTTGAGAATTTTGCTACAAAAATAATAAACATGATTTATTAGATTGTTTATTTACACAATTGATTTATTATTAGTTTAGTGCAAAAATAATGACGTAATAATGTCGTTTTTTGACGTATTTTTAACGTTAAAAAACGACATTATTACGTCATTATTTTTGCACCAAACTAATATATTGTTTATTGAAATGATTGACAAAACATCGGCTAATGGTAAATAATAAGGATTTCCTTATAGTTTGTTTACATATTTTAATAATTTAGTAAATGTTTATAAATTTATGAATAAAACTTGTTTCAGCATTTATCTCTATCTATAAAAGGCAGGATGTGTGTGTGTGTGTCTGTGTGTTTAACGAATGCACGGCCGCAATTTTCGACGGATTTGCACCAAAATTTACATGCACATGCTCCAAGTTAGCGGGAAGGCCAACACCGACTTTGCATTTCCCAACTCCCATCGATAGTGGAAATAATCGATTTTTTCATGCTTCTACGGCACTTTTCATGTAGTTTGCGGCCATTTTCTATTGGCCAGAGTGAGAGCCTATAGCTGGCTGCCACGAATAGGCAGGAAGATTCTACTGGCCAGCGTGAGAGCCAACAGCTGACTGACACGAATGTTAACTAGCATGCTAGCATGCAAAAAAACAAATCGATAGCTGCATTCGTCACAAGTGGGAAAAATTTAAATCGGCATGGCACTTTACTCCAATTGTCTCATTCGCTTGCTCAAAATCAACGTTGATTCTGATTTCGCAGAACTGGGTTGGGTGTGAAAAAAGTATTTGTTGTTAATATTCTTTTTTCATTTGGTTTTTCAAGTTACGAGTCCTTTTTTAAAGCTGGTCGTTTTGTGTTCATTTTGTTTAGTTCTTTTTTCGTAACAGATTTAATGTTTAGTATAGAGCTTTGAAAAATTCGCAGTGTGAGATAAGCAAGAAGTAAGGCATGTAGCAACATCAGCACGGCAAAGGGCATTTCTTTAAAAGCAAGGAAGGGCAAAAATATTTTAAGTCAAGTGATAGCGATTACTGTATGAGTCGTACGATTTTTGAGTCAAGCACGGGCAACGCCGGGCCATGCTGGTAGTTTCTTTATAAATTGATAAATGATACATATTGCATTGTACTAGTTCTAATTGTATTAGTTTCTAGAATGTTATAAATATAAAATTGCTCTTGTAAATAAACAGTCTAATAAATAATATTTAATATTTTGAGGTAAATTCTCAAGAACAAAAAGTCTTGTATAAACTCCCTTTCATTATATCTTTAGGTTTTATTTCAATTCTAATCATCGCTTTTAAAACAATAAACATTGCCTAAGATTACAGGTAGTTTAAAAAAAAATTGCGGAGTAACGGGAAAAAAGTCCTTTTGATGCTCCGTCTTATGGAGGGCACGTTTTCCATGTTTACCACAAAAAGAAAAGAGTTGCATGGAAAATATTGCTGACTTACAACAGACTAACGAGTTTCACATAGATTGGAGTTAAAGTTGTTACATGCCTTTTCCAATGACAGTAGTTCAAAATAAACGGAAAATTGTCCATGCCGGAATTTGAACTCCTTTCATTAATTCATCTTGCCTATATCCATATGATTAGTTACATCGCTACAAGAAAGTATGAATTTGCAATTCCTGCATTTGTTTAAAATCGAGTTTTGAATTAGGTAATGGAGGCATTTCCGGTCTACACACACTGCATGAATTTGATTAATTGTAGACAAAGGTAAATGTGTATGAAAGAGAATTTAACTGCTAAAAGCTTTGTGCTGTTTTTAAGAACATTACGATAAAAAATATTTGTCTTCATTCAATACAAAGGTGATATATATTCAACATAGGCATAAAGGGGCTTGGAATATTCTGTTCCCATTTCCGGCGACATATTTATATGAAGCATCAAGCACCAACACGTCACCCCCACCCCTATTCAGGTAGTACCGCTACTTCTTTGGTTGTTATTACGTGGCCCTTGAGGCGTTCCCAAAAGGGGAAGTGTCGAGGTGAGGTTGGGCAATTTTTATACGGCTTTCTAGAAATCCCACATTAAATTTCGATAAATGATCGCATTCTGTGGCGAGGTGGTCTAAATGCCAACTTAAATGAAGCCGGATTTTCAGCAATATTCTACATGAACACCAAATACCGAGCTTGTACACCCATATCCGAAGATTTTCAACATCAACTGTCAGAAACATATTATGAGTTTGGTTTCTTATGGTCATTTCTAATTAGTATTATTACTAACGCGTTCTTAATCCGTGTTCCAACTTTTATGTCATTAAATATCAATGAAATATGCGCAATAAATATTTCCCGAGAGGCACGGTGGAGTAAGGAATAGCGGCTCGAATTGAGAAATCGGAGAGCCGAGTTCGAATTCCAGTCGAATCCATTACATTCACTTATGTGCTAATACCATTGGGAAAGGTATGAATCCTCTTTTTCAAGTATGGATAAATAGTAGGTTTGGGTTCTATAGCCTTGGATGCCACTGGTCTACCGCAAAAAGAAATGGTAACCTACTGCGGGAAAAATCTGCTATGTCAGTCATTTATCTTTCGATACACGATCGCTTAAGCGTGTATCACGCATGGCACATAACTCTCTGATTGACTGAAGTATTTCATTAAGATTTGAAGAGGACGGATATATTGTTTATATTTAGTTAGGTTAAGGATTTAATTATATATTAATCCTTGTCGAGTTATTTAATGACAGATCAGTCAACAAATATTGACTCGAACATAGGTAAATATTGGTCGTTTTATTTACGTAGTTTGGGGATATGTAAATGTTGCTGGTTTATCTTTAAGGCTATGATCATTTACCTGGTTCTGGGAGAGATAAATATTGATCTTTTATATCTAACACTATATGTAAATATGGATTATTCCTGTGTCTATAAGCATATATGATGTCCTCCTTTTTTGGATAGGGTCTTACTCCTATGTATTTGATGGATCTAGATCCCACTGATCTGGCAGTGTATTCTTGGCAATACGATTTATGAGTATATAAATATAGGATCAATGGAGAAAAAAAAATTAGTGTTTGAGAGCCGCTAATCTAACAGATTATAGCTATGGTGTTATGAGTGCAATGTAGATTACCTGTTTTCTTACGATACGTCATAAGTATTTTCAGTTTTGGGAAACAAATTGGAATGGCGAAAAAATACCATACATGTCTGTTAAGTATAAATTTGGAGTGCACAAATTTACGACGCTGTTCAACGAAAAAGGCAATGTATTGCCAAGAATAAATCTTCAAAATCGATCCCACTGTTCTCGTACGATAACCGAAGTTAAACAACGTCGAGCCTGGTCAGTATCTAGATGGGTGACCACTTTCGAATACCAGATTCTGTAACCTTGATTGTGCCGTTGATATAATGGAAGTCGGCTCGGAATTGGAAATCGGTGAGCTGATTTCTAATTCCTGTTCGTTATATTCACTTACCCGCAAATACACTTGGGAAATCTACCTCTTCCCCCCAGATATAGGTTAATTAGTAAGATAGCGTCAGTAAATCATTATTATCTGTAAAAATGTTCTTAGAATCTAAAAATATTCCGTGGCTTTAAATAACCTGAAAAGAGTTGATAAGCCGTAAAAAATATGCATGCATGGATTCTCGCGTCGTGAACCAACGCATGAGTATTCCATCGACACATCACCGATGAGTCCTTTCGTGAGAATAGAAGATTCATCTTGTGTCGCAGAATGACTAACACCTGGAATTTATTTGAGTGAGAAAGATTTGTGCATTCCCAGTCCCACTCTTTTGCTCAAAGCACGCCATCTGCTTTCTGGTGCAAAGGCTACCACGAGATAAGCGACGTGCAAGGATGCAAGTTATATTTCGGAGTGACCTTCCCTTAGATAGGACGCCTTGCAAGGCTCCAGAGACTCTATCTGTCCTATATAATAATAAGCATTTAAAAAAATATGTCAGGGTTAATATATAATTGATAAAAAATATAAAAGTAATTTTTATTTTGATGAATAAAATTAAAAACAAAAACAGGAAATCATTTAAAACTCATCCTAATATACTTACCTTGTGCCAGACAAAACTAGGTTTAGTCAAAAAGAGATTCTTTAAAGAGTTGTTATTTTTCAACATATATGAAAGCATATTACAAATAAACTTGGGCACCTCGACGTGGTGTAATGGTGAGAAAGCATGTCTTGCTAGATCAGTTACGATTGCGTAGTGAGTTCGATCCTCACTGGGTACCCTATACATTTGACCTTGTGCCACATCTAAGCTGCGCTTATAAAATAACTATTATTAGGTTGGTGCAAAAATAATGACGTAATAATGTCGTTTTTGACCTTAAAAAATACGTCAAAAAACGACATTATTACGTCATTATTTTTGCACCAACCTAATATAAATAGATCTTATAAGTTGCTCAAAGGTGAAAATTGAAATTGGTGTGAGATATGCAAATGTCTAACGCCTACAAATTATAAACTTCTATTCATTGCAATGTCTCTCGTTTCACTAACAAAACTGGAATCAAGAAGAAACATTAATATCAACACAACATACAGAATACTCAGTGCGTATAAAAAGATCTGATTCTTCTTTTTTGTTTTTTTTTTAAAGAATTGATAGCAAAGTTTAGTAGGCGTGCAGGTGATTTAACAGTTATTGGTGCAGAAAGTGGAATCGGCGGGATCGTTCCCAATGGATTCTCCTCCAGTTCGTATCCCACGAACGCAGCTGTTCCTCAAGGCTCCATCCTAGGCCCCACTCTATTCCTTATCTACATAAATGACATTCCTGACGCAATAACTTCCCAAGTTGGCATCTACGCGGATGACACAACAATTTATTCCTGCCTCAAAAACAAATCTAGTCTCGCTGACAAAACTCGCCTGGCCGTGCGTCTCGAAAATGACCTCCAATCGATTGTGAACTGGGGCACGAATTGGCTGGTCAACTTCAACGCTTCTAAGACAAAACTGCTCTCTATTAATCACAACAGAGGACCTTCCCTTCCCTCCATTAGAATGTCTGACGCTCAACTTCTCGAGAGCAACTCTCTGCGGCTTCTCGGTCTCACATTGACTGCTGACCTGAGATGGAATAAATACATTGAGTCAATTGCCTCGTCCACTGCAAGGAAAGTTGGCTCCCTGAGTCGCGCAAGGAAGTTTTTCTCCCCGGAGTCGATCCTCCAGATCTACAAAACAACAATTCGCCCTTGCATGGAGTATTGCTGCCATATATGGTCTGGTACCCCTTCTGTTTGCCTCGGGGTTCTTGATAGGCTCCAGAGGCGGATATGCAATGTAATTGGCCCTGCCCTGGCGTCTCGTCTATAGTCACTTTCTCACAGACGCGCCGTCGCCTCCCTCTGTCTGTTCTACAAATACTTCCATGGAAATTGCTCCGAGGAGCTGTATTCGCTAGTTCCCAGACGTCATGAGTTCAAGCGCCATACGAGGCTGGCATCCCGCTCTCACCCCTTCACTGTCGAAACTCCTAAATGTAGCCGTCTCTTCTACTCTAATCGCACCTCTCGTCTGTGGAACTCCATTCCCTATTCTTGTTTCCCTGTGAGCTATAATCTCCAGCTATTCAAGTGTAATGTCAATCGACACCTCCAGTTGCCTTGATCTACCCAGTACCCTCATCCTTTCTTCTATCACTCCTATCTTACCTTGATCTAAATTTTCTGTAACCCCTTGCATCCTAGTGGCTTCCCGCCTTGCTTGGGGTGAAATGCTTAAAAAAAAAATGTGATAAAATTCCGGTCTACTCGGCTGTGGACGACTTAGCACATAATGTCGGGCGAAAAGGCTCCGGTCTAAAAAGTAAGCTGGATTCTCTAGTTTTGCGTGACAGTTTGTCTAAGAAAGGCATACTTAATTCAGCTTTTATGCCACTGAATAATAATGAAGTCTGTCCAGTATTTCATAAAGAATTGGATAGCATGAATATATTGTTTGCATTTTGGTTGGGTTGAGACTTTAATGATAAATTAATCCTTGTCGAGTTATTGCACGACGAAATCACTCAATAAATATGTACTTTGTTCGGACATAGGTAAATATTGGCCGTTTTATTTACATAGTTTGGGGACATGTAAATGTTGCTGGTTTATCAATAAGTCTTTAATCATTTACATGGTTCAGAAGAAATTTCAAATCAGAGTTCAGATAACAATTTTCAGAGGATATCAACGGCTTGATGACATCTTTTCATAAAATCACTGACACACAAAACCTTCAGATATATATATATATATATATATATATATATATATATATATATATATATATATATATATATACATGCATACATACACATATATATATATATATATACGTACATGTATGTATATATACATATCTATATATGTACATCCATATATAAGTAAAGACATATATATATACATGCATATATATACATAAAGGCATATATATATATATATATATATATATATATACATGCATATATATATAATGGCATATATATATATATATATATATATATATATATACATGCATATATATACATAAAAGCATATATATTTATATATATATATATATATAAAAGCATATATATATATATATAAAGGTATATATATATATATATATATATATATATATATATATATACATATATATACTTAAAGGCATATATATACATGCATATATACATATATATATATATACATAAAGGTATATATACATGCATATATATATATATATATATATATATATATATATATATATATAGATATATATATATATATACAAACAGGTATATATACATGCATATATATATATAAATACATATACACACATATAGATATATATATATAGATATATATATATATATACATATATATACATACATATACACTTATATATATACATATATATATATATACATATATATACATACATATATATATACATACATATACACATATATATATATATATACATATATATGCATACATATATACATATATATATATATACATATAAACATACATATATACATATATATACATACATATATACATATATATATACATATATATACATACATATATATACATACATATACATATATATACATACATATATATATATACATATATATATACATATATTCATATATATATACATATACATATATATATACATATATATATACATATATATATACATATATATACAACCATATATACATATATATATTTATACATCCATATATACATATATATATATACATTCATACATATATACATATATATACATACATATATACATATATATATACATATATATACATACATATATATACATACATATACATATATATACATACATATATATATATACATATATATATACATATATTCATATATACATACATATATATATACATATATATATACATATATATATACATATATATACAACCATATATACATATATATATTTATACATCCATATATACATATATATATATACATTCATACATATATACATATATATACATACATATATACATATATATACATACATATATACATATATATATACATACATCCATATATACAGACATACATATAAACATAAATATATACATACATACCTATATATACATATATATATATACATTTATATACATTTATATACTTATATATGCATACATATATAACTATATATACATACATATATACATACATATGTACCTATATATACATACATATATACATATATACATACATATATATACATACATTTATACCTATATGTACATATATATATATACATATGTATACATACATATAACATATATACACATATATAACATAACATATATACATATACATACATACATATATATATATATATATACATATATATTGCTTTTGAGTAGAAAAACAGTTATTTTAAAAAGTAAAATTAATGTTAAGAGGCTTAGAAATCGATAAGGAAACGAATTTGTATCCATATTTTCCATAGGCCAAGAGTGCGCTGCCGTTTATTTCAAAACAAATTAAATTGAATTACTTACTTAAGAAATGCATGTGTGTTTCGAAATCAATATATGACAAATTATTTTTATATCCTAAATATAAATAAAGTAAATTTAAGCATTTAATACATAATAAATTTAATAATGCATTATTTCGTACTATTATAAACCTTACATTCAGCCATATATATATATATATATATATATATATATATATATATATATATATATATATATATATATATATAAACATACATTGTTGAAACATGGTTAGAATTGTGTAGCGAAAAAAACATATTTTAAATCAATTAATTTATAGTACATATATATAATGTATAATATATATATAATGTATTTATATAATATATATATATATGTAATATATATATATATAATATAATATATATAATATATATATATATATATAATACATATATATATATAATATATATATATATAATACATATATATATAATATATATATAATACATATATATATATATAATATATATATAATACATATATATATAATATATATAAATATATATATATAATATATATATATATAATATATATTTATATATATAATATATATATATAATATATATTTATATATATAATATATATATAATATATATTTATATATATAATATATATATATATAATATATATATATATATAATATATATATATATATAATATATATATATATATATATATATATATATATATAATATATATATATATATGTGTGTGTGTGTGTGTGTGTGTGTGTGTGTGTGTTAGAATAGGTATATATGGTAGACCCATAAAATGAATCATTGGTACCCTCTCAGAACTTATATCTGGATACATAGACAATATCCTAAAACCTTTATTGCCTGACATACCTAGTTATAATAGATACACTACTGACTTTCTCAACATATTACAAAACATTAACTTAGTCCACCATGATACAATCCTATTAACGATGGATGTTTCGTCCCTTTACACGAACATTCCACATGTTGAAGGAGTATTAGCTTACTATGAGTTCCTTAGTAACAAAAAATTACCTAACTACCAAATTACAGATATATGCCAATTAATAAATTTCATTTTATCACATAATTATTTTAAATTCAACAACAAAAACTATTTACAGATTAGTGGCACAGCAATGGGCACAAAAATGGCACCTAGTTATACTAATATCTTTATGCACATTCTAGAAAGGAAAATACTAGACAATTCAGAATATAAACCATTACATGACTTCACATATATTAATGACATTTTCTTACTATGGACTCATGGATCAGAAAAATTAAAAAAACTTTTTCACTTTCTGCAACAACTTCCACAGTACAATTTAAATTTACCATGGAGCACTCATACACATCGGTCCCTTTCTTAGACGTTATGATAAAATTAAACAAACATACACTTTCTACCAGTCTATACAACAAAACCACAAACCAACATAAATTCCTTCACTTTAACAGCTGCCATCCCCTTAAATTAAAAAAAATCTATTGTATAGTTCATTTCTTAGAATTAAACGAATATGCTCAGACCATCTAGATTTTCTATGCAACATTAATAACTTCACAAAACAATTCCTAAAATGTAAATACCCAATAAAAATAATAAGAGAAACACTAAATAAAACTATCCACATAAATCGTAACACACTTCTCACATACAAGAAACGTAAAAACAACAATCGGATTCCCATGGTTTTTAACCACAATCAATATTCCCACACACTTATTCACAATTTATAAAAGGATTACAAGAACCTCCAGTTAGACAAAAAGATCAAAGACATTTTCGATAAACCACCCATAAATGCAAAGTAACAATCACCTAACCTATCAGCTATCCTCACCTCTACCAAATATCTAAACAATACAAACCAATCAGGAATTTACAATTTAACAAACCTCGTTGCTTAGTTTGCAAACAATTAATAATAGATAATGTATTTTCTGTACCCAACACCAATATCAAGATACACCCACTTCACCTCACCTGTGATAGACATAACATAATCTGCTATTTATTCTGCACCTTATGTCCTAATAGTGGATATATTGGTGAATCTGGAAATAATTTTAGATTTCGCTTCAACAATCATAAGCAAACCATATGTCAAAACAATCCTTATTCCCCCATAGCTGAAAAATTTAATCAATCAGTACACCCATTAGAAAACTGGAAATGTTTATTGATAGATTCCGATTTCAGTTCCATATACACACGCAGAAAAAAAGAAAAATACTGGATATTAAAATTAAATACATATAAAGTAGGGTTAAATAAAGACTTGGGTATTTTAAATCTTTATAGATATTTCAATAGTTAAACATTTTTTAGATATAGTTAATTTTTTTTTATTTTTTAAACAACATCTAAAATATTATTACAGTTAGATTTACGTTAAGAATATTCAAACACAGTGGCGTTCCATATCACGTGACATCCGCGTCTCGCGACGGACGCTACTTGTAAACTAACAGTAATTTTAATTTATTTGTAACACTTATTTCTGAAGAAAAATAAAGGTCAATCTGAAAAATCAAATATATATATAAATAAATAAATACTTTCATAAAAAACTTTATTATTTTTTAATTTGCAACTTTTTCTATATATACATATTAAGAAAGTATACGTGGCTTCTCATTATAATATATATATATATATAGATATATATTAAAGATATTTTTATGTTTAACGTTATAGATACAAGTATTTAAGTAAATGCTCTGTTTATAATAAACAGTATTAAATAACATTTACTGGCCTGAATGTCCGAGAAATTTTCATAGAAAATATTCGTTCTTTGACAGGATTCGAACCTGCATCCTATACGGAACCGTCATTTACGCTGACGTGCCTTACCGTTAGGCTACAAAGAAGCGTTCGGTAGACAAGGTCGAATTTACTGCTTATAAACTCAGTAAATTCGAAAATAAATAAAGTAAATAGCAGTAAATTCGACCGTGTCTACCGAACGCTTCTTTGTAGCCTAACGGTAAGGCACGTCAGCGTAAATGACGGTTCCGTATAGGATGCAGGTTCGAATCCTGTCAAAGAACGAATATTTTCTATGAAAATTTCTCGGACATTCAGGCCGATAAATGTTATTTAATACTGTTTATTATAAACAGAGCATTTACTTAAATACTTGTATCTATAACGTTAAACATAAAAATGTCTTTAATAAATAAATTGTCGGACTTTGTCCATTTCGTAATATATATATATACCTTTTTGGTTTATTCTTTATTGCTCGATTGAACAGAACGTTCCGGATCTATCAGTAGTTTTCTCTGACCACAGGGACGTAGGTTCGAATCTTGTCAGCCAGCGTAACCTTTTCCTTCATAAGATGTCTCGAAAATTCAGACCGGTAAAAAAAATAAATAATGATACTGTTTAAGAAATGAACGGATCTTCTACTCAGATGCTAATATCCATTAAAAATAATGCTTGAAGTGATAAAAGTATGTCTGATTAACGAAATTTTCATTTTTTTGTCTTTTTTTTTTTTTTAAAAGAATATTCGCTTTGTTTAAGTTTAGAAAGAAAACTGTGCAGATATGAAGCATTTCGGGAGATCTATGAGAAGTTTTCCTTCAAGGTGAAATTTTGGCTTTACCTGATCGATTGGTATTTTGCAGCTCAGGTGTTCAGAAAAAAATTTTAAAATTAAATGAAACCTAATAAATATTTTACCAACAATAAACACACTTCAACACACTTTATTATAACACCGACTTGGGCACCGCGAGGTGGTGTAGTGGTTAGCGAACTTGTCTCGCCAGAACAGTTATGATTGGGTAGTGAGTTCCTCACTAGTGCTCCCTACTTTCGGCCTTGTGCCACATCAAAGGTACACCTGGAAAATCCTTTTTTTGTCACCTCGAGGCGGTGTAATGGTTAGCAAGCTTGTCTTGCTAGAACAATTACAACTGAGTAGTGAGTTCGATCTTCACTGGGTGTTCCATACTTTCGGCCTTGTGCCACATCTAAGCTACGATCTGAAAATCAATATTATAACACCAAATTTTATAAAATCCATACTTAAAGAATCTAAGATCTGTCTACC
Organism: Acanthosepion lycidas; assembly: GCA_963932145.1. Taxonomy (NCBI): domain Eukaryota; kingdom Metazoa; phylum Mollusca; class Cephalopoda; order Sepiida; family Sepiidae; genus Acanthosepion; species Acanthosepion lycidas. Next base: position 58,764,895 of record OZ010578.1, read on the forward strand.
TACAACCACAACCGATGTAACTTAAATTCTTTCACTTTCACACAAAACATCCCCAATACGGACACTATTATACATAAATTAAAATGCCCACTAGGCGCAGACACACAGGCATGCACACAATTATTAACCAAATCCTGCACAGTTCAGATAGAATAATGATATACAAACCTAAGTATTATGCACATGGAGGCTGCTTGACAGGACAGATATAGGCGAGATATTGCTTAACTAATGAAATATAAACAATACAAAAATGAAAAAAAAACAGCATTTTCTTTTCTCCTCAATATTTCATTTTCTGATGAAGCTTAAATAAAAGCGAAACATGTTAAATTTATAAACGTTTCACATCTGTCCATTATCCTATCTTATCATTTAACTCGACATTAGAACTCTCAAGAATTAACAAAGGCAGAATATGTCTAGAAAACCGGAAGTGAAAATGGCTACAGTTTTTTTTTTTTTTTTTTTTTTAAGCATTGCGCCCCGAGCAAGGCATGAAGCTACTAGGATGCAGGGGGTTGCAGAAGATTTGGATCAAGAGCAGATAGGAGTGATAGAAGAAAGGATGAAGGGAAGGATAGTGTGTAGATCAAGGTAACTGGAGATGTCGAGTGACATTACATTTGAATAGTTGGAGATCATAGCTATCAGGGAAACAGTAATTGGGAAGGGTGTTCCACAGGCGAGAGGTGCGAGGTATGAAGCTATTGGAGTAGAAGAGACGGCTACATTTAAAAGTTTCTATAGTGTAAGGTTGAGAGCGGGATGCCAGCCTCGTAGGGCGCTTGAATTCATGGAGACTGGGAACCAGTGAAAGCAGCTCATCGGAGCAATTACCATGAAAGTATTTGTAGAAGAGACAGAGAGAGGCGACGGCGCGTCTGTGAGATAGTGGCTGCAGGCGAGACGCCAGATCAGGGCCAATCACATTACATATCTGTCTCTGGATCTTGTCAAGAACTCCGAGGTAAACAGAAGGTGCCCCAGACCATATATGGCAGCAATACTCCATGCAAGGGCGAATGGTCGTTTTGTATATTTGAAGTATCGCTTCAGGAGAGAAAAATTTCCTGGCGCGGCACAGAGAGCCAACTTTCCTCGCGGTGGACGATGCAATTGACTCAATGTATTTGTTCCATCTCAGGTCAGCAGTCAACGTGAGACCGAGCAGACGCAGGGAGTTGCTCTCGAGAAGTTGACTATCAGACATTCTAATGGGGGGGCAGGTAAGGATCTCTATGGTGGTTAATGGAGAGTAGTTTAGTTTTTGAGGCGTTAAATTTGACCAGCCAGTTCTTGCCCCAATTAACAACCGATTGGAGGTCAATTTCAAGACGCACGGCCAGGTTAGTTTTGACAGCGACACTAGATTTGTTTTTGAGGCAGGAGTAAATTGTAGTGACGTCCACGTAGATGCCAACTTGGGAACCTATGGCGTAAGGAAGGTCGTTGAAAGAAAATAAAAAATAAAAATAGAAAAGGAGAGAAAAGGTTAAGGAGCGAGTGAAAATTGAAAAATAAAAAAACGACGAAAAGGAAAAATAAGCATGACATTCTATATGTACACACATACGCGCGCACGGGCGCACGAGCGCAGACACTTGCGCGCACACACACACACATACACACCAGTGGCGAAGGTTGACTTGGATACAGAGCATGCAGTCGCAAATATTTTGCCATATATGGCCAACCGTAACATTTCGTAACTTACTGTTTGCCTGTCAACAACTCTACAAGCTACTTCAACGGAAAATTCATAATTTTGACCTCTAAGACAAAATTAAGAATTTTCACTTTTCCAATCGCCAATTTAGGCCATTTTCTGACAACTGTCGTCAAGCGATAAGAAACATTTGAACAATTTTTAAATTAAAATAAAAATGTCTACGTCTCGTTAAATCTGAAACTGTTAATTTGATGAATTATGGATAAGATTAAACTAAAATTACTTAATTTTTTTCTTAAAAAGCATTGAAAAACAACTTTTTTTAGAGGCAGGTTTCATTTTCTTACGCGGCCGTTGAAGTAGCAAGTAGCTTGTAGTGTTGTTGACAAATATTCGTGACTGCATACACTGGATCCATGTTACCCCTCGACACTGGAGTGTGTGCAAGCGTTTGCGCATGTGCGTCCGTATATACATTATGAAAAAGGACAAAGGCAGTTGTTGATACCCCCTTTCCGGACGGTCCATCAACGAAACACTGAAGTCGCGATCCTGAAGTTAACATCAATCAACTAAGTGACAAAATCTTTATTTGTATTAATTACATTATATATATATATATATATATATATATATATATATATATATATATATATATATATATATATATATATATATATATATGTAGAGAAATCAGCTAGTGTAACAAAATAACAGTAGTACGATGTAATATCGACTTAGAGATGTATATGAATTCTATACCTGTTTTCGAACACTGATCACTAATACTGAAGTGAAATGCGCAACTATTTCAACCACCACAACAAATTTATCTATTAACATTTTCAAAATACTGACAATTATTCTGGGATCCCTTTAGTCAGCTTTCTGTGGCTTTCATGCCTTTGAGATTTAAAAGATGTTTTTCATTTCCTCCTGTCAGTACGCCAACAATTGGCCCATCGCTTCGCATGCCCACTGTTCCTTTCACGGCTGCAAATTACGTCTCTACCAATCTTCAACGACCAACAACGACAACGGCTCGTCCTGGGAAATCTCCCAGCTTTACGTGGCCTCTTTGTAAAGCCATATAACACTTCAGAGACTCTGGCATGAATGGCATATCACGATAGCGAAAATCTGACCCAAGATCCGTCTTGAATCTGTCAACTTCACAGGCGCCTTTAACTACTTCTTTTTAAAATATTCTCTCCCCAAATCTCATACGGTCGAGCTTGCCACTTTGTATTTTTTATGTAATTCATAACATTATTTTCGCCTTTGTTATTTACATTCTGCTTTGATTGATCTAAATCAGAAATGTTTGTTCAATGAATATTTTGGTATCCCTGTTTGTTAGCCTGTACGTCTTTCCATTCCAGAGAAGTCAACTACTAGTTCCTAAATACTCGTGTAGACAGAGCCTGTTCACTACTTTTATAGCTCTCACCGCCTCCGGTACGACCCACTAATATACACTGCATCCTATGTCACATTCCAGACTAATTTCTAACAGGCTTATTTAATTTATAATTAATTTATATCTGTTTTATCGAAAACATGTTAAAAACCTACCAAAAATACACAAACATATTTTCATCATTTAAAGCAAAACAAGAAACTAATAAATGTTTGTAAACAAATAAAAAAGCTATTAAAAATTAAAAACAAATACATGTAAAAAAAAAAAAAAAGAAACAACTTAGCAACAGTTTCTCTATAGATCAATTTTCTTTTGATGATTGCGTTTTTTGAAAACATTTTACAGCATTTTATGGAACTTATTCCGATGAAAACTTTCATTTGTTTTTGTAAAATGTATTCACAACAATTTTTGCTGCAAAGCGAATTCCTTTTTCAGTGTGTTGTTCACGAGTAAAAACATATTTTGGAAAATAAATTTCAAAACTTCTATCAGCAGACACTCTTGTAGTGGAATCATCATGTTTTACAATAAATTTATCTGCATAGTTAAGTATAGAAAAACACGTACAAACAAACTCTGCAATTTGGCTAAATGGAACCGTAAGACCTCCTCGAGAAAATAAGTCAAAGTACAGCGTCTTTGTAGCATCATTACTATCATTGCCTACCATGACCAAGGAACACATTTCACAATGAAAATGTTTAAGCATTTTTTTATTTTTGTCTTTGTTGTAATTCTTTTAGAATTGAGTATGGTTGTTCTTCCACCACAATTTTATGTAGTTTGGAAATATTTCTAACATGCTAAATCATATAGTTTTAGCCTTATGTCCATGTATAAACCACTTTGTTAAATGTATAGCGGTTCCCCATACTGAAGCTGGACGTAAAGGTTTTGGTCAATGCGAATACCTTATTTTATAGATGGAAATGTGTTTCCGGATAAAAGACTATTCTATAAAATAGAATATAATTTTCCTATTTTTAAAATTCAAGATGCTTAGGACAACACTTTGCTTCTTCCAATTGGTAAAATTCTTTATCGTACCAGCTGAAATAAAATTATGTAATTCATTAGTTTGGACCAGTTGTTGTTTTGGAGGCTTTCTAAATTCCCTTGTATTCGACAAAAGAGACTGTTTTCTTATTTTTCTGAATGTATTTGTAGGTATTGGATGTAAATCCCAATTCAGTTTGTTTCGTTTTCCTTTCAAAAATAATTTTTTTCTCAAAATGTTTCATACGAAGAACTGAATTTTTGGTAGGAGCCAATAAATACAATTAATGAATTTTATCCATTTTTCTACGATGGATTTTCTAAGAGGAAAAGAAAATGTTGGTATTTTTTCACTGTTAGTAACTAACTTTATAATTAAATCTTTACATGCAATGGACTATGAGGGTGAAATTTTTGCCTAATAGTGTTCATTTGCAAAACGGGCCGTATGCACAATTGAAAATCATAAAAGCGATGTAACTCACAGGCGTTCATATTTCGTAGATTAATAAAAAAATAAAAATTAAAAAGGTGTAAATATGCATCTTAGTGTTGAAAACATCTCTACAGAATTTAAATGGTGTCTGATAAATTCTACGTAACTGTGCTTTGTTAATTTCCGTTCTAAGAATTGAATTTTTAAAGTTACCTCCCTTAGTAATTTTCTAAGCGGCGATTTACAATTTTTTTTTTTTGTTTACATTACATCGGCCGGTTAGAATTCATTTTGTTATGTCACATGTGGGGCTGTATAATTTCTAGTTGACCATGCTTAATGTTAAAAAGCAGATATTATAATTCTGATTTTAAATACAAGTGGTCCATCACATTAGGAAGTTTATTAGGGTGCTCTGAAAATAATGTCCGATTTTAAAAGAAACTTTTTAATTCGGTTTTCATATATGTCCTCTTTGTGAATTTTATAGCATTCCCTTTCAGAATTTTGTTCTCGAACACCCGACGCACCCTGTGTAAAAAAAAACTGGAAAGTAGCATTAGGTTGTTTGAAAAAAATAATGTCCCGTTTTACAATATGCATTTTAATTGTGTTCTAATATGTTATTATAATAGTTACACAAAAGATATATTATTCATTCATAAATATATTATATCTCTTCCAGAATTTGGTTCTCGAATATCCGACGCACCCTGTGTATACTCTGAAAAGTAGCATCGGGTTGTTTCCAAATAATGTCCGATTTTAAAATTCTGTTCTAATATATTGCACATTCTTAATGATTAAAGTGTCCTCTTTGTTAATTATATATTAATCTCTTTCAGATGGTTGTTCTCAAATACCAGACGCACGCTGTGTATACACTGGAAAATAGCATGAGGTTGTATGGAAAATAATGTCCGATTTTAGAGGACGCTCTCTATATTTCTATGATTGTAACTATTTACACTATTTACATTGTTCAGACTGTGTGTTCCACATTTTTATTGTCATATCCACAACGTTTCGGTCGTTGTACGCTCCGTCCTTCTAAATTCTAACTTTTAGCACCTGACGAAGGCCAGAACGTACAACTGCCGAAACGTTGTGAATATGACAATAAAGATGTGCACAAAAGTCCAAACAATATAAATAGTGTAAGTAGTTAGAAAATGGCTTTTGTGTTCTAAGATATTATAATCGCTTCGCAAAAATATATTACTCATTGCTAATGATCAAAGTGTTATCTTTTTAAATTTTGTATCAATCTCTTCCAGAATTTTGTTCTCAGTTATCTAACGCATGCCTGTATACACTGGAATTAGGTTGCTTGGAAGATGATGTCCGTTTTAAGAATACGCCTTTTAATTGTGTTGTAATATATACAAGTTACACGAAAATATGTCTTCCAGAACTTAACTTAAACCATAATATACCTGTCATCTTGAACATCAAAAAGAAGAAATACGTTTTCTTTTTTGCCTGAGTTAAAGCTTGGTCATGTTTCTGAAATTGCTGCCAACATTAACAGAGTATAGAGTAAGATACCCAGTGGTGATCGGAGAGTGTAGCGCTGGTTCACTGAAGTTCAGCAGTTCAATCTTGAAGATCAAGATGACGTCCTTCTTGAAGATCAAGATGACGTCTATCTGCAATGGACAATCTGGAAACACTAGATGAACAAAATATCTCAAATGAGAGGTCTCAGTATTTCAACAATATCAGACAGATAAGTGGGTTCCATGTGAAGTCAGTGAAAGTTAGTGCTCTACGTTTTGAAGTGCGTTCGGGATTGCATCTGTAAAATACGAATGGTTCATTTCTTCACCGAATAGTGACTTGTACAGAGAAATGTATCCTTTATGGCAATCGCAAAATATCGTCTAAATTATTTCCATTAGAACATTCTGGAATCCAACCAGTGCATCTCTGCCTAAGTTTACTGCCAGAAACTGGATGAAATTCAAATCCGGTTAAGCAAAATGCGTCTAGCACTGATTAAGCGACGAGTTCCAATTCTGCTTCATGACAATGTCCGGCTATATATTGTGCGGGTGGCACTGCAGAAGGCCACAGACCTAACATATATGACTTCGGTACATCTACCATATTGTCCCGATTTCTCGCGCACTGACCACCACTTTTTCAAGCATCTTGACAATTTTTAAGTAAAAAAACATTCTGTTGGAAAGAAGATGCAGAGACTACCCCCAAAATTTCTTAGCATCCAAACTTAATCCAAACATTTAACTCGAGGGCAGAAATGTATAGACGTTCAGGGTTTCCATTTTGACTGATTTGAACATTGTTCAAATGCATTCATTCAAGAACACAAATCGGACATTAATTTCCGAACGAGAGTTTGATGAAAAGTCCAACCTTCTTCACAAAATACGACCAAATGGAGAAAACATCAAAATTTATGGGAAATGACTTTTTCACTCTCCGAAAATTTTTCAGATCCCCAAAACAATGTGTAACCATATGTGATGTGTTATAGATAAATTCTAACGGGGTATTTCCGAATCAGTATATATATCGTCATTGTCAGTGACTTGAAATTGATTCGATCAAATGTAAGAACTCTTAAATTAAAAACCAGTTGCGTAACTACACACAGATCAATCCACGAAAAGGAATGTAGCAACATTCGACAGTACTCGAAAAAATAAAATAAAAGTTAATATGAATTTTGTCAAATGTACCGATAAGACAAAACATATACATATATATATATATATATATATATATATATATATATATATATATATATATAATATTTTTTGTTTAAAAATATGATTCCTTAGCTCTACTTCTGTATGGAGCACTGTCTTCTTAAAAATAAAAACAAAAATACTAAGGAACTCCGGATTATGCACTCAAGGTGTTCTTTTCTATTTTCTGCATACCTGCGCACTTATATATATATATATATATATATATATATATATATGGAAAATTTCACATGTAACTAAAATATATATTTGTAAAATGACAATATGAATAAAGACAAAAATAAAATTTATTTTAGCCTTCGTATTTCTTACTCTGGTGGACTTTATCAAGGCAAATATTCAGATTTAACTTGCAACAATTATTTATAAACACAAATGAAAATGTTAATTTTTCAAAATTTTTAATATTTAAGATACACTCCTGAATATTCATGAGCTTAACTGAAAAATCTGCGTGAATGATGGATGATGTTAAGTGACGTAATTTAATGTCTACTAAATGAAAACGAGTAAAGGATGTTGTTGATATTTTAATGAGTATTTGAATTATTTTCTTTCAGCATCGGATAAAACGATGCATCATATATTATAAATAACAGGATGTTATGAGTTTAGGTGTTTTCGTTTAATTTTTTAACATTTTTATAGTCATGTATGTTGGCTTTGGAAAGAGGCAGTTCTTTCAGGAACTAAAATATTTGAAAAAATCCGGAGCGCAGATTTATATCTTCATAAGGTTCGATAGCGGCACTCTCGAGAATTTTCCGCCTCGGTTAATTTCTCTTTCAATACGTGTAGCATGATAAAGATCAAAGTTATAGTTGAATTTGTTTCTATGTATCACTAATGCGTTTGATAAATTGTTTTTGTATAAGGTATTATTTGTGTTCATAGAAACTTTTCTTTTAATGTTTGCAGTTTCCCCACATCACTCCTTACATCTGGCCACCTAACTCCCTATACTGCAACTCCCTAGATTATTATGTGTGGGGTGCAGTTGAACGAGAGACCAACAAAACTCTTTGTAAGACCAAAGATGAACTGAAGGCAAGCATTATGGCAGCATTCACCAAAAAACTAAAAGACAGTCCAGAAGAGTTACAATTAGATTCCGAAATAATCTACAAGCTGTGGTTGAAACCAATGGTGATTTTATTGAATAAATTTAGTAATTCAAAATTTATTTGTGTAATTTTGGTAAATATATCTGTCAAAATGTGATTTCAGTGTTTCACACACACACACGCACTATATATATATATATATATATATATATATATATATATATATATATATATATCGTAGGCCTAAGAACCTCAAAGAAATTATAGACAGTAACCACAAGTCAGAGTATAAGTAAACCAAAAATAAACCAAAAACAAAACAACAGGATTTTCCCAACCATGTAACAACATAAGGAGCTTATGCTGTAACCACATTAGATACACAAATTCGTTCACTAGCACAGTCACTAAATCTACTACGACTCTAACTGTAGAAGTCATAACAAAATTTATCT
>OZ010578.1:58776178-58788678 GCA_963932145.1 Acanthosepion lycidas
ATATACATACAAATAGATAGACATACATATATATATATACACATATATGCACACACACACACACATATATATATACACGTATATATATTTGAATATATTTGAAACGGTACAAAAGCGTATTAAGGCATTAAAAACAAGAAATTTTATATTATGGACCATGATAGATTTAAAATAAAACAAACACCAGTCGACCGGTTTCGTCCCCTCTCATCAGAACTGTTAACGGGGAAATTATGAGGAAAAGAACTCCTTTTGTCCTAAACGACAAAAGATTAATTTGATTAGGACCCTGACACATAGGGCCCTAATGATTTGTTCGGATGACACTTTGAAACATGAAATCAGTTCCTTAACTGAGATTTTTGTGAACAATGGTTATCCGTTGAACATTGTTCACTCAGTTATTCGAGATGAAACTGCCAGGTTTAACAAAATTAAACCAGCTTCAGTGGGTAAATGTTCGGTCTATCTTCGTTTGCCGTGGTTGGGTAGCATTAGTGAATCCTTCGCCAAGCGTATTTCATGGAGTTCACATCAGTGTTATTTTGCAGCCAATGTTCGTGTTGTTTTTCAAACTAAGTCCGTACTTTCATCTATGTGTAAGGATGTTCTGCCCCTCACCATATTAACTCTGTTATTTATCATTTCAAATGTAGTTGTGGATGCGACTACATCGGTAGAACGACACAGCGGTTGGACGTTAGAATTAAACAACACGTACCTGCTATAATACTGAATAAAAAATTTTCTTTGGGTGACACCATTCGTAACACGTATGGGTCTTCGATTGCGGATCACTTTATAAAGAATCCTACTTGTGCGTTGAATTTCAGTGTGAACTGGTTTTCTGTTTTGGCCAGTTCGCACTCGCTATTCCATCTTAAGGTGTTAGAGACGCTTTACATCAGGTTCAGGCAACCTACTCTTTGTAAACAAAGAGATTGTTTGCTTGGACTTGCTGTGCTGCGTTTCTAGCATCTTGGTTGGTATAACTTTTATAATAATTTATTTCTTCCTGTCCAATCATTCATGTCATGCATTACAGACTTCTTTTCTTTTCCTCATAATTTCCCCGTTAACAGTTCTGATGAGAGGGGACGAAACCGGTCGACTGGTGTTTGTTTTATTTTAAATCTATCATGGTCCATAATATAAAATTTCTTGTTTTTAATGCCTTAATACGTATATATATATACATACAAATATATAGACATACATATATATATATACACATACACATACACATATATGCACATGCACACACACACACACACACACATATATATATATATATATAGAGAGAGAGAGATATAGATATATATATATATATACACATATTTATTATATAATTGTAAATGCGACATGTTTCATACAGTGTATCCATTCATGCCGCATTTCCGTTTAAATCTGAATTCTCTGATCCAACTGAATTTCATTGGTTTAATTCGTTTCGGCATCTTTCTATTTCGTATCTCCAATGACTTCCCTCTTCTTATGAATCTGGGCAAATTTAAATATACTTATCTATTTCTCATGACTTTCAGTTTTGTCCTTTTTCTTGGTAGGGTTAGGGTTAATTTCCTATCCTTTCTCTTGACTTTCTTTTCTTTTTTCTTTCCCTTTACTCTTTCCTTTTATTTACTGATTTCTTATCTTCTTTTCTTTTTCTTTATATAAATCCTTTTTACCTTCTATGGAGAATTTTCAAAAAATGGAAAGTGAAGTTGTGTTTCATTAATTGCCATTTTGAATAAAAATCTTTTATTGCCATCATTGTTAGCCACCCGAAGAAACATTTGAGTTTAACGTTGAAACAAAATGTACAATTTTGTAGTGAATATTTACATGTTCTAATGCAGCTGTATAATAAATATCTGTTGCTCTATTTTGTATTGAGCTCTGTTTTCAATTAATGTTTTAAACGTTGTAACTTTAGTCTTCGTTTTCTTACATTTGGATATATAAACACATATATATGTATAAAATACATATATATATATATAGAAACAACAAGATATAAGTGTATACGCGCATGATGGTTTGTATACGCGAGCAAGCAGATAAATAATCATAGAATTTATACATGAGGTGTAAACATAATAGTGATCGATGTGGTTAGACAGATCAAAGAGATATATTAATTAGCAAATATTCGTTTTGGTGTGCGACTTAAGTTTCGGTGAATTACAGCTTGTCGGGCACAAATTCTGTTGCTAAAAGACACACACACACATATATATATATATATATATATATATATATATATATATATATATATATACACATATATACACACATATATACACACATATATACATATACATATATATACGCATATATATACCTATATATACGCATATACATATGTATATACATATATGCACATATATAAATACACACATATATATACACCGACACACGCACACACACATATATATATACGTATATACATATATTTGTACATTTAGGCAGCAATCCTTCGTTTATGCATGTTTCATTAAAAACGACAGACCAGGTACTACGGTTAAGCTTTTTATTTAATTTTTCTTGTGTTCGCACAAGAGATTTCTTTTCTGGACAAACACTGTGTAAAAACTGTCCAAACGTTTTATAGTTCCGAGCACTTTCGGCTATACTTTTAGCTATTATAAAGGATGATTCGATTTTTCAGGTTAATTGAGTGTGTGCATTATGTGTATGTTTTGATGCGTTGTAGGGATGTTTCAGACATTTCCCTCTCACACTTGTTTCCCACACCCACACATACATTCTCAATAAAATTTTATTTTTTATACTTGGAGTTATATTTTCCGATTTCTTTTTGAATTTGCAGGTCTAAATTGGATCGTGATTACGATTCCAATGTAATAAATTATAACCATGGAATATTAGTGTTTGAGCCTTTTTTATAATATTCTTACTATGTCTTGGACATTGAGTTCTACCGGGATTCTATCCTCTTGGGAATTTATATATATATATATATATATATATATATATAATTATTTATTGGAAAATTATAGGAATAATATGATATAAAATCAATACAAAAATAGCAATTTTGTTTCAACCCTTCTAGTGACATTTCAAGTAATGGTGTTGAATATAGAATAAAGGGTTTTAAAAGGTTCAAATTCCTCCAAATATCCCTCACTAAGAGAAAGGTTGTTACATAAGCTGGAATGACCAATCAAAATATATGTATATGACAATTTAAAAAACTTGACAACGAACCTTGTTTATAATAATTAATTAATGCTTTAATGTTAGGGTTAGACTAAAAAAGAATTCATTCAAACTAATTAATATCAAATTTTATTATAAAATTCAAAATTAAAAGTTACCAATTTTAAATTTCAAATTAAACTGTATTAAGTTTAAAAAATTATAGAATTATTTAAAGAAGAACTGTGGAAAATATATATATGTTTTGTTACTTATTTTGTTTTTATTGGAAGGCCAAAAATTCAGTTAGAATAAACGTTAAAATTTAATGTTGCTCTCAACTTCGTTACAACTTAGATACATTTGAAGTGATATGGGCAGGGGAGGGTGAAATCTTACAAAGACAATATTGATAATCAGATTATAATACACAAACACGTAGACATATTTAGATATATAAACACGCAAAAAACGACGAAACAGGAAATAAAAAAAAACGACAACATATACATACAATGAAAGGCACATATAAGCGTTTATACGCACATACATTGATAAAGACAGGCAGATATACACATCAAGAAATATTCAAATTTGAAAGCGTTAGTAAACGAATTCTAACATACTATTAAAATATAATATATACGGGCAAAGATATATAGACAGAAATGATTCAATAGATAAAATTGAATATATTACGAAATGGACAAAGTCCGACAATTTATTTATTAAAGACATTTTTATGTTTAACGTTATAGATACAAGTATTTAAGTAAATGCTCTGTTTATAATAAACAGTATTAAATAACATTTACCGGCCTGAATGTCCGAGAAATTTTCATAGAAAGTATTCGTTCTTTGACAGGATTCGAACCTGCATCCTATACGGAACCGTCATTTACGCTGACGTGCCTTACCGTTAGGCTACAAAGAAGCGTTCGGTAGACAAGGTCGAATTTACTGCTTATAAACTCAATCTTCCATGAATCTCGAATATTCATAACTGCTCATGGCGTATCAAATGTAAACAAATGACGTCATATATTACGAAATGGACAAAGTCCGACAATTTATTTATTTTCTATGAAAATTTCTCGGACATTCAGGTCGGTAAATGTTATTTAATACTGTTTATTATAAACAGAGCATTTACTTAAAATACTTGTATCTATAAAAAGAACGTTAAACATGAAAATGTCTTTAATAAAAATTGTCATATACTTGTATTTTGATTGGTCATTCCAGCTTATGTAACAACCTTTCTTTTAGTGAGGAATATTCGAGATTCATGGAAGATTGAAATTTATAAGCAGTAAATTCGACCTTGCCCACCGAACGCTTCTTTGTGGCCGAATCGGTTAGGCACGCCGGGATAAATGGCGGTTCCGTATAGGATGTAGGTTCGAATCCTGTCAAAGGACGGATATTCTCTATGAACATTTCTCGGACATTCAGGCCGGTAAATATTATTTAATACTGTTTATTATAAACAGAGCATTTACTTAAATACTTGTATCTATAAAAATAACGTTAAACATAAAAAATGTCTTTAATAAATAAATTGTCGGACTTTGTCCATTTCGTAATATATATATATATATATATATATATATATATATATATATATATATTTACACATATATATACATAGGCATATACATACATATATAAAAATATACAAACAAAGACATATATACATATACACACACACATATATATATATATATATATATACACACACACATATACATACATAAACTTATACATATACTAGCAATATTATTCAAGTGACAATAAACGACCGTAAAGTCTACAAGATGAAAATGTAACAAAACACAACTGTTGATTATTAAATCTACAAATAATTTTAAAAATATTATCAAACCAAAGTAGATTATAACTAGCATTGATGATACATTCCAAAACATTAACATATACAAAGATATACACACATTGGGGGGGGGGGTAATACATAATGTGTAAGAATTTTTCAAATGTTGTATAATTCCGAGCGCTTTCGGATTTACTCTTAGCCATTATCAAGGATGATTTTTTTTCAATTTAATTGGGTGTGTAAGTTGTGTGTATGTTTTTAGTTTTATTAGGTTGGTGCAAAAATAATGTCGTTTTCTCACATATGTTACTATGTGAGAAAACGACATTATTTTTGCACCAACCTAATATTATTAAGCGTCGGCTTCTTTTTTTTTTTTTTAGGCTTCCATTATTTTTAATCGTTTTTACATGTGGATGAAATTCTTATGTTTTTATTTTCTAGCAGTATGCTTCGTATGATGTCTGGTAAGTTTGTGTCTTAAAATGGATTCTAATAGATGAATTTTCACTCAAAAATATTATAAAGAAATACACTACCCCAACTGACCCGAATAAAAAAAAAATCAAATTAACTTCCTCCTACCAAAAATTTAAAGCAGCTAACCTTATCCTCAAAAATAACAACACACCAGCAAAATCAAAATTTCAACGAACGAACTTTATATAAGAGTTCAAATACCCCTTAAAGAAACTATATCCCTGCTTAAACTGAATTAATAAATAATTAGTTTTATGTGAAAACTACGCTTGGATATGAAACGTGGACATTGATAACAGAAACACAAAGAAAGCTCCAAGCATTTGATGACAAATGCATGAGCGAACTCCTTGTCATCTTCTAATTGGAAAGATAAAAACAATGAGTTTGTGCTGAAAACGATTGAAATTTGTGTGAGCCACTAGGAACCTCTTCTCGCCACAGTCAAACTGAGAAAAATGACGTGGTTTGGGCAGGTTTCAAGGCATGACAGCTTGCGCAAGACCATCATGCAACGCAAAGTTGAAGGTGGACGTAGGAGAGGACGCCAACGCAAAGAAAACTGGTTGGACAATGTCAAACAAATGACAAGTATGACTACAACAGAAATGCTGATGGCTGCCGTTGGTAGACCGTTGTGGAGGAGATTCAATATGGCTTCTGCATTAGGATCCCCTCTACGATTACAAAAGTCAAGTGGATGATGATGATGATGATGATGATGATATTTCTAAGATGTGGTATTGTATATATTTGCATTATTGAAATCTTTCGGGTTCATTTTTATTACTGTGTTCACGATGTTCGGCTGCTTTGCGCTCTCACCTTGAAGATCCATTTATTAATGTCTATATTCTCGTACATTTCAAAAAGTTTGAATTTTGTATATTCATTTGTCCAACGGCGTCCGGCATATTTTGTAAAGTTTTTTTTAATTTTAATTTGTCTACTTCTCCACATATGTAAATTCTCACTCAATATCTAACAGAGGAGTTTGTTGATTACTGCCTTACAGATTATTTTAATTAGGGTTTAATGTTAGGATTAGATCGAAGAAGTTTTAAATGAACTCTATGGCTGTAAATAATTTTGTGGGGATGCCGGCAAGTAAATGAAATCAGAATGGGTTTAAACGATATGCTTTGCGAAGCAGATAGAATCGCTTTCTTCTAACGATTTGCAGCGGCCAACAGGTTCACAAGACTGTGCTGTTTACAACTATAATTAGAGCATTGAATTATTTGCTAGTGAAAAATAGCAAATAAACTAAAATAAATAAACGTATTGTAGCTATTTTAGACAACAATGGCAACTCTGTACAAATACAATTTTTATACACACACTCGCACCCCTATATGTGTGTGTATGTATGTATATATATATATATATATATATATATATATATATATTGACAGAGAGAGAGAGAGAGAGAGAGTGTGTGTTTGTGTGTGTGTGTGTGTGTGTGTGTGTGTAAATAGAAATAAAAAAAATGCCTGATGACTTAGTTTTGTGCCCCAGGGCATTCCTCTTGGTCTGAAGACCGCACCGAGGGATGAAGCCGACAATCACCATATAACGTTTATTCCTCTGCCCACACAACTATAAACAGTATCTGCCTCCTATGTGAAACATTCTTCCACTATGAATAGGTACCTCAAAAATTCGTTAAAAATGAAGGGTACATGTTAAGAAAAAGAAACCAAAAACACAAAAATAATATTTTATCGTCAAATATTTACGTTATTATTAAATAAATGTATTAAATTTCGTCATTTAATTAAATTACGGCATTGTTAAAAGAAAAGAGCAAATGATTAAGATTATAAATATACGAATTATGTCTATTTTAATCCTTTCATATGAACATATTAATTTCTTGATGGCCGTAGAAAATTGATCAAGAAAAATACCAAAAGTTTCTTTCAAATAATTTTTATTTTCCCAAGTTCTTTCAATCTCATCTGAGACCATCTTCAGGGAGTTATGTTATCCGTTGATGTATATACTGTAGCTCCGTTAATTCAAAATATGTTTTCATTGTTCGTTTACATTGTTTCATACCATTTTTTCCAGTTATACAAGGGAGGTAACTTTTATATATATATTTTTTTTTAAAGAAAAGGTTTTTTTATTATATTTTAATTTAGTATTTTTATATAAGACTTTGCTTCTATAAACATTTAAGAACTTTGTTGCTATACTCATAGTTGACATTATTTTGGGGCTGCATTTCTGTTTTATAAAAGTCTTCCAGAATGTTAAGTCTTTACTTATTTTTATTGTCGTTTACTGTCAAAGTACGCAAAGAGCTTGAAGCTGCTCATGGGCTTCTACAGCAGTAGCCAAACAAAAAAAAATAAAAACACTTGCTTAGAGCCCTAATACAATAAGAACACCCAAATCTGCAAGGTGCAGAAAATTAAACATAATAACACAGGAAAATCAACTGAGACCTTTGCTAAGGTGCTCAAGGTTTCAAAGCACTCTATCGGAAGAATTGTCCTTAAAGATTTCCGATACCAGTCACATGTTGTGCGTATAGCCCAATAAGTTTCGTATTATTTTCTTCTTTGTATATCTTACGCAAAATAAAGAATAAGTTATGGAGACATTTAAATTTGCTAGTTTTCTCCCTGACCATCTTTGCAATCCACAGATATTTCTCTAACTCTTGCAATCGGTTGAAGGTCTTCTTTGACTGAAGCCAGAACACGTTCAACTTTTAGAGGGTTTTGCTTTTTGATATCTTCCTAGAATGTGAATTTCCAGGCTAAGTTGGAAACACCAGTACCCAAATTCTCTTTGGGATTCTCTGTTTGTATCATTCCTGAAAGTATTCTTAACCGTTCGTATAAAAAAGTTTCAAGCAAAGTCGATGCATATTCGTTGTGAATACGGCGATCGAAATGACATTGAAATAATACCAATCTAAATTCAATAACACCACGATAAAATGTCTGTTCACGCATACCCAGTAAGGCCTCAGTTAATTGGTTGCCACTTTACATCCAGCCCTCGCAAAATGTTCTAATTATATATTTATTTTAATTCAGTTAATATATATATATATAACAGCAACATTTATACTCGGAACTGGGTGAATAACATGGAAAGGCATGAAAAAAGAAAAAAAATTGATCAGGATCAATGAGTTAACCGAAGGAGTAAAAGTTAGTTATGCAAAGACCCTACAGACGTCCCAATGGTCATACACACAAATGTGGTCTACTTTTAGTCCTGGGAGTCATAAGCACCGATGTAAATGCCATATCTTCTCACTTATTTCCTCGTGTTTATGGGTTAATGCTGCTGATTGTAAAGCGATATTAGAAAGGATTGTGAAGCCTTGGATAGGGAGCATGAAAAAATGACCGTACATCTACCAACAAGACTCTACACCGTCTCATAAGGCAAAGACGACTCAAGAATGGATGAGTTACAATCGCCATGATCACGTCCCCCCAAACCTATAGCCTCCTATCTTTCCAAACCTGAATCCGCTGGACTGCTATGTATTGGACATTGTCCAAAGGTAAATCAATCAACGCCCCCATAACATTATTAAAACCCCTGAAGTCAGACATAATCGCACACTGTTCAAAATAGAAAAAAATATCATCTGATTTCGGTATAAGCGCCACGAGGACAAAATAGGGATTGGTGAGGCTGGTCCTTGTCCTATCGCTTACTTAGCTAGTCTCAATCACTGACCCACTCGTGCGTATATTGTGTCTTTCACCTAATCATCTCATCTGCACAACACTGCCGTACGCAGACCCTATAACGCCACATTTGCTTTGAAAAATCCTACTTAATCCCATATGTATCGTGGAGAATTGGGTTGATAAAATTAAACAATTTTCCCTGATGTTCATAAAATAAAAAGGTACTTACACAACTAAGAAAATGAGTGTTAATAAATGGAACCTTTCACAATCTAACCATGGCAGTGATAACAGTAAACGGCGAAAAAAAAATGCGGGATTATTAAAAGCAATTAATGCAAACGTACCACGCAAAAACTCCAAAAACAAAAGATATCCTGCAGTTACTAGAGAACTGTAATTCCTGTCACCTAAATGCACAGGGAAAGGGGAATAAACCGAAAATAAAAGTGGGAACGAAGTTAGTAAGTAGATGCATTAAGATGAGCCTCAAGATTACTCCTGGCAATTCTTTCTTAAAGCTCTTTCATGCCGTACGCGTCTTTTATTAAATCCATGCAAATGTCCTCAAACGGTTCAGTTACCCTGTATGTTGTGGAGAGCATTGTGTGTATATTTTCTCGCTTTTCTTTTGAAATATTTTGTGTCTATACATATTCCAGCCATGAGGAGATTTACACCTATATCATGGGGTATTTAAATAAATATTCTTTGTTCCGGTGTCTTTAATGAAATCATGTTTTTCTTGTCCTATTTCCGGTTTAAATTCTGCTCCAACCATACGGATGACAAGATTTATGCAAGCAATGATATCATAGGTTGGATATTTCTGAAAGACAGATGACTGAAATTAAAGCCTATTTTCTTAACCTGTAACCTTCTGTTATGTGATCCCAAAAGTAGAAAGAGACTTTTTTTTTTCATGTGTAAAGAATGGTATATTAAATAGCATTTGTTTATATGAGCTTTCTCTATGATCTGGCGCAGAAAATGATATAATTAAAATCCTACAACATATCTGCTTCTTTTGGAAAATTACAGCAGATACAACATGGACACATTAAAATCAATAATGATAAATACAAAAACATAAACAAAAGCGATAAAAATCTGATTGAAATAGTTAAACATCTAGTAACATAAGATGACAACATTTAAATTTAAAGGCTGAGCGTCCCTGCACTATTAACGTTTCGATGTACTTTTAGGTGTTTAATACAAGGTTGGTCTTAATAATTAAGGGGTTTGGAATTTTTCACAATAAACGGTTAGGTCTTTATAGAAGTGGGGTCGAAAATCATTTAAAGATTGAAAATGTCCGAAATTTATAAAAAGAAATAGATTTAATAAGCTCAGAGAGGGTCGGAAAATTTACTAAATAAAGATCTCCCTCCTATTATACACCTAAGACCGTTAAATGTTTGGGGGGCACGGGTTTTTTTCTAATCATATCACCCTATGCAAGGCAGAAAAGACACTAAGACACAAGAGGTTACTGAGTGTGAAAGAATAAGAAAAAAAGAGAAACATTAGTGATATTTAGTTCCCCACCCCCCACGAGGGTTACATGTGGCACAACCCGGGTTTAACGCGGGATCTCCGAGCCCGTAGACTCGGCCAAAAATATTCCCTCTTTGAATCCGCGTAAACGGATTCAGGGGCAGTCAACCACCACGAACGAGACTCTGCCCTTCGGCGGAGCCTCATCCGGCTTCCTCTCCGCCCGAAAGCAGAGAGTTAGACTGCTAGCCAAGTTAGCAAAAGAAACATTAGCAAGAACGATAACAATAGAAGAGTAATCACGAAGACAGTAGATAACGATCGATTACCATGAAACTCAGATAATATATAGCATGCAAAATTTTATGAAACAAAAAAGCTTGCGGTCATATTACGCTGAAACACTGGTTCCCGTACGACCACTGAAATTAACTAACGCCGAACCTGGTTAGTGATTAGGTGGGTGATCGCTTGCGAATATCTGGTGCTATAAGCTTGGACGCGCGGAATAACGATTCGGAATTGGAAATGGGAGAGTCGAGTTCCAATTCCAGTCGGGTTCGTTATATTCACCTACGCGCAAATTCCGTTGGGTATTGTATGAATCAACTAGTTGTGCCCACCCCCAAATATCGGCCAATAAGTAGGACAGTAAAACATTATTATCTCCAAAATATTCTTTAAACTTTAAATAAGCTGCAAAAGGTTGATAAGCCGTAAAAAAAAAAAAAATCGATCAATGTATAGCTCGAAACTTGTTCAGAAAAATCTAAACTGCCAGCTGTCAACAACATCTTCTTATGATCAATTGTTAAAAATGGCTTTGAGCGAATGAAGGCAATGGGACTTAATGATGACTACACTTCTTCGAACCTCGTTAAAGAATTGCAAAGAAATAAACGTACTGAATAACAAAAATCAGATTATTTGAGGACTTTAAACAACAGAAATATCTAAAATGGATATCGAATATAACTTGAAGAGAAAATAATGACATAATCATGATGCTGATGCTTCCCACTACTACAAATAAAAGGTTAGGTAGGAAATGCCCATCGATACTGAAAAGAGCGGGAACAGATACTAAATTTGATAAAACTATTTTTCTGAAAAATTGTTTTAAGAGAAAGATTTTATAAATTTCAACCTACAGTAGTACTGACTGTTCGATCATGAAAGCCGAATGTTTCCTTATAAGGAAACGACTAATATCATTATCATTACCCGCATTAGAATCGACAAATGTTGAATTTTTATCATTTTAACCGTGGAGATATGGTGATGCTATAAATATACACTCAGATCGATTTCTTAAAGAGTTATTTGTACTTTGTTTTTATTTACAAATATCAAGTTTGAAACTGTGCTTGCGTTATTAACAATTCCGTACAATTTATTTTGGATAAAGGACAACAATATTAGTTTGCATTTATCAATGACGGAATCACAGTTTCAAATTTGACATTTGTCAAATATAGATAACTCTTTTCGAAGTCAAAGATCGGTTTGAGACTGTATTTATTTTAGGAATAGGACGTCCTTCTACAATGATGACAAATCACTTTTCGATTCTTACAAATATCGTGGCTCAAAGAAATGTCTAATGGAGGTTAATCTCGAAAAAAGTTTCTTAAAAAGATATTTCCAGCTTTTTAAGAATGGACAATTTAGTTTAAATAGTTCCCGCTTACCATTGTGACAAAACGCTCACTTGGAGCAGGTGAAAGAAACGACTACAAAACTTGCTTGAATTACAGCAATATCGTTCATCATATTATATTGCAGTATTGGTTCCATTTGAGTCTTAGTGGCTTTATTGCCATACTTGGGGTGAAATGATAAAAAATGTTTTTTCG
>OZ010578.1:58793678-58821178 GCA_963932145.1 Acanthosepion lycidas
TAGGACTTCTTCTGGAGAAAAGTTTAATCTGCTGGAGTAAATCCTTGTCCGACTAATTTTTCTACATCAAGTCCCAAATCTATATGCTTGTCTAAATCTGCCTGGGTTTATGCAATACCGACAAAAAGAATATGTTCAATAGAACTACAAAGACTTGGAAAATTAAAAGCAGTTGTCAAAAAAAAAAAAACTTTTCAAAAGTATAAACTGTATCTGTCATTATTGAAGAATTTTAATACTTCCACCAAATTATGCGCTGTTAAAATTAAGTAAACTTAACTTAGTATGGTACAAGGTAAAAAATCTGGTGCTCCCAATGAGGATCAAATTCATTACACGGTAGTAATGCCCAGCTACACTCGTGTTGACTCTCGAATAGAGGACTGGTTTGCCGACTGTAATGAGAGTGCAGGGTTTCATGTATTTGTCTTTCAAAAGTATCTCGTGATAAAAAAAAATATATATCCGATATCATTGCTTGCATAAAACTTGTCATCCGGATTCTGATGGTTAGAGCACGTAGCAGAATTAGACGGGAAAAGGGACAAGAAAATTGCGGGTTCGTTAAAGATACTGGAATAAGGAAATGCTATATTTATGTTCAGAATAATATCAAAAAAAGCTATACGAATGTAAAAACTGTATACCTTTGTTTTAAAAATGATGCAAAAGCGTTTGATAAAGTATGACACAAAGCATTCTCTGAACTGATAAGAAACCTTTGTGCATTTAGTTTGGTTTGGTTTGGTTCATTTTGTTTTACGGTATATCAAGCTCAGTGGTTAACTTAATGCCGACAAGATTTTTAAAGATAGATTCGTTTGAATAGTTCGAATTATTTTTTAATGTATTACTGGTAAGATATTTAAAAAAATATATTGCTTGTATTTTTACTATACAAATCTATATTTATACTTTCATAATGTTTGACCCCAATTTCGGCTATTCAATCTTTGCCTATAGCTGGAACAGGTGGTATCACCACGGGCCATGGTGGACATGAGAACAGCAAAAGAAAAGTTTCTACGCTCCTTAAAACCTAACGATCAGAGGCCTTGCTGCCAGATGCAGTTTATCGTTATACGCAGAACGTTAGTCTATTTGAGAAATATGCATAACTTATACCTGAAGAAAAACAACTAGATCCGAATAGAAAATAAATTCAGTAAATACGCAAAAATGCACAGGGGTATAAGACAAGAATGTGTCTTCTCATCAGACTTCTACAGTGAGACAATCCTGAAATTTATTCTTCATGGACGCAGTCTTGACAAAATCAGATATGCAGATGAGATAGTGTCGATAGCAAATATAGAAAAGAAAATATAGGAACCCATATAGAAGGTAGAAAGAAAGATAGAAGAAAGGACTAAATATGAATTGTAAGTAGACAGAATACCTGGTTGTCAGCAAGAGGAAAAGGCCAAGTAAAGGAAAGCGAGAAGAAAGGACTAAGCATCAATTGTAAGAAGATAGAATACCTGGTTGTCAGCAAGAGGAAAAGGTCAAGTAAAGGAAAGCGAGAAGAAAGGACTAAGTATCAAATGTAAGAAGACAGAATACCTGGTCAGCAAGAGGAAAAGGTCAAGTAAAGGAAAGCGAGAAGAAAGGACTAAGTATCAAATGTAAGAAGACAGAATACCTGGTCAGCAAGAGGAAAAGGTCAAGTAAAGGAAAGCGAGAAGAAAGGACTAAGTATCAAATGTAAGAAGATAGAATACCTGGTCAGCAAGAGGAAAAGGTCAAGTAAAGGAAAGCGAGAAGAAAGGACTAAGTATCAAATGTAAGAAGACAGAATACCTGGTCAGCAAGAGGAAAAGGTCAAGTAAAGGAAAGCGAGAAGAAAGGACTAAGTATCAAATGTAAGAAGACAGAATACCTGGTCAGCAAGAGGAAAAGGTCAAGTAAAGGAAAGCGAGAAGAAAGGACTAAGTATCAAATGTAAGAAGACAGAATACCTGGTCAGCAAGAGGAAAAGGTCAAGTAAAGGAAAGCGAGAAGAAAGGACTAAGTATCAAATGTAAGAAGACAGAATACCTGGTCAGCAAGAGGAAAAGGTCAAGTAAAGGAAAGCGAGAAGAAAGGACTAAGTATCAAATGTAAGAAGATAGAATACCTGGTCAGCAAGAGGAAAAGGTCAAGTAAAGGAAAGCGAGAAGAAAGGACTAAGTATCAAATGTAAGAAGACAGAATACCTGGTCAGCAAGAGGAAAAGGTCAAGTAAAGGAAAGCGAGAAGAAAGGACTAAGTATCAAATGTAAGAAGACAGAATACCTGGTCAGCAAGAGGAAAAGGTCAAGTAAAGGAAAGCGAGAAGAAAGGACTAAGTATCAAATGTAAGAAGACAGAATACCTGGTCAGCAAGAGGAAAAGGTCAAGTAAAGGAAAGCGAGAAGAAAGGACTAAGTATCAAATGTAAGAAGATAGAATACCTGGTTTCCAGCAAGAGGAAAAGGTCAAGTAAAGGAAAACGAGAAGAAAGGACTAAGTATCAAATGTAAGAAGACAGAATACCTGGTTTCCAGCAAGAGGAAAAGGTCAAGTAAAGGAAAGCGAGAAGAAAGGACTAAGCATCAATTGTAAGAAGATAGAATACCTGGTTTCCAGCAAGAGGAAAAGGTAAAGTAAAGGAAATTAAGAAGAAAGGACTAAGCATAAATTGTAAGAAGACAGAATATATGGTTTTCAGCCAGAGGAACAGTCTAAGGTGCGAATTTCAAATTGGAGACCAGAAAAGCAAACAAGTACAACAATTTAGATATCTGGGAACTTTTTTTAACAGAAGAAAGAAAATGCGACACCGAAATCTGAAGGTTTTTTTGGATAGCGAATTATGCCTTACAAAAACTAAGCAAACTATTAAGAAACGAAAAAATTTCATTACATTCAAAGAAAATAGTACTGGGCCGTTGTGTGATACCAGTTCTCCTATATGGCGTGTAATCCTGGACAATCTCATCGCAGATGAAGAAGAAACATGGTTCTACAGAAGGATGCTTAGGATACAATGGACTGAGCAACAAAGAAGTTTTAAAGAAACTAAAATCATAAAGGTCACTTTACATAGCATCTGTGTGAGACAGTTAAAATTTCTCAAGCGCATACTGAGAAAAGCAGGCTTGGACAATTCGAACCTCTCAGGACAGGTTGGACTTAGGAAAGTAGCGCGGGACACATCTAACAAGCTTGTGTAACCGGTTAGCAGAACAGGGATTAGGAGAGATAGCAAAAAATACAAACTTAATTAACAGCTACAAAGGAGGGGAAATTGTAAAGAGCCATGATCTCTCATGTCATAAAGGGAGGTGGCACGACGAATAATAATAATAATAATAAGAAGAAGAAGAAGAAGAAGAAGAAGAAGAAGAAGAAGAAGAAATACGGGTGTGGATCACATATTCACTTCGACTATGTGTCGTATTTGCCTCGAAAGGAAGTGAAACAAGTTCTATATACGAGTAGATCTACTTAGACTTAAACTAAGTTGCTCTTAAAATATTTTTCGTAGGCTTAAACTGAGTAGCTGTTAAAGCATTTTAATCGAACGATTATCAATAAACTTACATTGCCAATAGAATTTTTTTTAAGTTTCGGACTCTTTCTTTCGACAAATGCCAAAAACACAATCGATATTGCATTGTGAATAACTGCTTTGGCATTTTCCGCGAATTTGGCTTCCAAAATCGGCTTAGCAAGTAATAGTATGAACGTACAAAACCAGTTAAAGATATTGAATTTTCTTTTTCTTTCATGGAGAAGCCGTTTGAAAATACTCTGGAAAGATTATCCAAAATCATGTTCTTTTATAGGCTTTTTTAAATAATTTTTTTATTTATTTGTTCCAATTAATGTCAGTTCGGACAGAATAAGAAAGCCGTAATATGACGTCCGTTTAAATCTAGATCTCTTCATATGTAAAATAATGGATTACAAACGATAGCCTGTTTTGCATTTCTAGGTAAATACTTGTTTTTTTTTTTTGTTTTTTTTTTGTTTTTTGTTTTTTAGGAGGATGCATTATCCAATTATACGAATTAATCTCGTTCATAATCCAGATACATGAAACGTGGTATTTAATATATGTATATATATAGATATATATGTAGATCTATTCACACACACACACATATATGTATATATATACATGTATATATAGATATATTCACACACACACACATATATATATATATACGTACATATATATACGTACATATATATATATATATATATATATATATATATATATATATATATATATATATACGTACATGTAGATATATTCACACACACACATATATATATATATATATATACGTACATGTAGATATATTCACACACACACACACACATATATATATATATATACGTACATGTAGATATATTCATATATATATATATATATACGTACATGTAGACATATTCATGCACACACATATATATATATACGTACATGTAGATATATTCACACACACACACACATATATATATATATATATATATATACGTACATGTAGATATATTCATATATATATATACGTACATGTAGACATATTCACGCACACACACACACACATATATATATATATATATACGTACATGTAGATATATTCACATATATATATATATATATATATACGTACATGTAGATATATTCACATATATATATATATATATATATATATACGTACATGTAGATATATTCACACACATATATATATATATATATATACGCCCATGTAAATATATTCACATATATATATATATATATATATATATATATATATTCACACACACATATATATATATCTATATTCACACACACATATATATATATATTCACATATATATATTCACACACACATATATATATATTCATATATATATATATATATATATATATATATATATATATAGCTGGCCACTCGTATTCGAGGATACTCGTCTACTAGCGGATCCCTATTGCAGACGCTGGCTCAGGCGCATTTATGATTATTCAACACCCGCAGCAAAACTGAGTTATATTTTCAAGCGAGATCAACAATTTGAACGAGGCTATCATGCTTAAGTCTTCGGCTTGGAAGAAAGTGGGCCTTGGCTAGCACAGACCCTACCTAATTTCATATACAAGGTTCTGATCAACACGTGGTATGGTTTTCCGCCACGCTGGGATCGACACCTCAACATAGCATCAATTCTGTTTCCTGACAAATAGACCATGGTGAGATTAGAACCCGGGTTTCATGGTTAGAAGGCTAACGTTCTAGTCACTCGGCCATTTGTGTGTTGTTTTATATATATATATATATATATATATATATATATATATATATATATATATATATATATATATATATATATATATATATATATATATATATATATATATATATATATATATATATATATATATATATATATATATATATATATATATATATATATATATATATATATATATATATATATATAGTTTTGTTTTTTGTTATATAACTTTCAAACTCACAGATCATTGGATGCAGATGGCTCTTTAAACCAGCCTTACTTCTACAAGCTTTGGCGCAAATATTGCACGTGGAAGGGAGATTCGCAAGCCCAACAGAGGCATGCCATCAGTGTTCATGGGTCCTGTTAATCCAGAAGCGCACTTGCATACTTTATGGTAGATTGTACAAGAAGGCACAAGGATTGATTGCCGGCTACTTTCAATGGATTGAGCCTGATGAGACCTAAATGACTTTGAAGACCTGCCTTTAAAAGAGAAAAAATACCACACAAACAACATACATGTTGTAAGGTTAGGGTGGAAGATAGCGCTCCAAAATTACCTTTATGAAGATGGTACTTAACTTTAGTGTTAAGGGGGTCCATCCCTTTTCATACAAGTGGGCTCGCCCAGTGTGTACTTGTACTGCTGCCGGTGAATACCATGGGGTGATGCAGTGAGAGAGTGAGAGTGTGAGGTAACCGCTTTGTAGGAGTCACAGTTGCGAGCACGTAGACTCAGAAGGAAGTCCTACTTCGATACTGAATTTCCCAGACTGTATATATATCATTATTGCTACTAACCGCATTTCTGGATCTACTAACCGTATTAACAATTGTATTATCACGTCAATACATTTATTTGCTATATTTCATTCCTGCGTTTGTCATTCATTTGAGACCGGATTTCATCCCGGAATTCACAACACTTAGCATGCCCCACCTTGCTTGATGAACTGTCGCTTTCCACGAATTTCGACATTCAGCCTCCAGTTCTGACGTATCAACTGATACCCCAAGAGTTTTCTGATGGGATTTGATGCAATCTTTAACGCGCTAAGTTTGTCTGTGACGCTTACCTGCAGAGAGTTCACCATAAAAGGCACGTTTAAGCAACCTATGGTCATCCATGCGCACAAAGTAACCTGCTCAGCGCATTTGATTGAGAATGATTCCCTTCTCAATAATGGAGATATTGGCTTTCTCCATAATTTCTGCATCACGTACAAAAGACTGTCAGGAAATATTCATGATTCTTCTGAGTAACTTTTGGGGTACTCTTTCAAGGGTGGTAATATGACGTATGTATTTTGTCCATGTTTCTGAAGAGTATTAAAAAGAAGGTAAAACACATGACTCATAAACCTTTACCTAGATGTTAAGTGTGATGTTTCTGTCAGACTGCATCCGCTTCTCCAAGCAGACAAAATGTTTAGTAGCTTTCTCGATGCAGTGAATTATTCCAACATCTAGTTTCCCATCTCGTGAAAGTGTGATTCCAAAGTATACAAAGGTATCCAAAATCTCCATCCTATTGCTATCCACAATTATTTTTGCTTGGCGATACGGTTGATCAGGAGGTTGTGTGAACATTACTTTGGTCTTCCTCAAGCTGGTAGTAGGCCCAAATACTGACATGTTCAGCAAAGATTCATCATAGTTTGCATATCTTCTTCGATATGAACCACGAGGTCAGCATCATTAGTATAAAGAAGTAAACGAATAATTTGCTGAAACGTCTTTGTGGAAGGACTAAATCGTCGCAGGTCAAAAACTTTCCCGGTAGTTCGGAAACGCAAATAAACACCAATGATACAGTTTCTAAAGGCATATATGTGCATCATTGCAAAAAAGATGGAAATAAAGTAGGTGCAGTCATATTACCACTCTCAACAGAAACTACATGCACATTATAAAGTTATGGTGGAAGATAGCGCTTCAAAATTTCCTTTACGAAGATTGCACTTAACCTTAGCATGTTCAACCTTGTCCTTTTCAAACTGGTTACAACCTTGATGAACTGTCGTTCTCCACGAATGTCGACATTCATCCTCCAGTTCCCACGTATCAGCTGATATCCCAAGTGTTTTGAGATTGGTTTTGATGCAATTTTTAAAGCGCTCTCTAGATTTGTGTCTGTGACGCTTGCCTGCAGATAATTCACCATAAAAGGCACGTTTAGGAAATCTTGAGTCATCCATGTGTACCAAGTGACCTGCCCAGCGCATTTGATTAAAGATGATTAGCTTCTCAATACTGGGGATATTAACTTTCTCAGGAATTTCTGTGTCAGATACAAAAGACTGTTATGAAATATTCATGATTCTCCTCAGTAACTTTTAGTGTACTCTGTCAAGGGTGGTAATATGACGTCTAGATGTTGTCCATGTTTCTGAAGAGCACAAAAGGAATGTTAAAACACATGACTCATAAACCTTTACTTTGATGTTAAATGTGATGTTTCTGTCAGACCACACCCGCTTCGCTAAGCAGGCAAAATATTTAGTAGCTTTCTCGATGCAATGAAGTATTCCAATATTTAGTGCCCCACCTCGTGAAAGTATTCTTCCAGTGTATACAAAGGTATCCACCATCTCCATCCTCATGCTATCCACAAGTATTTTTAGTTGGCGATACGGTGGACCAGGTGGTGGTATGAACATTACCTTTGGTCTTCCTCAAACTGATAGTAAACCCAAAAGACTTACCCAAAAGATTCATGATAGTTTGCAGATCTTTTTCGGTATGAGCCACGAGGTCAGCATCATTAGTATAAAGAAGCAAACGAATAACTTGCTGAAACATCTTTGTGGAGCACTAAATCGTCAGAAACTTTCCCGGTAGTTCGGAAACGCAAATAAACACATTGCTACCGTTTCTAAAGGCATGTGTGTGCACCACTGAAAAAAATATAGAAAAGAAAGTAGGTGCAGGTATATCACCCTGCTTCATACCATTCTCGCTAGAAATTAGTTCAGACAGAGCACCAATGAAGTTCAACCTGGCTTTTATGTTGCTATACAACACTTTAACTAGCCTGACAAATTCAGGTGGGCAACCTAGTTTTCTTCGAATTGTCCACAAGTCGTTTCCATTCACAGTGCTAAACACCTTAGTTAGGTCATCAAATAAAGCGGGATACAGTGTTCAATGCACTTTTCTACTAGTTGACGGGCTGTGAAGATCATGTCAATTGTGCCTCTACTAGTGCGATACCCACATTGACTCTCTGGTATCAGTTCAGAAAAGATGTGAAGGCTATTTAGCAAGATTTTGGCAAGACCTTTACTAACAGCTTCAAGTAAGCTTATTTCCCTGTACTTGCTACATTCTGACTTTTGACCTTTCTCTTTATACATGGGCATAAGAATGGTATCAATCCAGTCCTGATGGACATATGTGCCATTCCAAACAGCTGAAACTAGATGGTGTATTCTTCTTGCCATTTCGTTTCCTCCATGTAAGTGCACCTCAACAGGAATTCCATCCAGTCCTGGTACATTCCCAGTATTGATCTCTTGAATAGCCTTCCTAGTCTCCTCATATGTCGGTGGAATTGACATTTCATGCACAACATCATAATTGTTGATTATGTTCAACTCAACAACTGAAGGATTATCAAACAAACCCGAGAAATGTTCAGTCCAAAACTAATATGTTTTTGGAATCTTTAAGGAGATTAAGTTCCATCCGTAGTTTTCAATGGAGTTACAGATGTTGACTGAGGCCCAAATGCTTTTCCTATAAGGCAATACATTACCTTGGAGTCTTTACGATTGTAGGCATTCTGCATTTGAATATCATACCACTATTGATTGTTTAATTTGCGTAATCTACGTTGAGGAGAGGACCTACAGGTCTTAAATGGCTCGCAAAATAATTGATCACTGTCAGATCCACTCAAAGTCGTTTTTGGTTTTAAGAAGCTGGTTGATATCGAGATTATTCTCATCCAACCAATCTTAATGTTTCTTTATTCTTTTTCAAAACTGATGTTGTCTATGGTCTTTTTAAAATCTTCCCAGAAACCATAAAATTGAGAGTCTTCTACAGCTTTTTATAGGTCTTCCCGTACCACCGAATCACTCAACTTATTCACATCATCCCGTTTGGGGATTGTTGTCACTCCAGAACGAACTTTCCACCTTATACGCAGTTTGTTTCCCCCTTACAAGATAGTGATGAGTACTACATTCTGTACCACTCCTCATAACTCGTACACTGCAAATATCTTGAAGGTCACGTTGACGACAAATTATGTAATCAATGATGTGACCATGGTAAGACCTTGGGTGAATCCAGGGTACCTTATGGACCTATTTTTATTGAAAGTAATGCATATAGCAAGATTGAAGATCGTACAGCGCTGGAGAAGATGCAAACCATTGCCGTTTACCTTACCAAGTCCAAAACGACCTAGAGGGTCCCACATTTCATGATTTCTTCCCAAGCTCGCATTAAAATCCCTCAAAAGGAGAATCTTATCGGCCTGAGGAATATTTGATAACGCTGAATGGAGGGGTATACGTAGAAAGCAATTATCATTTACACATTATTGGGCATGGTTGGACCATAAACAGAGATTAATGTCAGGAATCTGTTTCCTGGCAGTGGCATGCGAACAGCCATGAGTCTCTCATTTATGCCTTGAGGGTGATCAAGATGTGCAACAAGATCCGATTTTATTGCAAACTCCACACTCCGTTATGTTTCTCACCTGCAGACTTACCCTTCCAATGCTCTTTTTTTCCAACAGTTGTTCCTCATTGAACAGAGAAGCCGCTATTCCCTTGATAATTCCTTTCCTACAATGCGTTCAATTCTTTTACTTTGAGCACTATTTAAAAGGGTTCTCATATTCCAAGAACCAACTTTCATGAAGTGTCTCCTTATGATGAAAATTTCATTTCGCCTGCAAAGATGAACAGACGCCGACTGCAGGAATCCCGCCAGCTTGAAAAAGGAACAGAATTTTTGTTTAGGTCACCTTTTCTAGACTCTTCCCAAATTCATGGCTGAGCAATTTTTCCCTGACAAGGGTTTCACAGATGCGAAGGAATCCGCCGAAGGATGCTGCTGTTCAACCAGCAAAGCAGCGACGTTAGATAATCCCAAAGCCCCCATGTGCAGATTTGTGACTATATGCTCCCATCCCGTCAAGCTTGCACACGTTGCCATACCTCCATCGCAATAGGACTTTGTAGAGATATCTGCACATTAAGATGGTACCCTCTCTATACCTTTAATCATTTGCCCATTGACAAGCATACACGAAATGACTGGACACCTAATGGGGCTGCATGTTCTTTTTTTATCACAGAGCTTAATCTCACTGTTGGCTGAAACAGGTTCTACTGGTTTACAGCTTTACTAGTAGCAGTCACACTAGGTATTTGGACTGACCTGACATAAGAGATATAGCTAGATGGCCGTTGACCTCTCTAAGATTTTCATCCACCCTTTGACAGGTCTTGTTTTTGTCCTGCAGGGTCTAGACACCCTCCCCACCAGGTTGACCTGGTGGGGAACCAGTTTGGTCGCCGATTGCCTGAACATACAACAGGTAGTACTAACTTACATGATACCAGTAGCATTCCATCACAATTATATATATATATATATATATATATATATATATAGATAGATAGATAGATAGATAGATAGATAGATAGATAATATTAGTGGTAAATATACATATATATGCAAAATCCACAGGTGCATATACACATATGTATATTTTTTGAATAAAAAATTCCGAGAGGATAGAATCCAGGTAGAACTCAATGTCCAGGACAGAGTAAGGATATAATAAAAAGGCTTAAACACTAATATTCCATGGTCATAATTTATTCCATTGGAATCGTAAATACGATCCAATTCATCAGACCTACAAATTCAAAAAGAAAACAGAAAAAAACCTACTCCGGAAATAAAAATAGAATTTAGAGAGAGTGTAATTATGAGAGTGTGGGACGAATGTTAGTTTATAAGAGAGGGGTTTAACAGAGAGGGTTATTTAAAAACTAGGTGTGAGTGGAAGGGGGAAAAATGATTGTTGTCGGATGTCAAATACAATAAGGATACATTTCGTGGTGACATACACACACCATGGCCGATCAAATCTTAAAGAAGGAGGGAGAGGTAAGGAAAGAAGTGGTGGGGAACAAAGATGGGGCGGGTGAAATTAAAATTGAAAGGGACGCTGTGTAATTGAGAAAATTTGACAAAAATAATATCGACTGCAGGTTACAAATCAAATATTATAAACAATAAATATGACGATTATCTAATCTGGCGAGGACCTATATTTTTATGTTCAAAACGCATGCAAATCCACACATACACAATAACTTATACACGTATATACATACACATCGCCGTGTACCTACATACACACATACATATACCCATGTACACATACACATATATCCACATATTCACACATACATACACACATACATATACATACACACACACACACATATACATATATCTGATTCAATATCTCTGATACTAAGCGATTTCTAATAATTACCGCGCATATGATATACAAATAATTACACCTACATATATACATATACACATACACACACACCTCCATATATATATATATATATATATATATATATACATACATATACATGTACACACACACCCATACATCCATATATATATATATATATATATATATATATATATATATATATATATATAAAATTGTGTATTTAGACAACAATCCCTCTTTTATACGTTTCATTTAAGATGACAGAAAAGCTACTGCAATTAAGCATTTTATTTAATTTTTCTCGTGTTCGAACAACTGTTAACTTTTCTGGACACAGTGTTTGTAAAAACTGTCTAGAATGTGTCAAAACTGTAATTCCGAACGCTTTCGGCTATACTTGTGGCTATTATAAATGAAGATGTAATTTTACTTTTTAATTGGATGTATGGGTTATGTGTATGTATCTAGAGCCATACGGATGTTTTATTTTCCAAACACAGCATTTTGTGAACGTGTTCATAGTTAATATTATTAAGTGTTAGCTTTTTCTTCCATTATTTTAATCGCTTTTCTTACTTGTTTATGCGGTTTTTAAGCTTGTATTTTCTACCAGTAAATTCCGGATGGAGTGTGGTAAGTTTTTGTGTGTTCAAATAAGTTCTGGTGGAACTGTCGTTGGATAGGTGTAACAGAAGTTTTCTGGATAGCCATAATGTAGTGTGATCGATGTAATTATTTATGAGTTCTGTTTGATCGGTAACAAAGTTCCTTAAGCGGTATTTGAACTCTTAAATAATGTTGATTCTTTTTAGCGTTGATTTTGTAGATGTGTTGTTATTTTCTAGGATAATGTTAGCTGTCTTAAATTTTTTGTAATCGTTTAATTAATTTAATTTTTTGTTCGGATCAACTGGGATAGTGTATTTCTTTATGAAATTTCTAAGTGAAAATTCATCATGTCTATAGTTGACGTGCACTTGACATTTGTCTAAAATATTTATGTTATTTTTTTCTATAAAAGCCACGTCAACAATCAACAAGATGAATCTTCACTTAGAAATACACTATCCCAGTTAATAATAATAAAGAAAAAAAGAGTTTAATATTATACAGACACGTGATAAATGACTGATATATATATATATATATATATATATATATATATATATATATATATATATGTGTGTGTGTGTGTGTGTGTGTGTGTGTGTGTGTGTGAAAAATAGAAATAGGAAATAGGAAAGAACTCGTTAGGTTAAGTAATCCAAAGTTCTTTAGTATTTTTCTTATTTTTAAAAAATAATGCTCGATACAAAAGTAGAGCATAAATATAATTATTTATTTAAAAATATGATTCCAACACGCTACATAAGAATTCTTATGTTTCAAAACAAGAGCCAAAAACTTCAATATAATTATTTGAATTAAATTGAATTAAAGTAAGCTCTGTTCCATCTTCAAGCGAAATCTTTTTTGGAATAACTTATTTCTGAAATTTACGTGTTTTATAAGCATATTATTACTGAAATCAAAAATTCTATGTTAACGGCTAGAACAAATTGTTTAAAGAAAAAGGGATGTAATTTGTATCAATATCTCTGTTATATTCACAGATGTCAAGTCAGGGTATGGTTGGCATGTCTACATTTAAAGCGGGAGATGACAATGCCTCGTCTGGTTAAGCGTCTATGGAGATTTTTTTTTTTTTCTGAAAGGGTTTTGTGTATATAAAAACTGTCGTAAATCACTAACATTTGTTTTTTGACGGCTTCATAAACGGTTATCTTTTTAGAGTGTGGGCAATTAAACTATTTATGTATTTTAAAATTATTTTATTGTTTCTTTGTTTTTATGCTAATTATTCAATGCAAAAATTTGATGATGTCGGCAAAAAACAGCTATGTGCATTTGGACAAAACAATTCGTGATGTCTTCGCCAGTCTTTTCGACACTGGACTGCAGGTGCATGTGGATTGGAAAAAGAAAACTCAGGCCATCAGTAATGGTACCAACGTTCATACTCTGGCTTCCAACTTCAAAGAACCATCAAGAGAACGGTGAATAAGTTTAAAGAAGAGGGAAAAGTAGTAAGGAAAACAGGATCAGGAGATCACAACAGCAAGAAGAATCTTCATTTCAATTTAGACCTAAATGGATCAATTAATAAAGAATCAATCCATTAGACCTTTGGCACGTGAGAGAGGAGTTTCTGCTATGACAGTCCAAAGACCAGAGAAAAAAAACTTGAAAGTTTAATCGTACGGGAAATTTGTGAGGCACATTGATACTCATCTTGAATAGGTTGGAAAATTATCCTGGAATAATATATATATATATATATATATATATATATATATATATATATATATATATATATAAACTTTATTTCAATCCTTCATGAGCTTCCGATCTTTAGTTTATGATCGATTTCATCACAAGTATTCTGTTTATATTGGAGAGTAATTATAAATTCTTATTGCTCAAAGTAAAATTAAATAATGTTATAAAAACCTTGGAGAATTCCAGTAAAATACATTTAATCATTTCTAAAATACAACTGTTAAAGTCTTAATCTAACAATTGGATAATTTTGCTTTTACAAGATTCCGACAATTTTCCTGGTACACACGATATATATATATATATATATATATATATATATATATATATATATATATATATATATATCACATAGAGTACTTGAATTAATACAGAGCTATTAATTATATACACTAAGTAATATAAATGTTAGCTTTCACCAGTAGCTGAACTCAATCTTCAGGTGCTATCCTGCGCACCAGAAGATTACGTTGTGCATGAAACTCCGAGTCGTACTACCAGTGAAGGATGATATGCATATTTATTAATATATATATATATATATATATATATATATATATATATATATATATATATATATATATACAACCACAGCTCCATTACACCTCATTTAAACAAACACAAATATATACCGAACTCTATCCAAAATATACTAGTAGAAAATACAAGAATAATATTATCCACATTAAAAAAAATAATAATGGAAGCCCTAATAATAATAAAAAAGAAAACACCAACACTCAGTAACATTAACTACGAACATGGCCCTAATGTGCTGACCATGTTTGGAAAATAAAACATCCTTGTAACTCTAGATACATAAACAACCCATACATTGATTTAAAAAGCAAAAGTAAAAGCATACTTGACAATGGCTAAATGTATAGACGAAAGCGCTCGGAATTACAGAACATTTGGACAGTTTCCACGCACTGTGTCCAGAAAACAAAACACTTGTTGCAATACAAGAAAAGGTAAATAAAATTCTTAATCGCAGTACCTTTTCTATGGTCTTTAACGAAGCATATTTAAAAGAGGGATTACTGCCTAAATACACAATAGATGAAGGTATAATTTTCTAAATGTGCCTTCCTATCTAGCTGTGTACATTCTTTGTTTATGATTGTACGTTTTTGTAAACAAAAAATTACACTCATATTAGAATCAGAAAATAGACAGTTGAATAAGGCAATACGGCTTCGGCACTCACAAGAAATACTGAATGCAGCAATGGCGGAAGAAAGTAGAGAATAACCTACCCAAACCGTGTGCATAAATGGTTCCAGCAGCCACACTCTTCATCTAAGGCAGCACTGCCCCCTTAAGACACTTGATG
This sequence comes from Acanthosepion lycidas, assembly GCA_963932145.1. Classification (NCBI taxonomy): domain Eukaryota; kingdom Metazoa; phylum Mollusca; class Cephalopoda; order Sepiida; family Sepiidae; genus Acanthosepion; species Acanthosepion lycidas. The sequence goes on from OZ010578.1 coordinate 58,809,122, forward strand.
AATGCCTCCGTTCTGAAGCCCTCTAGGAAGATGAATGGAAGCATAACTTCGCTATCATTGGAGAATCCTATACACTGTCTTCAGATTGACGCCCAAACACTGAAATCTTCGTCTCGGTGCGAATGCCAAGCATTACAGCATGTTTTTTTCCAAATCTGTGGTGGAGTGAATTGGGTCATGGTGCTCTTTTTCTCGCAGATGGTGCTCAATTGGGGCAAATAATATACTGTGCATTCGACAAAATCAATAACAAACAACGCCAATGCGAGAAATAAAAAAATATATATATCATAGCGACAATTTACCCATCGCACTCTGTAAAGAGACATCAGAAAGAGACAGTTGAAATTTATAGGTTGCATAATCAGGAAAGAAGTTTAGAAAACTGGAAACTCACAAGACATATTAAATGGAAAAGAGGAAAGCAGTGGATAACCTACCTAACGAGCCTTTGTAAATGGTTGCCAGAACGGAGATTAGACAGCAAAAGGAAAAACATTGATAAGAGCTACAAAAGACAGGAAGTTATGGAGAGCCATGATCACCCACGTCCTGAATTGACACGGTACATGCTAGAAGAAGAAGAAAACTCAAATATCCATGAACTGAATTCCTAGTGGAATTCTTTGGATCTTGATGCACCCGTCAACCTTATGTTTTCGCAAAACACGTCGAGACTTTTTCCTCGTTTAGTGCCGCTTAAACATTCCTGCAGATAGAGAACTGCACGTTGTTCAGCCCGTTCGATTTCTCTTTTTAGTTCTTGCTTTATTTAATTTCCATCTGTAATAGTGTGCGCGAGCGTATGTCTGTGAGCAGACAGACATGTATATTCATATAATTAGCCAAAAAAGCCACAAATATGTAAGCACTAACACTGATTTCCTCATGACAAAAAAACATTTGGTAAGACAGTAAACACAGAGGGTCATTGGTATAACTAAAAAAAGATGCTACTTTCTCTCATTAGATTTAGAAAGCTTAACTTATATTTGCACAGAGAAAACAAATAATGTAATGGAACCTACCAAACAGGTTCATGGATCTTACGTTCAAAAGAATATCTTCTGATAAAAGAACAAGAAGAAAAGAGGGGACTTCGATACAAAGGATTTTTTTTTTCTAAATCAGTAAACACATAGTGTCGTGGGAGTATTTTTACAAATCTAAAAAAGATATTTAAATTTATATAGCTTAGCTTATTCTTACACTTAGAGAAGATATATAATTCAGCTACAGGAATGTACGAAATAGAATCATGGATGACGCGATCAAAGTATTGTTAAAAATAATCTGATTAACAGGAGACACGTTTTTCGATATAAAAAGGTTTTTCGAAAACAGGGGACACAGACGATTCTTTTTTTTTATAATTAAAATATGAACTTTTTAAATATCAAGATCCTTTAAGACATAGGGGATCATAGCACTTTCTAGATATCTATTATCTATGAATTGCTGTGAATTCTTGGAAATTGATGGTGAAATAGTTTCACATTGCCTTCTATGCGGTTTTGAATTTATTGTTCTACGACAACCAAGGATAGAGACATTAATTTGTTTCTTCTTGTCTATCTAGAGGAATAAGAAATTGATTGTCACATGTGTGCATACAGTAAATGCAACATGCATGGCCGGAATTTTAACTCGGTTTGTCAATTTCACTGTTCGCTACCCACTCATTAAAAAAAAACTCAGGGTAAATTATCTAACCTTATCTTACCCTTGCGAAAAGCTGCCTAGATAAATAAGTGAATTTATTTAAAAGCATGAATTTACCAAATGGGGTCATGGCTAGTGCTATTAATGGAAAGTTTCATTTTCCGCTGTCACATCCAGCCTCCTACGATAATGAATGCTAAAAATTATTCTTGTAGAAACAGACTGGAAACGGTCGAGATGTGGTTCTTCTGTGACCAATTCTGAAGGAAATGGTAATTAGAAAGACATGAATATAACAGAGCTATTAATTATATATATTAAGAAATATATATATATATATATATATATATATATATATATATATATATATATATATATTATCTTCTCAAGGAAAATTTAAAATCACAAAAAAAGTTGAAACTTCTAGGACACTTTATGAATGGTTGATTTATTTGTTTGTTTAACGGCAAATCAACACCATTATGGATCGTTTAATGCCGAAATTTAATCTTCATAAGTGTTTGAATGATAACAATACTATATATATATATATATATATATATATATATATATATATATATATACATATATATATATATATTATTCTGCTTTCACAATTGAATACATGGTAGATGATACTCAACTTTTGTGCATATACATGTTTGTGTGGACATCTGTACCAAATGCGATGATGTGCGTTTTATTTTGCTGTTTTGTTGAAGTTATATTTTGGAATGCAGTTTTATTTCTTTAAGCAATTTTTTTAAGCACTTCACCCCCAAGCAAAGCGGGAGTACCACTAGCACGTCAGGGGTTCCAGCGAGTAGGAGCAACAGTAAATAAGCGTGATAGAGGAAGGGATGAAGAGAAAGACGGGAAATAGATCAAGGCATCTGGAGATGTCGACTGACATTGCATTTGAATTTTTGGAGATTATACCTATCAGGGAAGCAAGTAAGATTAAGGGAGTTCCACAGGCGGGAAGTGCGAGACATGAAGCTATTGGAGACGTCTATATTTAACCGTTTCGACAGTGAAAGTGTTGGACTGAGATATCAACCTAATAGCACGTTTAAATTCATGCTGTTTGGGAACTAGTTAAAGTAGCTCTTCGGAGATGTTACCGTGAAAGTATTTGTAGAAAAGACAGAGGGAATCGACGGCAAGACTGTGAGAGAGTGACTGTAAACGAGATGCCAGATCAGAGCCAGTTACTTTGCATATCCGTCTCTGGATTTTGTAGAGGAGCTTAAGACGAACAGCGGGGCTTCCAGACCATATATAACAGCAGTATTTTATGCAAGGCCGAATGGTTGATTTATAGATTTGAAGGAAGGGCTCAGACGAGAAAAACCTTTTGACGCGACACAGAGAACCAACTTTTCTTGCGGTAGATGAGGCTATTGAATCAATGTATTTATTCCATCTCAGGTCAGCGAACAGTGTGCGAGCAAGCAGTAGCAGAGAAGTGCTTTCGTGGAGTTGAGAATCAGACATTCTAATAGGAGGCAGGGTTGGTTTTCGGTAATGGATAAAAGAGAGCAGTTTTGTTTTTGAGGCATTAAAGTTAACTAGCCATGTTTTGCCCCAGTCAAAAACAGATTGAATCCGTTTCGAGACCAACAGCCAGGTTAGTTTTGTCATCGATACCGGACTTGCTATTGAGTCAGGAGTAAATAGTAGCGTCGTCTGTATTGATGCCTACTTGGGAAGTGATGACGGGAAGATCGTTAATGAAGATCAGAAACAGTATAGGACCCAGGATAGAGCCAGCGAGCGAAATGAAGGGTCCAGTTCGATATGCCAACCTGAAGAAGGTTGGAACGTACAACGGCTGAAACGTTGTGATAAATATGGCACCAAAGATGAGGACAATAGTCCGAATAATATAGATAGCATACATAATGCCTCACCACAGAAATATAGACAGATACAAAAAAATATATTTTTGTACTTTGATTTCAGTTTGGGGGTTCACTGTTTGCCCATAGCTGGGACCCTAACAGGTACTACCACCTGAGTTTAGGTGGAGCTAGAAAGAACAACAATTAAGAAGTGGTTCTACCCTCGTCAAAACCGCCAATCTCCAGATCAAAGGCTTTTCAGCCAGATGTAGTTTATCGTCATTGTCCAGGACTAGTCACCTTATGAGGAAGTACAGTTTGGGAAAAATATGCTCACAGGACGCATAGAAGAAAGGGTTACTAGCGAGAAAACAGTGAGTAATTTATTTAACGAGTTTATGGAACTTATCACAGCGCAGAGACAAGAAACACTGTGGAGAGACCTGATTGCTCACGTCACGGCATATAAATGACTAACAACATGAATAAAAGGAGACACACTGTTGTGTATACAAACGAGATGAATAGCGTGACGAAGTGCATGTCTCTAATCACCTGACTAATTAAGTACACGTTATGATTATGTGGCTTTGATCACGGATCACAAAAAGAAAGCAATTCGAATATAAACTGCATTCCTGTGTTCCACCATTTCTAACCTTCACGGCTAAGACCCATCACTCTACGGACATTGTAGAGAACCATCTTCATCTCTTTTTGTATTTTTTTTTTTTTTTTGTGAAATTTAAGTTCTATTCAAACAGCTTCTTCACACCTACTGCTGCTTGGGGGAACCGACTCCCAAGATGATGCTTTCCCGATCACTACAATCTTAACCTGTTCAAGTCTAGAATTAACGGTTATCTTACCCACATATCCGCTGTGCCACTTACTCTGAAGTCGTGGGCCTTGTATAGGAAGAATATCATTGTAAAAATAAAAAATAAAAAAAAAAGGTTCCAAAACGCAGTTAATTGGTTTGAACGCCTGTCGTTTTAGCTGCATCGCCTACAGTTCGATTATACTTTTGATGGCGTTGGGCTGACGATTTTGAAATAAGAAAACTTTGATTTCTGTTTGAATTTCCGGGATGAGGATTTATTATTTACATTATTTACACACGGACTATTCTGCCAATCCTACGGGACAATTGTCTCGCGAGTTATAGACTTTGTTCGTGTGTTTTATGATAGATTAACTGTGAGTTATAATCCCTGCTATAATCAATTAATTCAATTAACGTGCGTTGTTATAGATTTGATTTTATTTGCTTAATGGCAGAACAAGGATTAGTAAGCAAAAAGACAAACATTGCTAAGATCTACAAAGGACTAGATGATGTGGAGATCTATGACCACCGAGCTCCTAGAAATAAAACGGTTCTCGTTGTATCGCGGTTAATATGATGAGAGATGGTTCAGTTAGTTTATCAAGTATAAAATTAAATTAAATCCTGCAAATGCAATCGCCTACTCTTGTATGCAATATTCATTCATAGAGAAACAATAAAAAGAGAATATTTGGTTTCGTCTGTGATATGGTGATTTAGTACGGTCAATTTGGCACCGTCTGTATTAAAAAGAATACCAAGACGCAATTCACTCCGCTAGAAATTTAGAAACGGCATGTTGTACAGCTTGGCATTCGCGTCAATACGAAGATTTCAGAGGCTTTCGGTGTCAATCTGAGAACAGTGTAGAGGATTTGAAAAGAGTTGGATAATAAATCCAGTCAACATCAGAGTGTTTCGAGTGATCACAAAGCCGAAAGTATGGGGTACCCAGTAGGGATAGAAATCCCTACTCAGTCGTAAAACGAGTTAAGCTTATTAAACATTACACCATGCCAAAGTGCCACTATGATTTTCTAAGCGTAGCTTACATGCGGCACAAGGCCATTGAAGATTGAACTCATTACTCAATCGTAATTGTTCTAGTAAGTCAAGCTTGCTAACTATTACACCACGTAGACTTACCTCTATTCTGGGTACTGTTTTGCATAACTTTACTTAACTTCGGTGCAGTTGTAGGTGGAAAAAACGAATCTGGAGCAAACAAATATTATTTTATACAATGTGTGCTTAGGCGTCACTCCATTCTAACATCTAAAGCATATTTATCCATCCAAAATATATTTTTTCTGGTTGCTTGTTTTGTTCATATTTCAACTTCATCGAATAATTGTCCTTTTTTTCCGACAATTTTTTTTACATTTTTTCTTAAAATTTGATTTTAAACAAATTTGCTTTATTTCTTTAACTTATAAAAAAATAATTTATGTAACTCTATATTAAACAAACTTATGATCCTTCCTTTTCTAAAAGTCTTGAATTTACTTCGACATTATTTTAACAAGGGCACGTGCACATACGGAAATGGTGCAAGCAATAGCAGAGTCGTGCTAAATAAGAACTAAACGAGATATATCTGGACGTTAATCACAGAACGTGATCATTTATTTTTAATCAGTGTACCCCAAGCAAGGAAATAAATCCACTAAGACGAAAGTAGTTACTGACTGTAAGATAATATGAGAAAAAATTTTTTTTTAAGGAGATAGACAATAAAAGAAATGGAATACAAGACGACAGAAGATAGCGAATGACATTGCATTAAAATATTTGAAGATCAAATTTGACTGAAAAAACAAGAGGCCGTAGAGTAAACAATGTGCTTACTACGAAACTCCCGAATGTTACCCGGATTGACAAGCAACAGATGAAGTCCGGAGAGCAAAACGGGCGAAACTGTGTAATAACATCAACAAAAATGCCGATTGTAATATAATGTTAATAACGATTGATTTATTAATTTATTTTCTACGGTTTATCAACATTTTGCAGGTTATTTAAAGCAAGAAAATTGTTTAGTGACACAAGTTTTGTTAATTTCCACGCTGGACTATTTTATCTAGCTAGATATTCGGCCAACTAGAACATAAAAATACTGACGACGTACGTTCGCCTGCTGTCCAAGACATTTTTGTTTTTGTTTTTTGTTGTTTTTTGTTGTTTTTTTTTTTTTTTTTTGGAAGAGGGGTTTCCAACTAAACGAACTTACGGGTTCCAAATTAGATTAGAATAATTAGAACACAAATAAATACGTTAGATTAGTCAAACAGACAGAGAAAAAAACACACACACACAGACTAGATAGGTTGGCAAATTTTCCTCTATCACTTCTATCTGCTCTTGCTCCAAATTCTCTGTAACCCCTTGCTTGCTAGTGGCTTCCCGCCTTGCTTGGGGTGAAATGCTTTAAAAAAAAAAGAAAAAAAAAGATTAACCCACAGCTGTGGGGAAGTAATGGATTCATAACGTACCCGGGCTTATTTGCCCGTAAGTGAATCTAACGAAGCGAGCGGGAATTGAACCTCGGCTCTCTGATTAATAATTCCGAGCTATTAACCATTACACCACTTGGCTGTCACCCACCTTGGTACTCACCAGGCTTGATGGTGATTGTACGGGAATAGTGTTTCAAGTAGTGACTGTCAATAACGAGTCGTTTGTTAAACTTTTCTTTCTCCTTTTATTCTACATCTTAATCAAGTGAGTCTTCTCAACAACAGAAAAAAAATATTTGCTTCGTAATTTCTACTCTTCTTCGCTTACTAGACGATCAGTGACAAGCCGCGTACATTACATTGGTACGTGACTATCAAATCGTGGATTGTTACAATAGTGTTTTGTACTAAATCTACAATATCGTAGAACATACCTGCATAAAAAAATTAGCATTCGATTTACTTCCTTTAAACTGCTTCGATAGTAATCTAAATGCATTGCTGGGTAAGAAAGGAAATTCTTCCAACAAGCACCGATGTATGTTTGCGTGGGTGTGTGTGGTGTATATTTACGTGACCAACTTTAGTACTATGAGACTTTGTGTATATAGGAGAATTTTTTCCTGCAAGTAACTGCTTCAAAAATTACATTTTCGTAGATTTAAACAAAGACTAAAACACCCGTAGAGAAATTATAAAACCAGTACCAGGATCTCAAAGAACTACTTTTTTTAGTAACTTGATTTGTTAATTGACTTTTAACGGCTTATCGACCCTTTGGAAGTTATTTAAAGACATTAAATATTTTTATACCGTCCTGGATATACGATAAACTAAATCCGGCAGAAAGGATTCTGATCAGGATATATTGAGGAGCGTGGAACCAGCTTTTAGTTGTTGTTGTTGCGTGGTTCACCTTGACCTGGTGTTGTAGTACCTGTTAGAGTCCCAGCTATGGGCAAATACCAACCGTCGCCAAAGTAATGTCAAAACACTATGAAAATATAAAACGTTTTAGAGTAAAGATAACTGCAATACATTTTCAGAGTAAAGATAACTGCAATACATTTTCAGAGTAAAAATATTACCAGCAATACATTTCTCTAAGGAAAAAAATATTACCAGCAATACATTTTTTAACAAAATAATTACCAGTTATATATTTCTGTAAATGAAACTACAAATGCTTCCAAGAAAATTAAATTTCGGCATTAAATGGCTCATAAGGACCCCCCCCCCAAAAAAAAACAAACAAAAAACAAAAACGTACGTGAATATAACGAACACAAAGGTAAATTGAACCCGGCTCTACGATTAACAATTCCGAGATATTATCCATTACACCACCTGCACACCCGAGTTTACAGTCCCTGGAATTTCCAATCGGTCAGCCATCTAGGTACTGACCAGGCTCGATTTTGCTTAACTTCGGTAACCGTACGGTAGTCTATTTCAGTGCAATGTGGCTCATAAGCCTTAATTGTTTATTGAAGCCAATCCTGAGACTTTTTTCAATTCTTGGATAAAGTGGCGTTGATGCCGACCTTTGGACAACTTATGAGCAAGGATATGGAACAGGTTTTCAATTCAATTGATGTCAAGAAATCAAATACAATTACCGGGATGAATAAATTATTTCCTTCAATGTATACACAGCCAGCACGGCACTTATTCAGCACGGCAGGCTTATTATTCTAAAATAATTTTCTCCGCGACCCCATTACTTGATTTCAAGTTTAGAATCGTGTCTCCGGTTCCTTCTTAGCTTCCTGTTTAGGATTGGGTTTCCGATTCCTTCTAAAGTCTACTTCAACTCTATACTTCTAATGAAACTCTGAACTTTTATTTACTATTGATTTAATTTTTCTCCTTCAACAATAGTAGATAGTTATGCCTATCACCCGGTTCGCACTTCTTGCTGGTCTTTTAAACAGCGTAGACTTATCCGTTGTTTCCTGTTTAGGATTGGTTTTCGGTTCATTCTAAAATCTAATTTAATTGTATACTTCTATTGTCTCCTCCTAAAACTCTGAATTTTTATTTTCTATCGATTTATATTTTCTCCCTGAAAAGGTGTAAATAGGTTTGCTTATCACCCGGTTCACAATGCACCTCGTTTTTTTTTTGTTTTTGTTTTTTTTTTAACAGGATTGTATTTCCGGTTCCTCACTTTCACTTCCGGTGGCCCCTTCCATTTTGCTGACATTATCTTCTTGCTTTGAGTAATGCTTCATACCCTCTAACCCTCTACATCGAGTGGTTTTTGCGGCCTGTACAGGGTGAATATCGTTTAAAAAGATGCACTTTTGTTAGAGATATATAAAGAAAAATACACAGCGGAACGTTTATTTGAACCCGCACTCATATTTTTGATAAGTTGACAAATTTCCACCAACCTTATCTTCCCACTTGTATTTGTCACAAGGAAGCACACACACTTTGTGAGCGTACACTTAGGCAAAAGGAATTGAGAATATTATAAAAAAATGACCTAGTTTAGTGTTGTGGCTTTACTGCTTGAGATAGGACGGAAGAAAGGGCACATATAAAGAGAAATTATCTTCCATTATTATTCTGCTTAGCTGTGTTTTGTCGTGTTCAAATTTACACTGTGGTAAAAAAAATAATGAGGAAAAAGTGGACACGCCCGAGAAAAAAGGGGTCAATAGATTCACTTAACTATTGAGCTCACAGTTTTTGACACACTGTGACGCACACCGAATACAAACAAGACATACTAAAAGTGCCTACGGAATTTTACGATAATAAACAACTAATAATTACCTATGAAAAGAATCACAGAAAAGCGATAGGTATATATTAGGTTGGTACAAAAATAATGACATAATAATGTCGTTTTTTGACGTTAAAAACTACGTCAAAAAACGACATTAATACCTCATTCTTTTTGCACCAACCTAATAGATATATGTTTGAGTCATGAATAATTGCCGTATTTTTTAAAATAAATATATTCTAAAAAAATAAAGTACTATTAGATTTTATTCAATTATATATATATATATTCCAATGGTGAACCCATCCAAGTATACATTCTTGGGAAAGGTATTAATCCTCTTCTTGCTCTAGCCCTGCGAAAATAGCAGGACAGACTGGGTTCTATAGCCTTGGAGCGCAACTGGTCTAGGAGAAGGACAACTCTGAATTCAAAACCTGAGGAATATTGTTTGAGGACCTCGTGGCGCGTAGTGCACCAGGTCTCTGTATTCGGCTCTTTAAAACATTTGGTTGGTTCTGCACAAAGCCTTCACCACTATAATCAAAACATATGTGATGGGGCCAGGCTGCCCGTTCCTGAGCTACTTGTCTCTCGAATACGACGAGAGAATTAACCATATATATATATATATTCATCATTATTTGCAATGTCTTGTTGGCACGTACCACGCAGCTCTCAGATACCTTTTGTTTACGGTTCCGCACGTTTTACTGCGAAAATATTTTTCCTGCCATGGGAAAAGGTAACTTGCCGCAGCAGAGATGTGGTTCCACAGAAAAATGCTGTCGGAAAATGTGAGCAAGGAGAAAGTTTTAAGGAAAATAGAAACCAAAAGTGTACTTGTATTTGCTGTCAGAAAGACACAGTTGAAAATGACCGATACATGTAAACAAGAAAGCCGGTTTGGAGAATTTTAAACACACAGGACTCACAGAATTTGAATTGTGATATATTCATAATTATTTGCGAGGACTTGTTGCCAACTCTCCGTACGGTTCTGCACATTTTGCTGTAAAAAAAAAAAAAAAAGTTTTCGGCGAACTTTAAAATAAAAGGCTAAATTTTCCCACCAAATTGTTTTCCAGCGATCGAAAAAAGTATTGGTTTATGCAGTTATATTCGTTGTATGTAGTCTTGCGTTGTCATGGATGACAAAAACATTTTTCCTATTACCGAGGGCAGGGCGATTTTTAACCAAATTTTTATGGGCACGGCGCCGTTGCTGGACGTAAACATATCCAGTTAGTGCTTCAATGCGTTTTAAAGAACTCTAAATGACTATTACCCAAAAAATCCCACCAGAGTCATAGCATTAACATTCTTCCATGGAACTCAGGTTTTGGTGTCAGTTGGGAAGCATTATCCATGCCAATCCACTTTATTTTCTTCCTCTGAGGGACAAGGCAATGGCAAGGATGTTATTTCGATACAAGTATTTATTTACAAGAGTGAAAACGCTATTATTTTTTGAAAATTTTTACATGTAAGAACGATCATAAATATTCATCAGATTAAGCGAAAAAGGAAGTCAAATTAAAATATCTAAGAAGCTGTTAATACACCTATCTATCGTCTGACTTTAACAAGAGATAATTTTCATTATTTAACCATAAGTTCTTGAATTTTTTACAAACGGTGAAATCATAAAGTGTTTATGGTTGTGTTATATGCGTGGGACACAGGAACGAAAACTAAAATCAAGACGTTAATTTGAGGCTTAAGAAATTATCAAAATTTATTTATTAGTAATGATTTCACTCCAAGCAAGGTGATAATATAATTACGATGCCAGGGGCTACTGAGCGTGAAAGAGAATGAGAAAACTTTAGTGAGGAATAAAAGAACAGGTTCTCGGAAGACAGAAGATCGTGATGTTAGATTTACAATTTTAAATATCGTAGGTGGCAGAGAAGAAATAAAACTGGAAGTGAATTGCAGAGATAAGAAGTGCGAACTATTTGAATAGAATCTTTTTACATCTACCTGTTTCAACAGTAAAACGATGAAATCAATCCAGTTGTAGGGTGATGTCTATGCGTTCGAGAAACAAAGAAAATAAGACCATTGGAGCAAATGAGATGAAAACATTATTTTGGAAACATATTTTAAAACAGGAACTATATTTTCAGAATTTATAGACAAACTTATTTCTTTATATAGATATGTGTGGGAATCTAATTCGATAATTTTGTCTTTTTTTTAAATAGCTGCTTACTCGTTTCCTACACTATACGTCTGCTAGGGTGTTCAGATAATCCAACTGGTGACGACTGCTGAGGTACATCTGTGCCTTTTTCAACAGTCACAGAACCAACGAATTGCCTGAAGCTCGCAACGATACGTGAAAGTAACCATGCAATATTGATCCCTGTCTATAACCTGTATATCTCACTCTATCAACATATATATATATATATATATATATATATATATATATATATAAAGAAATATAGTCTTAAGGTGTGCTATATTTCTGGAATAAAGTGCTCAATATTAGAGATATAGCGTGTGGAAATATAAAAGTGA
>OZ010578.1:58828678-58841178 GCA_963932145.1 Acanthosepion lycidas
ATATATATACTATATATATTATATGTATACACTATATATATATATTATATATATTATATGTATACACTATATATATATACTATATATATTATATGTATACACTATATATATATACTATATATATTATATGTATACACTATATAGTATATATATATTATATGTATACGCTATATATATATACTATATATATTATATGTATACACTATATATATATACTATATATATTATATGTATACACTATATATATATACTATATATATTATATGTATACACTATATATATATACTATATATATTATATGTATACACTATATATTATATATATATTATATGTATACACTATATATATACTATATATATTATATGTATACACTATATATTATATATATTATATGTATACACTATATATATACTATATATATTATATGTATACACTATATATTATATATATTATATGTATACACTATATATATACTATATATATATATTATATGAATGCACTATTTACATACTATATATATATTATATGTATACACTATATATATATACTATATATATTATATGTATACACTATATATATACTATATATATTATATGTATACAGTATATATTATATATATATTATATGTATACACTATATATATACTATATATATGTATACACTATATATTATATATATATTATATGTATACACTATATATATACTATATATATTATATGAATGCACTATATATATATACTATATATATTATATGAATGCACTATTTACATACTATATATATATTATATGTATACACTATATATATATACTATATATATTATATGTATGCACTATTTACATACTATATATATATTATATTTATACACTATATATATACTATATATATTATATGTATGCACTATTTACATATTATATATATATTATATGTATACACTATATATATATTATATATATAGACTATATATATATATTATATATATACACTATATATATATATTATATATATACACTATATATATATTATATATATAATATATAATGCACTATATATATATTATATATATGCACTATATATATATTATATATATGCACTATATATATATATATTATATATATGTACTATATATATATATTATATATACACTATATATATATTATATATATACTACACATATATATATTTTATATATATATACACTACATATATATATTATATATACACTACGTATATATATTATATATATATACACTACATATACATATTATATATATATACACTACATATATATATATTATATATATATACACTACATATATATATATTATATATATACACTACATATATATATATATATATTATATATATACACTACATATATATATATATATTATATATATACACTACATATATATATATATATTATATATATACACTACATATATATATATTATATATACACTATATATATATTATATATATACGATATATATTATATATATACACTATATATATATATATATAATATATTTATACACTATATATATATATATATATTATATATATACGATATATATTATATATGCACTATATATATATATATAATATATTTATACACTATATATATATATATTATATATATACACTATATATATATATATTATATATATACACGATATATATATTATATATATACACTATATATATTATATATATACACTATATATATATTATATATATACACTATATATATATTATATATATACACTATATATATATATTATATATATACACTATATATATATTATATATATACACTATATATATTATGTATACACTATATATATTATATATACAATATATATATTATATATACACTATATATTTTATATATACACTATATATTTTATATATACACTATATATTACACTATATATATTATATATACAGTATATATATGTACTATATATACACTATATAGATACTATAAATACACTCTATATATACTATATATATATATACAATATATATATCGTATATATACATACACTATATATATACACTATATATATACACTATATATATATATACACTATATATATACATATACACTATATATACACTATGTATCCACTATATATATACATTATATATACACTATATATATAATATATATACTATATGTATACACTATATATATACATAGATATACACTATATATATAAACTATATATATACACTATATATACTTATATATACACTATATGTATACACTATATATACATATATATGCACTATATATATATACTACATACACTATATATATACTATATACATTATATATATACTATATACTCTATATATACACACTATATATATATATATACACTCTATATTTATACACAATATATATATATACACACTATATATATACACACACACTATATATATACACAGTATATATATATAGAATGTATATATATATATTATATATATACACTATATATATATATATATACACTCTATATATATGTATATACACTATATATATATACTCTATATATATACACCATATATATACACACTATATATACAGCAGCGTCCAAAACTAAGGGACAAAATTTTAAAACCTAATATTTCTTAGAAATAACAACTGTGAAAAGCTGAAATTTTGACAACTGGTAGTCGTTATCATCCATAATAACATACTAAAATTTGAATCATTTGCAAAGGATAGGAAAAGAATTATAACAATTATTTATTTATTTTCAAAATAGGATCGTCCAAAAGTAATGGACAAAATTGAGAAAAACTATGTAAACTGTATGCTATATTCAAATTTTTTGATACCCTCTATAGAATATGTCTTACTTAGTCATTTGTAAACGTTGCATCAGCCGGCACCATGGCGAAACGCCAAAAACTTGATTACACAAGGAAAAGCACACTATTAGAGAGATTTCCGAGAAAGTGAAACGTTCCAAGAGTGTTGTAGGCAGGGTTGTTAAATCCTACAATGACACTGGCAAACTAGTTAGTGCTTTTAAAACCGGCAGACCCCGCAAAACTTCGGCAAGTGAAGAACGAATAATGCAGCGTATGTCATTAAAGGACCGTTTTAAGTCTTGTACAGAAATTAAAAGAGTTATGAAAATTACCTCATGTGTTAATGTGTCAAGATAGACTGTTTATAGACGACTGCAAGAAATAGGGCTTTTTAATCGAACCCCAGGGAAGATACCACTTGTTAGTTCGAAGAATATGAAGAAGAGTTTAGAGTTTGCAAACAGGTATGTAATTTGGACATATGAAAATTGGGCAAAAGTATTTTTCAGTGATGAAAGCAAGTTTAATTTATTTGGAAATGATGGAAAAAAACAATTTAAAGAGACGTATTGGTGAAAGATTAAGTGCAAAGTGTACTAAGAAAACTGTCAAGTTTGGTGGCGGAAGCGTCATGGTATTTGGAATGTTTTCTAGCCAAGTTACAACGCCTCTTGTCCGGTTACAAACTCGTGTAAACGCGCAGATCTATAAAAACATTGTTCAAGATCATGTTGTGCCAATCATACAGAATTCAGGTTTCGATAGGGCTACCTTTATCCAAGATAATGCCCCATGTCACAAGGCAAAGGTGGTAATGAGTTACCTTAGCGAGCAAGATTTGGAAATTATGGATTGGCCACCGCAAAGTCCTGACTTAAATCCAATAGAAAATCTTTGGAAGACCATAGGAGTGAAAGTTATGGAAAGAAATCCCACTAACACGGGGGATTTGTGGGTGAAGCTTCAAGAAGAATGGTCTAAAATTAGTATCGAGGATTGTCAAGAACTGATTCGTTCTTGTAGCCGAAGATGTGCAGCTGTCATTGAGAGCAAGGGCTCATTTACTAAATATTGATTGTACATGTATTTTTATTGTTTTTTTGCTGTTTACATTGTTTTTCTCAATTTTGTCCCTTATAATACTATATATATATATATATATATATATATAAATATATATATACACTATATATATATACACTATATATATATATATACACTATATATTTACACTATATATACACTATATAATTATATATACAATATATATATACACTCTATATATATATAAAAACACTATATATATATATACACACTATATATATATATACACACTATATATATATAGACTATATATATATAGTGCATATATATATAAACACATTATATATATACACACACACACACACTATATATATATATATATATATAATATACACCATATATAGATATATCTGGATTCATCTGGCGTTACATATTATTATATTTGAATTCAAACTAGGAAGAGAAAGAATAGCCCAGTTTGATACAATGTGTTACAAGCTAATGAATTCAAGGAAGGATTGATATCCGTCCATGTATCAACAACGCACGAAATTGTCCGCTTCTTTCCATTCGGCTTTATGCTGACTAGCGTAGCCGAACCGGCTGATTAAAGTTTAATATATTAAACACAAGTCCCTCTCCGCCTTCCATCAGCATGGCTGAGGCTAACCTCCAGGAAAGTGACCCATTGCGCCCTCTGGGGCTAACGTTACCAGTTGTCATGAAGTGGAAAGACTGTTTTGAATCGATTGCTAGGTCACCTGTTAAGAATGTCTATCGTTTTCTCCGGAGTGTATCTTGCATATCTATAAGTCTACCATTCGTCCATGCTTAGAATATTGCTGGCATATATGGCCCTGTGGCCCTGATATATATCTGGATCTCCTTGATATGATCCAAAGAAAATCAGCAATATTATTGGTCTTGATCTGGCGCCTCGGCTTCAGGCCATGCCCATCGTTTATATCAACAAAAAAATATTTCTATATGTACATTACATTTATACATAAACGTGCAAACACGCGTTCAAAAATCAAAATCAATATTTGGATGTCAAATCCCATTGAGAAAACTGCCGAGTTAGTTCCAGACTTACTATGTTACTATTATTGTCCTAAACAACTCTTAGCAATTAACTTGTTGGCAGAGTCTAGAATACATTGATTGTATCCTTTGAAGACGGTTAGAATCATCCAAAAAGGATCCCCTACCAAGGAAATACGTATTTAACAGAAACATAAACTACCAATATTAACCTATCCTCGAACGAAGTACATATTTCCAGACACAAATGTGAATGACCAATATTTGCCGATCTCCGAAGTAAATAAATACTTATAGACACAAATATAAACTATCAATATTTACTTATAACCGAACCTAGTAAATGCTTACAGAATGAAATATAAATGTCAAGTATTTACCGATGCCTGAGCTAAGTAAATACTTATAGATGCAAATATAACTTACCAGTATTTGCTGATCTCCAAACGAAGTAAATGCTTACAGACTCAAATATAAACGTCCAATATTTGCCGATGCCCGCGCTAAATAAATACTTACAGACGGAAATATAAATTAATATTATATATGTATAAACAAACTAAATACTTACAGACAAAAATATAGACGACCAATATTTACCTATCCCCGAACACAGCGATGAACGACCAATATTTACCTATCCCCGGACAACCGATGAACGACCAATATTTACCTATCCCCGGACAACCGATGAACGACCAATATTTACCTATCCCCGGACAACCGATGAACGACCAATATTTACCTATCCCCGGACACAGCGATGAATGACCAATATTTACCTATCCTCGAACACAGCGATGAACGACCAATATTTACCTATCCCCGGACAACCGGTGAACGACCATTATTTACCTATCCTCGAACACGGCGATGAACGACCAATATTTACCTATAAACCTGGTTATGAATGACCGATTTTTACCTATAGGCTCAAATATAAACGGTCTATTTTTACCTATTCACAGACATAGTACTTCTTTATAAGGTCAAGCAGGACCGGTGCAAGGGTCTACTGTATCTCAATTTTCATAAGGTAGTATTAATATAAAATACAAATTTTATTGTAACCTATGGATCATATACAATATAGATGAACAATTCAACTAGGAAAATTGAAAATAGATACAATGTATATGAATACAAATTAAAAACATGCATTAATTGATCCTTCCATCTTAAATCAACAATGTTTTTCAGCAATTTTTAAACTCAACTTGGGATTTTTCTTGTTAAAAGTTAAAGAATTTTAACACATAGTATAGATTAGAAATAGAGAATTTTATATTGTGTGTTTTTTTTGTTTTTTTTTCGAGATTTAACATGAGCAAAATAAATTCACGGTTTTGAACGAAAAGAAAAAGAATATATAAGAAAAGGAAATAGACTACGACCAACCTGAAATAAAATTGACCAACCAAGAAAACGGTTATCTGAACAAATGATAATAGCAAGTACCGAAAATACCTATAATAGAATTGATACAGCACAGCTTCACCCAGCATGAACTTCCCTACTTCAAGTGAAAATGCAAAAAAAAACTAGGAGATTTTTGTTTGTTTTTTTGTTTTTTTTCATAGCTAAAAAGAAAAAGAGAATGACATCAAATCCGCGAAAACTTTTCATCTTTTAACGCTCAGTTGTGCTTAGTTTAATTTGTAACGTATATAAAGGTAGGAAGAAAATAAAATCAAGTTGATAAGATAACGAGGGTTACAAAATATTCTCGGGGTCGCCAATCAGGATTGTCCGTACCCCAGTCGAAATGTTCGGGGATAGTATACACCGGCCCTTGAGATTAAGTATATTTTTTTAAAAAACTAATTTCGACATTACGTTACCTAACAAGGGTTCACGTGTCGTTAATTCAGTCAAATCAAAATATACTGTATAAATAATTATAGCCTCAGATTATTATTTTGGCAAATTAATCACCAGAGATCCTTCCCTGCCCTCCATTAAAATGTCTGACACTCAACTTCTTGAAAGCAACTCTCTGCGGCGGCTCGGTCTAGCGTTGACTGCTGACCTGAGATGGAATAAATACATTGAGTCAATTGCTTCGTCCACCACAAGGAAAGTTGGCTCCCTGTGCCGCGCCAGGAAATTTTTCTCCCCGGAATCGATACTTCACATATACAAATCAACAATTCGCCCTTGCATGGAGTATTGCTGCCATATATGGTCTGGTGCCCCTTCTGTTTGCCTCGGGGTTCTTGATAGGCTCCAGAGGCGGATATGCAATATAATTGGCCCTGCTTTGGCATCTCGTCTACAGTCACTTTCTCAGACGCGCTGTCGCCTCTCTCTGTCTGTTTTACAAATACTTTCATGGTAATTGCTCCGAGGAGCAGCATTCGCTGGTTCCCAGGCTTTATGATTTCTCAACCCGAAACTTAAATCTAAGGGACGGTTTTGCACTTACACCGATGTTATTTTAACTACCTTCACTCCCCTGCAATTTGTTTTATTGTATTAAAAAAGACATTATTAGAATTATAATAAAACCTAAACATGCTATTAAAGTGAGTTTATAGTTTTTGCTTCCTACGAGGCTGTCATCCTGCTCTCACCCTTTCACTGTCGAAACTACTAAATGTAGCCGTCTCTTCTACTCTAATAGCTTCATGTCTCACACATCGCGGTTGTGGAACTCCCTTCCCTATTCCATTTTCCCTGAAAGCTATAATCTCCAACTATTCAAATGTAATGTCAATGACATCTCCAATTGCCTTGATCTATTCACTATCCTTCTCCTCATCCTTTCCTCTATCACTCCTATCTGATCTTGCTCCAAATCTTCTGTAACCCCTTGCGACCTAGTGGCTTCTCGCCTTGTTTGGGGTGAAACGCTTAAAAAGAATAACAAAAATTGAATATTCCTACCGCAAATGAATGGAGAATCAAAGGGACGATTTTGCACTTACACCGCTGTTATTTTAACTACCTTCACTCCCCGGCAATTTGTTTTATTGTATTAAAAAAAGAGATTATTAGAATTATAATAAAACCTAAACATACTATTAAAATGAGTTTATAGTTTTTGTTCTTGAGTATTTATAGCAAAAAATATTAAACACTATTTCTTAAATAGTTTATTTACAAGAATAATTTCATATTTACAATATTCAAAAAACAATAAAATTAAAACTAATAAAATGCAATATTTATCATTTACTATTTTATAAAGAAATAAATGGTGAAACAATTTATTATTCATTAATAATTTCCTAAATTATTAAGATATATGAACCAACTACAGGGAAATTTCTTAATTACCATTTTATAAAGTTCGAATCAACTGATGTATTGCCAACTATTTCAATAAATAAAGTATTAGGTTGGTGCAAAAATAATGACGTAATAATGTCGTTTTTGACGTATTTTATAACGTAAAAAAAACGACATTATTACGTCATAAAAAGCACCAACCTAATAATAAAAAAATAGTGTTTCTCTTTTTGTTATCAATTCTCAAGGATAAAGGAATTCTAATCATAGCTTTTTAAAATAATAAATGTTGCCGAAGAGTGAAGATACTTAGAATAATAGCGATGTCATTAAAAAAAAAACGTCCTCCTGACACGCTGTTTTTTATTCGGGCTCGAATGTCCAAGTTAGCCATTATCATTCTTACTTCCTTTGATTTCTGCTGTGTACACACATTTCCTTCCTGGTCTCAACCCGAAACCTAAGGTTAGAAATGGCTTCATGATGTTTTCAACTGATCATTTTTGTAAAAAAAAATATTATTATTATTATTATTGTTGTTGTTGTTATTATCATTATCATTATTATTATTATTATCATTATCATTGACTTTTGAATCTTCCCACCAGTAACATCAACATCTCTTTTCAATACTCTCACACATAACTCAGTGTTTTGTTGTCAACAATGTTGTCGTTTTTAGAGTTTCAAATATACTCCTAGCTCCCAAATCCTCCAATGCCTTCCCGGGATTTCCGAAATCACTCATTAGGCAGTTCTTTCCGCGGCATTCAGGTATTTTACTCGCATGAATATGGGTCATGTATGTGTTTTTACTCCCATTTTGTTTTCAGATTTAATCTGTGCCTAATTTCTCCCCTTCTTTATTTCATTCTTTTATTTAATTTGGATCACTTAGCTGCAGATGATGTTCGAAGTATTTTCTTTATTGTATGGAACTTTTTTTTTTCTTTTTTTTTTTTTTTTTTTTTTTTGAAGCATTTTACTCCAAACATGGAGTTACAGAGAGCAAGTGTAAAGAGGTGTGAGAGAGAAAAAGGATGAAGAGAAGGACGGGGAATAGATCAAGGCATCTGGAGATGTCGATTGCCATTGCATTTGAATAGATGGAGATTATAACTATCAGGGAAGCAAGTAAGAGGAAAGGAGTTCCACAGACGGGAAGTGCAAGACATGAAGCTATTGGAGTAGAAAAGACGGCTACATTTAACCGTTTCGATAGTGAAATGGTGGCACTGAGATAACAGCCTAATAGCTCGTTTAAATTCATACAGTTTGGGAACTTGCGAAAGTAGCTCGTCGAAGCAGTTTCCGTGAAAGTATTTGTAGAAAAGACAGAAGGAAGCGACGGCTCGTCTGTGAGAGAGCGACTGTAAACGAGAATCCTGCAGACATCTAATCATTTATTATTTACTTTCATGCCTTATAGGCGAGTTTATTATTCCTATAATTATTTTGATTACTAAGTGAGAGAGAATCAAGGCAACAAACTGAAACTCGGGGACAAATATACGAAGACCAATATAAGCATACCGATACGAAGTTTGATAATGGTTACACCAGGCATATATATTTTAATTATTTCACTTCAAGTAAGGCTGGAATCCTATTAATACGCAGTGGGTTACAGAGAGTGAAGTTACGGCGCCTCAACGTGGTGCAATGGTTAAAAAGCTTGTCGTGCTCGATCAATTACGACTGAGTAGTGAGTTCGATCCTCACTGAGTGGTCCCTACTATCGGCGTTGTGTCACATCTAAGCCGGACTTAGAAAATCACTACAGAGAGTGAAGGTAAGAGAAAAGTCTGGGTATAATGGCGACCGTGAAAAGGGTGAAAGTTGAACGGGGTTCAAAAGATAGAAGATGGTGACTGACGTTGCATTTAAATTTTTGAAGATCTTAGTTTTCAGGAACGCAAGGAAACGGAAGTGAATTCCACAGGCTGGAAGAGTGAGACAAGAAACAGCCGGAGTAGAAGTGGTGATTACATTTACATAATTAAAGAGGTTGGACCTAGATGCCAATCTGACAGCACGCTTAAACACACGTAGTCTGGGTATCAGAGGAAAAAAAAGCTCGTCAGAATGGTACCTATGAAAATATTTGTAAGAAAGACAGAGGGAAGCTACGTGAGGTCGGTGAGAAAGTGACTGAAGTCGAGACGTCAAGTTAGGATTGATTACATTACAGATCCTTCTTTGGATTTTTGTCAAGAAACTCGAAATGGGAAGCAGGAGCATCAGACCAGATATGGCCACTTTATTCAATGCGAGACGAATGGTAGATTTGTAAATGTACAAAATGGACTCTGACAAGAAAAAGTCTGGCAAGACATAGCAAGCTAAATTTCCTTGCAGTAGATGCAGCTACTGATTCAAAGTAGGCGTTCCACTTCAGATCAGTTGAAAGCGTGCGCCCAAAAGGCGCAGTATGTTGTTGTCCAAAAGTTTAGCATCAGGATGATGGGAAGAAAATGGCAATTAAATGAGAGCAGTTTTGTTTTGGAGGCATTCAAATGTAGTTGGTTTTTTCGGGGGTTTTTTTTGCGATTGGGTGGGGGGGTTGACAGTAAGGGTTACCCTGTACAAATCTCGGCGGCCACTCGAGGTAGAGGATTACGTGAACGGGTAGTTTATACGGATAGGAGGGGAACATAAATGTTAACTCTTGAACAGGTTAAGATTGTAGTGTTCGGGGAATCGGTGCCATAGAGCAATGGTTCGCAGGAAGAATCTGTTCGAGTGGAACTGACTTCTCGGCAATGGAATACGGATGGAATGTAGGTGGTTTGCTACTATGTGAGTGGCATGACGGGTTCAAGCCGTGAAGGTTAGACCCGGAGGAATCAAGGAATGTAGTTCGTACAAGAAATTTACATGGAAATAGGAGTGAGAGATTCGCGACATGCCGTCTGTGAGAGAGAGAGAGGTTGGTGAGTGGAAAATAATTCTTCTCCAACAAGGATTCGGAGACAATTTTGAACTCTAGCAAGACTGGAAAGTTAGGGCTGGGCAGCTCCTTCCTTAATATAACAGTACTTTGGGATTTTTATCATTATTAATAATAATAATAATAATAATAATAATAATAACTGATAAGTGTCGCCGAGAAACACTCGAGATGTGACGCTAATATGAAGGAATTCGTAAATTTCCTTGCATGTCCTTTTTTGCAATCGCCACTTTTAGAAATTTCGTGAGTGATTAAAAATCGGAATGACTTATAAATGAAAGAAGCAAGTGTTAAATTGAATTCCTTGTTCAAGGCGGGCATGACTTCGGCGTCAGAAGATGGTGTTCGAATTCTTATTCAGTTGATTGACACAAGCTTACCAATGCACTACCATCCAAAAGCAGGATCCCTTCAGATCTGTAATATATATATATATATATATATATCAGATAGATATTAGGTTGGTGCAAAAACAATGACGTAATAATGTCGTTTTTTGACGTTAAAAAATACATCAAAAAACGACATTATTACGTCATTATTTTGCACCATCCTAATAGATAAAAACAACTGAGATAGATAGATAGATAGATAGATAGATAGATAGATAGATAGATAGATACATAGATAGATACATAGATAGATAGATATGGACAAACTGATCTAGCTAAATAGATATATAGTTATGAACAGACTGAGCTAGATCAATAGATAGATAAATATATATGAACAAACTGAGCGAGATAGATGGGTAAACAGAAACAGACTGATATAGATACATATGAATAGACTGAGATCGATAGATATGAACAGACTGCGACCGATAAATAGCTAGATAAATATTAGGTTGGTGCAAAAATAATTTCGTTTTCTAGCATATGTTACTATGTGAGAAAACGAAATTATTTTTGCACCAACCTAATAGATGGATATAAACCAACTCAGATAGATAGATAGATAGATAGATAGATAGATAGATATTAGGTTGGTTCAAAAATAATGACGTAATAATGTCGTTTTTTCACGTATATTTAACGTCAAAAAACGACATTATTACGTCATTGTTTTTGCACCAACCTAATAGATAGATAGATAGATAGATAGATAGATAAAAATTCTCTACATCCTAACGGTTGATGACGTCTCCTTCCAAGCACTTACGCGTCCTTGTGTGCCATTAGTTATCATCCTCCCTGCAAACTGGCAAATGTCCGGACCAGTTAAATTCCTAAGTGCCGCCAGCGCGTACCTTCACAGTTATGACCCGTCATGACATGTTCACGGTGACAAACCCTCCTCATTACCTTTGTGTCTCTTCGATAAAAAAAAGAAGTTCTACTCAGGCAGATTCTGCCTTAGAACTGTTAATTTGTAGAACAAACTCCCGAGAGAATGCTTCCACCA
>OZ010578.1:58846178-58853678 GCA_963932145.1 Acanthosepion lycidas
TAGACTGGCAACTCGGTCTCACCAATTTACTGCTAAGCTAGCTAGATGCAACGTCCACTTCTACTTAAAAACTTTCCTTTCACCTCCAACCCTTACAGCTCCCTTCCGATTCTCTGCTTACTTGATAATTACTATCTTTAGAAATTTAAGTGCAACATCAATCAACATCTTCCATTTTCTTTAAGCTTATTGATTTGGCCCTTTTCCTAAATCCTCTCAGTCTTCTCCTTCTCTTTCTTTTCCACTCCCTGTGACTACGGCATTTTAGTGATATCATCGTCTTACTTGGGTTGAAACGATTAAAAATTTATTACAGAAGATATTTGATGGGATTAAGAGATGTACGAAAGACTTGTATATGGTTATTTTCTAAGCGTAGCTAAGATGTGGCACAAGGACAAACATTATGGGACCCCCAGTGAAAATCCAGCCCTAATTGATTTAGCGAGACAAGAGATTATTTACGAAACGTAACTTAGATGTAGTACAAGGCCGAAAGCGTGGAGAACCCAGCGAGGATCGAACTCACTACTCAGTGGTGATTGATCTAGCGAGACAAGCGTATCACGTCAAAATGCCACGAAAGACATCTATATGCAACTATAAGGAATTACACTGCATGCATGTTGATTGATGTCGAGACACAGAATTAACAAGCATTTAGATGTGCTTTGTATGTGTGTGTGTGCGCGCGCAAATGTATATATAAGGTTGGTGCAAAAATAATGTCGTTTTCTGACATAGTAACATATGTGAGAAAACGACATTATTTTTTGCACTAACCTTATATATATATATATATATATATATATATATATATATATATATATATATATATATATATATATATGGATTGGTGGATCTTGATAATTGTCTGTGGTCTCCTAGGTCACCAGATGTTTATCTATCGGACATATATCCATCGACATCGAATTGTTGAAACAGATTAAGTGATTCGAGTGTGGCAAGAAGTGGAATACCTTTTTTTCCTCAATATATATATATATATATCCATTACTCATAACACTTTTTTATTAAATTTTCGAAAATCTGATCCCATATATATATATATAATATATATATATATAAAATATAATATATATATATAATATATATATATATATAATATATAATATATATAATATATATATATATATATATATATATATATATATATATATATATATAATCAATTCACCCCCAAGCAATGCTTTAATGCCACTAAGACGCGAAGGGCTACTTCAAATGAAAGGGCTGGATATCCAGTCCGAAGCTGGAAACAACCTCTACTCCTGTTCGTGGAGGAGTATGAACCGGGTATATATTTCCAAAGAATTAATGGATTTTAATAATATTTCTATTACTTCAAGCGTTATTTTTGTGGATACCCGTATTAGAGTAGTCGTTCCGTTTATTTTAAACATGATATATTTCATCTACCGGCTTGTGTATTCGGTATTTTCTTTATTCACTCATTTTCTTGGGTACGCAGGCCGGTAGACAAAATATATTCTGTTTAAAATAAACAGAACGTCTACTTATATATGAGTATTCACAAAAATAACATTTGAAGCAATAAATAGACAGAGTGTCCATTAAGTATCTTTACTATTTAAAAAATATATTACAAAGGAAATTGATGTGATATCTTAATCAGATTTGTTCTATGTACTCAGTAGTTATCAAAGTTTTTAATCAGATTGCATTTTAGTATTTCAGGTATCCCTTTGATAAAAGAGGTACTGTTAAATGAACCACTAACATTTGCAGACCAGTGGATTGGAAGAGATGTCCCAATTCCCTGGACAACTATTTCACTGGACTTCTTTGTGTGGGGTTATGCTAAAGATATCTTGTATCGAACAAAGATACGGGACATCACTGATGCCATTACCACTATTGATGAGGCTATGCTACAGCGAACATGGCAAGATATCAAGTACAGTCTTGATGGGCTTTGTGTAACTAATGGTGTCCATATAGATGTGTGTTCAATTGCTTAAAAACTTCAATGTCTACTCCTCATTTTGTAACAATTTCCACTTATTTTATTTATTTATTTATTTTTTGCTCATTTGCTTTTTTTAAATTTTAAAGCGACTTTATGGGCATCCTGTGTGTCTGTATATCTATCTATCTATATATATATATATATATATATATATATATATATATATATATATATATATATATATATATATGCTATGGGTAAAATAGGACAGACTGGGTTATATAGCCTTGTTCTAGGAGAAGGACAACTCTGAATTCAAAACCTTCGGAGGGTCGTTTGGGAACCTTGTCTCTGTATTTGGCCCTTCAAAAAGTGTGGTTGGTCCTGCACGAAACCTTCACCACTATAATCGAATCTCATGTGCCGGTGTCGGGCTGTCAGTTTCCTGGAAACTGATCTGCTTTACCCCCGTACGTCGAACTCGACGGGAGAGCCGATTTATATATATATATATATATATATATATATATATATATAATGTCATCCACATACATATATATATATATATATATATATATATATATATATATATGTATGTGGATGACATTATATATATATATATATATATATATATGTATATATATATATATATATATATATGCGGGGGTACTCAGTGTGTGACGGTTATCCTCGGCACAGAAAGTGAAACCGCCGAGCCAAGTTAAAATTCCTGTCGATTCAGTGTTGTTCAATGCCCGCTAATGCCCTTGGGTAAAGGCATGGCTCCACCTTCCAGATATGGGTTAAATATCATGGCCGACTGAGCTCCTTGGCCATGGTTGAAATCAAGCCTAGTAGAAATAAAATTAAATTCAAACCTGGGAAAAAGTATTTTATTAAGTATTTTATTATATTTTTTTTTTTTTTTTTTTTTTTTTTTTTTTTAAGGCCTAGCTGCTTTGACTCAAAACGTCGCTACTATTATCAAATCAAATCTGTGGTTCTAAAACTAAATTGTGCGGGCTTCCATACGTCAAAATCGAGCAGAGTTCAATATAATCTCCCATCTAAAGTAACAATACCAAAAAAAAAAAATGTCCGAAATAAAAAGACGAAAAAAAACTTGTAAACAAAACTTGCTGGATATGCCTTGTAAATTGTAATATGTAACCTATTAAAATACGGTTCAAATTTGACAAACAAACTATTGAAATTCATACCCATAACTTCTAAATAATTTTTTTTTAAATTCTTCCGTCTTACATATCGATGCAAGTGTGTGAATATGATGTACTTTCTTGTTCCCCTCTCTACATAGACTTGGAATATATACATTGTATATATACTCCCGCTTGCATGTGTGTGTGTGTGCAGATATATTCTTACGTAAGTTATATCTATAAGTATGTGAGACTTCGCAAATGTGTATAAGTAATATATATATATATATATATATATATATATATATATATATATGGGCGTCGCGATTTTTTACTAAAAATAAAGTTTGAAGTAATAAAAATGTAGGATTTCAAATAAATCCACTATTTCTTTAGAAATGTGCGTGCAAATTATATATATATATATATATATATATATATATATATATATATATATATATATATATATATATATATATACATAGGAAACTCTGGAGTCTGGATGTTGAAGGTAACATCAGTCAGTTAAGTGATATGCTTTTACATGTCTTTAACATGTTTTTGTTTTAATGTCTTTAAATAAATAATATTTAGCTCTACTTCGTATAGAGAGCGCTCTTTTAAATTAAATTATACACCATTTGGTCTCATTTTACCTGTATATATATATATATATATATATATATATATATATATATATATATATATATATATATATATATATATATATATATATGTATGTGTGTGTGTGAGTGTGCGTGTGTACACATGCATATGCATATATACATATGTGTGTGTGTGTACACACTTATATGCAAGTTTTATATTTGTCTATGTGTGCTTACTTGTAAATATGAAGAATTTTAAGATATGTATTCACCCGTAGTTTATATGTCTTGTAAATATATATTCATAAGTTATATGCGAGTGTTTATATATATATATATATATATATATATATATATATGTATGTATATATATATATATATATATATGAGGGGGAGTTGTGTCCTTACGTATTTTTATTTTATTCCTTATACGTTATCTTTAATGGATACCCATATTTGAGTAGATGCTCTATTTATTTATTAAACAGTATATTTATTTACTTACATCTACCGGCCTGAATTTTCATACATATATATATATACACAGAGAGAGAGAGAAAGAAAGAGAGAGAGAGAGGTGCGATGGGTAAATTGGCGCCATTTAATATATTAGGCCTCAGACTCAACATGGGGGCCTACATCATGTGCCTTTATGAGGTAGTTCTGCCCTGGGACAAGAGGGTGGCTTCTGGGAATTCCTCTGTCTAGCAACAGGACTCTGCACCATGCCATACAAGAAGGAGGACCCAATCAAGGCTGTCAAAAAATTTCTGTGACCACATCACCATTTACATCCGGTTACCTAATCCTGCCGGCTGCAATCCCCGTGATTATTATTAGAGACAAACAAAACTCCTAACATCACCCGAAGACAATAATTATGCCAGAATACGCCAACTTAAACAAGGAGACCGTTCAGAAGAGTTGCAGGAGATTCCGAAGATGTCTGGAGCCGTGGTTGAAGCCAATGACAGTTTTATTGAATAAATTTACTTTTAGTATTTCAAGATAATTTTCGATAAATATATCTGTTCAAATGAGATGTCGGTGTTAATTTTCATTTTTGCTTGGTTTAAACGACAATTTATCCATGGCACCTAGTGTGTGCATGTGTATGTGTTTATATATATACATATATATATATATATATATATGTATATATATGCGTAGCTACATAACACCTTTTTATATATTTGTATATATACATATATATATATATATATATATATATATATATATATAATGTTATACACACACAAACACGCACATAAACTACGTTTATATATGTATATATATATATATATATATATATATATATATATATAATTTATAAGTTATATATATATATATATATATATAATTTATAAGTTATATATATATATATATATATATAATTTATAAGTTATATATATATATAATTTATAAGTTATATATATATATATATAATTTATAAGTTATATATATATATATATATAATTTATAAGTTATATATATATATATATATATATATATATATATATATACATATATATATATATATGTATGTATATATGTAAGTTAACTATATATATTCATACGTTAGTTTCCTATACGTATGTGGAATGTA
The DNA here is from genome assembly GCA_963932145.1 of Acanthosepion lycidas. NCBI lineage: Eukaryota > Metazoa > Mollusca > Cephalopoda > Sepiida > Sepiidae > Acanthosepion > Acanthosepion lycidas. The sequence continues at coordinate 58,851,504 of OZ010578.1, forward strand.
TTTCACGCAAGACAGTAATCGCTCGCAACCTGAAGAAAACATTGTTTTCATCATTCTTGCCCTTTTGCATTATAAAGCACGGCCCTCTTCTTTCTGTTAACTCTTTTGCGTTTTACGTTGTCATATCAACATCTTTATAACTCTAAAAAAGCACCACCACTTCTCGCGCCGACGCTTAGCTTTAGTAACCAAATGTAATAGTACTTATACTTATGTACTTAACTTATAGTTTTTATTTTATGTTTTTAGATTTAGTTGATATGTGCGAGCAAAATAAAGTTTTTTTTTCGTTTTTTTTTTTTTTTAGAAATTAGAAAATTTTCGTCCTCTCGTTGCAGTCTTTATTCAATGTTTGATATTGGATAGTTTTTGTGAACTATAAAATTTGGAATTTATGTCGGTAAATCAGAGCAATGAAATGTTATGTACAAGCCGGTTTGGTCAGATCGAGTTAACGCACAGTAGTTTGAATTCTTGTCTCCTATCAGGTTCTGTGTAAGATCTGCACGGAAGATTTGACTCCAGGATAGAGAGAACGAAGAACTGGTTGAAAAGAGGAGACTGTAAAATTTAAACTCGTTCAGGGTGACGGGAAACGAAACGAGACGAGACGAAGAAACGAACAGGTTTTAAAAGGAAAAAAAAAAAAAAGGAAAAAGTAAACCTATTTCTGATTGCAGAAACAAATATCGTTCTTTCTTTTTTTTTTTTAGTTTTTGTCTTTTTTTTTCTGTTTGTTTGTTTGTTTTTCAAATTAAAAATGTTTAATAAACTTACCTTTTCTTTACGCCCATCAATCTCCAGGTGAATCAATTTCGATGAATCCACAGAGGACCCAGCACCCATAGTTAGGGTCTGAGATGTTAAAAAACAAACGTTCCTGTATCCAGTGGTAAGTCAAAAAAAAAAAAAAAAAGGAAAAGAAAATTGCGAAGCGAGGCCAAGGCACCAAGAAAAGCGGACAAGACGGAATGACGGAGGAAAAGACAGAATAGAGAGTGGTAGGGAGAGAAAAGGAAGAAGAAAAAAGTAAATGATGTCGTCGAGGTGGGAGGAGAATGTAACGTGACTCTCTGGTTGAAAGAAAATGAGAGTGAAAGGAGGAGCAGTAGAGAGTGTGAGTGAGTAAACACGCCGCTACTTTATGTAGACGAGACGCGTTCGTTTTGTTTTTGTTGTTTTTGTTTGCTTCTTTTCTTCTTTGTCCGTTGCTCTCTTTCTGTTTCTTTCTCTCTTTTGGTTGCGGACTGTTAAGAGATTTTCATTCGCTATCTTTATAATTTATAAACAAAAACCTCCTGTCTTCACACCCTTCTTCTTAGTCTATCTATTTCTATCCCTCTGACACACACGCTTTTTAAATCAGCTTTTTTGCACTCTCTTTTATTCTTTTATTCTTTCTCTTCGCCCTCCCCTCTCTCTCACTTTCTCTTTCTTTCTTTCTTTCTTTCTTTCTACTAACAGTTACAACTGTCACCGTTTCTTTTTCTTTCCAATCTCTTGATGGTGGCGACTATGGCAGTGATCGTGGTTGTTATGAAAGCGATCATCTTAACCAGGCTAATGGTAAGAGAGTAGGACTACATGCGGCGAGTAAGCGAGTGGGAAGACAGGGTGCGGTGGACAACGTACTACACTTGAGCGACTTCCCTCCCCACAGGATTGACCACGGCCAAAGAAGGAAGAAAGATTTAAGGGGGAAGAAAGAAAAAAAAAAAAGGAAGTGAGAGTTGGACAAGCAGTTCAAGCAATAATAATAATAAACGAAAAATAAAAAGACTAGGAGAGGTGTTGTCACTGCACACTGTCTAAAGCGATAACCGGCAGACATCTGGTGTGAACATGCCTGAAAATAATAATAATAATAATAATAATAATAATAATAATAATAATAATAATAATAATAATGAAGAAGAACTGGGGAAAAAAAAAAAGGCAATATTGGGAGTGGAAGTGATGGAAGAGAAGCGTGTGTGTAGTTTTTGTTCCACTTATACTTTTTGGCTTAACTCCCGCTTACCGGGAAAGCTTAAGAAAAGCAAGAGTAATGTATCGCCCGCTTACGAAGTTGATTTTTTTACAATGGTATTCCCCCTGTGCAAGGCCCGAAGGTCACTCGAGGTAGAGAGTTACAGATTAAGAGGTATAGCTTATGCGGATATGTGTGTTAACCCT
>OZ010578.1:58858678-58888678 GCA_963932145.1 Acanthosepion lycidas
TGTTGTATTTTATCTTTTTGTATACAGTTAAATCATACTGCATGTTGATGGACAATTATTTGAAAGTTGAGAATACGTTCATTTGAAAGTTAGCTGACTTGTGTTAGTGTTGGGAATCGGGTTGAGCGATAGAAATGTGGTCGTGGCGTTATGTTTAGGTCCCCCCCCCCAACTACAAAATAAAAATAAAACCGTAAATATTTAGAGTAAGGCATCAAACCATACTTAGGAAACAACAAAAGTGCTAAATTTAAGAACGTTGAATTATCTCCTCGGTTATCCATTGAAACTGCTATCCAACGAAAAAGAAAGAAAAGAAGCAAGTCCCTACCGTGGACCATTTAAAAGACAGTTCGCGCAGTCGATTGGTTGTTACAAACGTCCAATCGGGTGTGCGGAAAATGTGGTCTATCTTTATCCAATTCATTAAAACGGTCAGAGTATCTGCCAGCGTTTGATTGAGAGGGGGAATCAGGGATTGATCTTCCCTAATTGGGCCGACTTGACGATGGGGTGTATGATGTTGAAAGACCCGAAACTCTCTGATGAACCAAGTAAATTAACGTCACTGACGACTCCATCTGGTGCCTATTTAAGAGCGTATATTCTAATTAAGCTGATTGATAATTGCTAGAAATTTAAAATAGAATTGTTTTTTTTAAATATGTTGTTGTTATACTCGTAATAAATTTTGTTGAGTGTTGGTTGCTTTATTTTGAAATAGAAGGCCTCGATATTTTGAAGTTTTTGTTTATTATTTTTGTGGTGTTTTATATTTGTGTTGTCAACAAGTATTTCTCTGTATTGTGTAGCTATACAGGGATGTGTTTTTAGATGTTTTGCAATAGAACTTGTATCCGACAAATAAAGTGTAAGACGTCTTGATAAGGTTGTGGTTGTCGTCAACATATGTACTTACTTTTTGTCAGAGATACAATCTCCCAAAGGACAATTAAACAAATATACAATCTTATTTTTTTTCAAAACACCAGTTGACGGAGAAGAGTTACTTGAACGGGAAAGGATCAGTACAAAAATAAGAAAACACACTATGTTAATATTATTCAATGAAACATATTTGAATGATGATATACTGCCTAAACACACACACACACACACAAACACACACACACACACACACACATATATATATATATATATATATATATATATATATATATATATATATATATATGTATATATATATATATATATGCGTGTGTGTGTTTTAATTATTTTCTATTTTAAAAATATGGCTCCATCTCTATGGATTGATTGTAAATCTTACTGTTCTTTCTTATTATTTTAATATATATATATACAATTTCGCCGTAAGCAAAACGATAATGTGACTAAGAGGCAAGGTGTTGCAGGTAGTGAAATAGAATGTGGAGACTTTATTGAGGAGAAAGGACAATAAAAGTACAGTTTTCAGAAAGACAAAAGATGGCGATTAGTGTTGAAATATAAATTTTTGAAGATCGTGGGTGGCAGTGAATCAAGAAATCAGAAGAGAGTTCCACAGGCGAGTAGTGCGAGAAAAAGGAATTATTGGAATATAACATACGGTTAAATCTATGCCTGAACGAATTGGAGATATACAATCCTATTTTTTTTCAAAACACCAGTTGACGGAGAAGAGTTATCAAGAAACTTGAACAGGAAAGGATCAGTACAAAAATAAGAAAACACACTATGTCAATATTATTCAATGAAACATATTTGAATGATGATATACTGCCTAAACAAACACACACACACACACACACACATATATATATATATATATATATATATATATATATATATATAGTAAAACAACAGTAAAACGATGAGACCTTTAATTCAAACAAATGAACCACCAAGAAGGCAATCTAATCATAACAATAATGCCATCTATATGATTATAGATGATTAAATTATGAAAATTATCATTATTAAATCAAAATAACATTAAATGAAAAAGAATATAGATAGACCATCAAATAAAAGTAAACATACTTTTTTCAAAACTCTAAAGTTTAAATTATTTTTTGTTTTTGTTACAGTAAGGATCACCATGTGCAAGCCCCGGTGCCACTCAGGGTGTAGGGCTGCGTTAAGGGTTAGTTTATATGAATAAGATGGAAAATAATGGTTAACTCTAGACTTGAACAGGTTAAGATTATAGTGATCGGGGAAACAGAGCAGTGGTTCGCGGGAAGAATCTATTTAAGTGGAACTTCTCGGCCATGAAATACGGAGGGAATATGGGTGGTCTGCTTCTATGTAAGTAGCATGACGGGTCCTAGCCGTGAAGGTTAGACCTGGTGGAACCAAGGAATGTACTTTGTCCGAGAACTTTCCATGGAATTGTTCCCAGGTCCACTCTGACGAAGGGTGGTAGAACTTGCTAGGATCCTAGATATGAGCAAATAGTTAACCCCCAAACTGGGGTCAAAACACCATGAAAGGGTAAAAATAGGTAGCAATACATTTTTGGAAAAAAATTACCGGCAGCAAAAATCTTGTAGGAATTAAATAATTGTTGTAGCATACCTAGGGACGATAATGTGTATGTCCCCATTCACATGAATACAATAGTAAATACTGTATGTTAGTCTGCAGTTAAAGATTCGCCTCCAGCTGTGATGGTCAAACTCTCTGCCTCCGGGCAGAGAGGATCCCCAGACGAGGGTATGTCGAAGGTCTGGTCTCGGGAAAGAGCTACCCGACCCTGTTTTATATGGGGTCTACAGGGAATTTTTGGCCGAGCTTATGAGCTCGGATGCCCCACATTAAATTTGGCTTCGTGCCACATCTGACCGCGTGAGGCGCTTGGTAGATATCATGCAGTTGGAGATTCAATGTGGAATTTTTCTTGACTTACTTCTAGCAGTTGACTACTACTTCTACGCGCCGCTGGAGAATCTTAATGTGTTGTTCTTGTCCTAAGTATTATCATTCATTACCAAATTTCGTGTGATTATTCGATTATAACTACCTTGGGTACAACAATAACCCATGCAGGTTGATATGCCGTAAACGAAAACAAAACAAAACAAAACAAACAGTTTTATAAAGAAATCAGTATGAAAACAAATCATGTTATTCAAATATTGATAAAAAAATTATCAAAATATGTGAAACAACAACAGTATCATATTTATTATCTATTTTATAAATAAATATGAAAATATGTTTTGGTATGTTTAACCTTCGTGCCTGCAAAAAAATGTATGTCAAAAGGACGGTTATTCCCTTGACGTCGCTATAACTGTATACGCTTTTGACTCCTACGGCAATGTTCATTTTTTTCAAAAAGCGGTGATTAGAATTTTAACAAATACAAACATATGTGAAGTGGATTTATTAATTTTCTTTATTCTCAAGAATTGACAACAAATATTTTAAACACTATTCATTTATTAGCTTATTTACAATAATCATTTTATATTTACAAGATTAATCAGCATTGGATACAAATTAAATATGGGTCGTCATTGTACAGAATGATAAGATAAAGAACAAATAGGAAATGTTTGCCAGTCCAAGATGTTCCACGTTTATTAAAGATTTATCGGAGAATGAGATATGGAGAAAAAGAAATACATTCTGGTATTTTTACTTCAGTGTTGTTTGATTTTCATTGGTCAGTTGCGTATCGCGTGGATTTCTCAAATTATACTAACGTTGTTTAACAAGTCAAATGCACGTGCATCCCTTTCTTCTCCATATCGCCACTAATCTGAGGTGGAACAACTACATTAAATCAATTGCTGCATCTACCGCAAGGAAAGTTGGTTCTTTGTGTCGCATCTGTAGTTTTTTTGTTTTTTTTTCGTCTTTCATCCTTCACATCTACAAATCTCCAATTCGTCCAGGCATGGAATATTGTTGCCATATATGGTCTGGTGTTCCGCTGTTCATCTCGAGGTTCTTAACAAAATTCAAAGACGGATATGCAATGTGATCGGTCCTGACTTGAGATCTCAACTCCATTAACTTTCTCACTGACGTAATGTGGATTTCCTCTGTTTTTTTCTTAAATATTTTCATGGCATCTGCTCTGACGAGCTATATTCACTGGTGACCTGACTGCATGAATTTAAGCGTGCTACTAGATTGACATCTCGATGTCATCCTTTTACTGTCGAAACAGTTAAATACAACCGACTCTTCAACTCCAACAGCTTCTTCCCTCGCACTTCCCGACAGTGGAACTCCCTTCCTCTTACTTGATTCCCTGATAACTATAATCTTCAAATATTTAAATGTAATGTCAATCGACACCTGCTATTGCCTTGATCCCCGTTCTTCGTTTTATCCTCCTCACTTCTCTTTTTTAGCCTTTCCTCAACCTCCACCCTATACCCAGTTTTTCTCTTACACTTCCTGTAGCCCCTTCCTTAATAGTGGTACGCCCGCCTTTCTCCGATAAAGCTTTAATAAAAGCGAGTCATTTTTGACTGATAAACGTTCCTTATTTGTCCTTTAGTCTATCATTCTGTCGCATTCCGATCCATATGTGATTTGTAAAATCATAAAAATATGTCAACCAGCTATAGTGAAATATATATATATATATATATATATATATATATATATATATATATATATATATATATATATTTCAATTAAAAGGTGCAATTATAATTTATAAATTCATGAATCATTCATACAAAAAACAAATATAGAGGTTAATGATTTAAATGGCGAGAATACATCGTCGCAAACAATCTAAATAAGATACATCAACCCCGAACTTTGTATATGAATGATATGATCCCAGTTTATAAATTCCAGTTGCATAAAGTCTTTTTAATTTTTTACAAGCTTTCGTCTGTTCCTACAGACATCATCAGGTATGGAAGTAGATTTTGTTCTTGTTTTTACTTCTCAGTGGATGTGTCTTATTTATATTGTTTGCGACGATGTATTCTCGCCATTTAATTCATTAACCTCTATATTTGTTTTTTGTATGAATGATTCATGAATATATATATATATATATATATATATATATATATATATATATATATATATATTATTCGTAAATTTATAAACATGTCTGTGAACAAAAATTATTAAGTAAACACATAACGATCAATTCAGAAAAAAATTTTCGGGGCATTTTTTTCATTGGATCTCGATATAGAGAAACACTAAAATAAGTTGGGAACATCTCTTGAATTTACATTTTCTTTATAATTTGATGACTTTTTAAATAAATTTTGGAATAAGGACATTTCTTTTTGAAAATTTTTTCTTTATAAAAGGTAAATAAAAAATATCGCATTATACTTGATTAACGTTTAGAATCATGTAAATAAACATTGCCGAGGGAGTCAAATGTGTATACAGTAATAGGGTTGTCTTGAGAATAACAGTCATTTTGACACACCGTTTTTTTATGAATTGATGAGATTTATAGAAAATTTAAATAAACATATTTTTTCCGGATATTATACGAAAAAAGTATTGAACTGTTACGTGATATTTGCATGGTAGCGAATCCTGGACAATCTCTTCAAAGATGGAGGAGAGACTTGATGCAACAGAAAAGTGGTTCTGCATAAAAGTGCTGAACTGAACAAATATTTGAGTAACGACGTTTTGGAGAAAATGGAAACAAAAAGAAAACTTATACATTAAGAAGGGACAGGTTGAAATTTCTGGGGTACGTCATGTGGAAGAAGGGCTTGGAAAATCTGATACTCACAGGGCAGATTCAGGAACAGAGGACTGCAGCGCATAACATACTTGATGAGCTTCAGTAAATGAAAGGTAGAACACAGTTTGGGAGAAATAACAAAAAGACATAACTTATTAAGAGGACAGGAATATATGGAGGGCCATGATCGCCTATTTCGTGAATCAAAAAGGCGGATAAAAGAAGATACATTTTCTTAGATGCTTTTATATCTTAGATTACTGTTTGTTTTATGTTTACTTTTTTTATAATCGTGATCTAAAATGAATGATACCTAATCAATAGAAGTCCTCAGCCTGACACTTCAGAAATTATAGGTTCTCTCCCTTCCATCTTATTTAAAAAAAAAAACATAATTAAAAAAATATTTAAATCGTTTCTAAATAAGTGGTAAAAATTACAGACATTCTGTAATTATACACAAGGAAAACTTTGTCCACCTAATTAATAGGGAGAGACAAAACTCGAAATATTCAGTGATCTAAAATTGATGAGAACGTTTCCTTGAGAGGAAAAGATGCTCTCAAATTATTTTGGTGAATTTATGCGACGAGAGCAAATGAAAGAAATTTCCAGAAAATCATTTTTTTTTTTTTTTTTCAGAATTCATAATTAAAGGTACTCGTCGTTATGTGTTTATTTAAAATGTATAAAAACTTTCATTTCATGAAAGTGCATTTATACATTTTATTTGTTCTATAGAATCGACGAAAAATATTAAACATTATTCATCTACACTGTTTACATTATTCGGACTATTGTCCTCATCTTTGTTGCCATATTTATCACAACGTTTCGGCCGTTGTACGCTCCGGCCTTCTTCCGATGATTGGAATGTCGAACTGAACCCTTTATTTCGCTCGCTGGGGTAGACTGTTAATGGACGTCAGTTATCAGTCATCTCCTGTTAATACACCTCTCTAAGTTCTCCACTGCCTTAACCAGGTATTGAACTCACATCACTTTGGGTCCTCTCACTGGATCTAACCAACGCTTTGATTCACTATGCCATGTGTCCTTAAGGTAGTGGAGAACTCGGAGAGGTGAATTAACAGGAGATAACTGATAACTAACATCCATTAGACATGGCACGTGGAACTAGTCTACTCCAGCGAGCGAAATAAAAGGTTCAGTTCGACATTCCAACCACCTGAAGAAGGTCAGAGCGTACAACGGCCGAAACGTTGGGATTAATATGGCAACAAAGATGAGGACAATAGTCCGAACAATGTAAATAGTGTGCATAATACCTTATCTCAGAAATATAGACAGATTATTCATCCATTAGATTATTTATTTACAAGAGGAACATTACATTTGCAAGATTATAGATATCTGAAAATGGAGGAAAAATGAAATAAAATCAAAAAATAAAATAATAATGAATGAAAAAAAGAAAAAGAAATACTTTTCCCAATGATGGTAGTAATAAAGGAACCGGAAATAGTATTACCACATTTGGCTTCGCTAAATACCCATAAGGTGCCGCTGTTTTCCTCTAAAAAAAGATAAATATTTCCGTCCTCTTCCTCCCTTGTTCTAAGATGTATTATTAAACTGGTAAACGAAAGCAATAATAAAGGACTAATCATTAACTGCACGAAAACAGAATGTATTGCTGCCAGAAAAAGAGACAGCTCAAGGTATGTCCTACGAATTGCGGAATTCAGAATTTTCTCCCCTTGCTCCAAGATTAATTAGTACGAGGATGAATACGTCCCGCTGGATATCGTGTCTTTCCCCGTTGCTGAACTCTCATCCCACTTTCCAGAACATAGCATTCGCACGTGGTTTAGGGAACATCCACCGATGGGGTACAATCTTTACATTGGTCGTTCCATCTCAGCGCAAGGCTGACTCGAGCTCGGCTGTTATAGACATGCTTACTGTTACTTACCCAAACTTACTTCTGGGCAAGAAAAGGAACTAGCTTTCCACTTTCCAATGCATATCGTTCAGACTTGTTTTGCTAAATCTCCAACTAAATCTCTTTACATTGGTCGTTCCATCTCAGCGCAAGGCTGACTCGAGCTCGGCTATTCTATATATATATATATATATATATATATCACACTCCTTCCATATTCACGCGCGCTCACATTCACTCGTAACAACGCAAAGACAATATTATTTCTCGACATTCCACCTATGACAATTGTGGAAAGTATGCAAAATAAAGTGTTTACATTTTAAAACACACCAATAAAACGATAGAATACAAATCAGTAAGGTTGTTTTAGTAGTCATCATGATTTAGTTAGATACCACCAAAATATTGTATGGACGTAGTAGAAGACATACCACGTGGCTTTTTAGGCGAAATTAGAAAGAAATAGTTTTATTCTGGGGCCGATTTTCTTTCAAAAAAGTGTAGAAAACACAAAATCCGGCCCTCAACGGGATACGCACAGATGTCACCAAGGTCCACGTCACTCTTTCGGATAATCTTCATGACCTTATTTCCGTCTACATGCTAAAAGCGACATCTCTGACCAACTACAAATAGAACGCTTCGGCACCACAGTTCACAGTAAGAGCCAAACTCTATCTCTGGTATCTTCTTCACTATTAACCACGCACGCACTTGCTGACTCTTTCACACAAACACTCATATAATAACATTTCATTGTTTCTTACATACGTACACAAGTACAATGTATATTCTTTTCCAGAACTGTATTAACTAAAACAAAAAGACATTAACTTCTAATCTATAACCAACTGCTTGTATTCTTGTCGTTATATTAAATTATTTTTTATTTGTTGAAACTACGTTGTCTTTTTCTACTGGTTTGATTTTTTCAGATGGTGGGGTCTGTTATGACATGTGTCTAATTTCTCTTCAGATGCATTGTATTTATTTTCAATTCTAATGGTTGAATTGTTCACCTATTGCATATGATCGATTATTGTACATAATTAGGTTACAATAAAATTTTATTTTATATGAATACTAGTTTGCGAAAACTGAGATGTAGCAAAGTGGGGAGTGTCATAGTATAGATTTGTGGAGGAGTATCATAGATTTAGAATGCTCACGATAACCTGGAAACCAACCTAATATATATATATATATATATATATATATATATATATATATATATATATATATATATATATATATATATACCACGTATAGCAGAAGAATTGTTCAAATGTAACACCATAATTATCCATACCACAAAAATTTTAATAGCTAAAACCCCAAACTAATAGGGGTTTTTTGTTGACACGCACTTCATCTCTCTAAAACATGGTTTCTCAATGTTTTTACGTCATTACCAACTTTCACATTGAAAATTTTTCCACCACATACCTGTATAGTATATATTCAAGAACACACAGTGAGGGGTGAATTAATCTTTTGACGGGTATTTTTCCCGCCCTGATAAATTCGAGATGACTAAGTTAAAAAAATTATCCGGATACCACTTCTTAATTTTACTGGCAAAGTTATTCTTGACCTTTCCTATTTTTTTTTATAGCCTTAAAAATGTTATTTTGGCTGAAGAACTATTTGAATCTCAATGACCCTTCTCAAAATTATAAAAAATATCAAAATACAGTGGAACCTCGGTTCTCAAATGCCTCACAGGTCGAACAAATCGGTTTTCGAACAGAAAATTCGAGATGAAAATGCCTCGGTTATCGAAGAGAAAATTCGAGATGAAAATGCCTCGGTTATCGAACAGAAAATTCGAAATGAAAATGCCTCGGTTATCGAACAGAAAATTCGAGATGGAAATGCCTCGGTTATCGAACAGAAAATTCGAGATGAAAATGCCTCGGTTATCGAACAGAAAATTCGAGATGGAAATGACTCGGTTATCGAACAGAAAATTCGAGATGGAAATGCCTCGGTTATCGAACAGAAAATTCGAGATGAAAATGCCTCGGTTATCGAACAAAATTTCGATTCTCGAACAACATAGTCGAACCGAGTTAACACGAACGGAATAATTTCCGAGTCGACCGACGTGTTGCACACATTTGTGTGTTGTGCCGTGCTTTTCTTTTCCATTTTTATTTTACTCTGACTTTTTTTTCTCTATATTGATTCCTATTGCAAAAATAGTCTCGGTTTACGAACATTTCGGGTTAAGAACGGCTTTCATGAACGAATTAAATTTGTGAACTGAGGTTGCACTATATTCGTGTTTCAGAATGTGATCCAGTTATTTCTATGTAGCTTCCTGTTTTTTTTTTTTAACTATAGATTCTTTGTATATCTCCTTTTAATATTTTTATGTTGAAATAATCAAAATCCTATATCGCCCACCATAATTTCACTCGCCATTTTTTGTTCAGTTGCGCGCAGCCTATCTAGCAGCTGAAATTGCTCAGCGGTGGGCGACATCGACCACTATAGAAATGTTTTTTTTATGAAATTATATATATATATGAAGGGGAGAGAAGATGAGATATTAGAAAAAGGGGATCAGCGGCTACACACACACACACACACACACACACACACACACACAAATATATATATATATATATATATATATATATATATATATATATATATATATGGGATCGATCAACATTTAAAATTGAATGTACTCTAAGCACCAACTCTCTCGCAACTACAACTGACAAGGAATTTTCTAAGTTTAAGAAAACATTGGTCATAACAATAATACTTACCCGGCACATGCCGAGTAGGTTTTTATCATCTCTCAGTTGCGTCTTCGGGCAGAGCGCGACTCATTTGCGGCTTCGTTGGAGGACAGAGGCGCAACTGAGGAATAACTCACTGTGGGGTGCCCAACTCTAGGGAACAGATGCTCGAGGCTGTACCCTCTCATTGCGCCAGAGAGAGGGATTGGTGCACGCATCGAGGCCAGCGCAATCTGACTCCGTGGTGGGGTCAAGTAAATCACCTTACCGGGCGCAGCCGAAGTATAAAAAATATTCCCATCCCCAGGGTTCTTTTCCCTCAGGCATTATCTCTTCTTCGTGAGGTGGCTGGGTTTATTATTCGGTGCCTGAAGCGTTCTAAAAAGAGGAAATGCTGAGGGAACCTGGGCAATTTTTTGACAGTATTGCGTCTAACTTTAACTGCTGACTTTGGGTCAAATTCAGTGACGACGTGGACGCGTTGAAAAATAGATACTTCTAAAGCAATAAAAGGTGTAATTAATACTAAAGAAAATAATGAAAGCCTAAAACTTGAAGCAGGAATTTACTCTAGAACCGATAATGATTGCCATAAAGAATACACAGGGAAAACCCGGATGAATTTAAATGAAAGATTGTATGTAAAAGAGGATCTTGTACAAAACACTGCACAAAATGTATTAGTTGTTCAACGGAATGAAACTGACCGTAATTTCGATTATAGAAAATGTTATTAGGTTGGTGCAAAAATAATGTCGTTTTCTCACATATGTTACTATGTGAGAAAACGACATTATTTTGCGCCAACCTAATACTTTAATTAAAAGAAAAAGCAATATATTCTTCTTTCAGGACGTAGGCTGTTATGGCTCTCCACCTCCTCCTGTCCCTTGTAGATCTCAATAACTTTTTTTTTTTTTAGTTATTTCTCCCAGACACTATTCTGCCATCCATTTGCTTAAGCTCGTTAAGTATAACACGCGTTGCTTTCCCTTGTCCTTCTTTCCCTCCATCCGCCCTGTGAGTATCAGATTTTCCAAGCCCTCCTTTCTCATTACGCGTTCCAGAAATTTCAGCTGCCTCTTCCGTATAAGTTTACTCTTTGTTTGCATCTTCGCCAAAAACTCATCGTTGATCACATGTTCAGTTTATGATATCCTTAGCATCCTTCTATGGAACCACACTTCTGTTGTTTCGAGTCTCTTCTTCATCCTTGAGGAGATTTTCCAACATACGCTGCCGTAAAGGAGGACAGATATCACGTAGCAGTTCATTATTCTTTTCTTTGTTGTCAACGAGAATCTTCTGTCTCGTAATATTCTGCGTAGCTTTTGGAATCCGTCTTTAGCAATCCCAAAACGTCTTCGGATCCCAGCGTCTCACTTTCCGTCCTCTGTCAGGATACTTCCCAGATATTTAAATTTCTGCTTGCTTATAGTGTCCCCCACCGGTAAATTTCATTTCGGGCTCATTTTTAATCTGAAAATATATAGCAAATTATTTGATTGTCTCTTGTAGCACTTAATAAATTTTCTCATTTTGCTATCTCTGCTAAGTCCTGTTTTCCATCAATTTACTCAAGTTCGTTTGGTTAGTCATTCGTTGTTTTCCTCTGTTCCTTTTATTTTCAAACTGTCCTGTGAGTATCAAATTTTCCAAGACTTTTTTCCTCACTACGTAAGAGGATCAATCGTAATTTCAAGGAACGAACGAACATAAGCCACGTATGGCAGAGAAGGAAATGTTGTTGCCGACTACTTCAACACTTCGTGGATATCACCGTCTATGATCCATACTGGTCAGATAGCTACTTTAGAAATTATTGAAAGTCGGCCAAAGTCATACTCAAAGAATTGACCCTATGTCCCTACCATGTTCTGTGTATTGTCATAATTCGTTAGAAACATTGTTTAACGTAAATCTGACTTAGTAACCTTGGTAACCAAGTGATCGATGCTAGCCAAGTTATTGATGATAACCATCGCTAGTGATCAATGGTAGCCATCACTAGCCAAGTGATCTAGTCAAGTGATCGATAGTAGCCACCGCTAACAAAATGATCTAAGCAAATGATCGATGATCTAGGTAACTTATCAATGGTAGACATCGTAAATGGTATGCATCATTATGCAAGTGATCTATACAAGAGATGGATGGTAGCCACTTCTATCCAAGTGATCTCGCCAGGTGAGCGATGGTAGCCACCGCTAGCCAAGTGATATAGCCAAGTAATCGATAGTAGCCATAGTCAGCCAAGTGATCTAGCTAAGTGATCGATGGTAACCATCACAAACCAAGTAATTTAGCTATGTTATGGATTGTAGCCATCGCTAGCCAAATGATCGATGGTAGACATCGCTAAGGAAAATTATCTTGACAACTTATCGATGGTAGCCATCGCTAGCCAAGTGATCTAAGAAATTGATCGATGGTAGCCATTTCTAGCCAAATGATCGAGTCAACTTATCAATGGTAGCCATCCTAAGACAAGGGATCGGTGGTAGCCATTGCTAGCCATGTGATCTAACCAAATGATCGATGGTAGCCATCGCTAACCAAGTGATTTAGCTAAGTTATAGAATGTAGCAATCACTAGGCAAGTGATTGATGATAACTATCGCTAAGAAAATGATACAGCCAAGTGATCGATGGTAGCCATCGCTAACCAAGTGATCTAGCCAACATATTCATGGTAAGCATCTCAAGCCATGTGATTGATGGTAGCCATCGCTAAGCAAAAAGATCTCGACAACTGAATGATGGTAACTATCGCAAGACAAGCGATCGATGGTAGCTATCGCTACCCAAGTGGTCTAGCGAATGATCGATGGTAGATATTGCTAGCCAAGTGATTAGCGGAGTGATCGATGTTAGTTATCGTTAACATATGATCTGACCAAATAAGCATCTCTAGCCATATGATCGATGGTAGCCATCGCTTAGCAAAAAGATCTCGACAACTTATTGATGGTAGCCATCACTATCCAATTGATCAATGGTAGTCATCGCGAACAAAAAGATGTCGGCATGTCATCGATGGTAGCCATCGCTATCCAAGTGATCAATGGTAATCATCGCAAAAAAATGATCTAGGCATATGATCGATGGTAGCCATCGCTACCCAAGTGATCAATGGTAGTCATCGCGACAAAATGATCTAGTCATGTGATCGATGGTAGCCATCGCTACCTAAGTGATCAATGGTAGTCATCGCGAACAAAATGATCTAGTCATGTGATCGATGGTAGTCATCGCTACCCAAGTGATCAATGGTAGTCATCGCAAACAAAATGATCTAGTCATGTGATCGATGGTAGCCATCGCTACCCAAGTGATCAATGGTAGTCATCGCGAACAAAATGATCTAGTCATGTTATCGATAGTAGCCATCGCTACCCAAGTGATCAATGGTAGTCATCGCGAACAAAATGATCTAGTCATGTGATCGATGGTAGCCATCGCTACCTAAGTGATCAATGGTAGTCATCGCGAACAAAATAATCTAGGCATGTGATCGATGGTAGCCATCGCTACCCAAGTGATCAATGGTAGTCATCGCGAACAAAATGATCTAGTCATGTTATCGATAGTAGCCATCGCTACCCAAGTGATCAATGGTAGTCATCGCGAACAAAATGATCTAGTCATGTTATCGATAGTAGCCATCGCTACCCAAGTGATCAATGGTAGTCATCGCGAACAAAATGATCTAGTCATGTTATCGATAGTAGCCATCGCTACCCAAGTGATCAATGGTAGTCATCGCGAAAAAAATAATCTAGACATGTGATCGATGGTAGCCATCGCTACGTAAGTGATCCAAGTCTTTGTTTCTTTTTAAATAACTTTTGCATTAGCTCGTTCCCCAGCCTTAAACCAAAAAAATGACACCCCTGGTGATGCTATTGTCTTTGCTTTATCATAGCAGCGCCATTGTGAATTTGACGGTGAAGGACTTAATCTCCAGTTGAAAATGACCTACTGCCACCGCCACTAATTTCCGTTTAATCTAGTTTCATGTGTTTGTCCTATTCATGTACAGCGAATTGAGTTTAAATTTTTTCAATCAGTGTCACGGACAGTAAGAACATCAGTGTGTTCTGGAATAAAGGCGTCGATATTTTGTCTCAACTACTCAATCTTAGATTAGCCCGTAAACTGACCCCCAACACTATGTCTATATGAAAGGACAATACCGTTGACGTCAATGGGGAAAGTGTTAGCATCTTATCACATAACTAACGTGTCCGTTCAGCCAAAATTGACAGCTTGAAGGAATATATTATAAGAAATATGTATTATATTGTACGTAATTTTCGTTTAAGCCAAGTAAAATTTTGTAATTTAAAATAGTTCGTTGTAACAGTGTACAATTTATGAACACCTAAGGTAATATATCCGTCTATCATCTTCATAAATGTTACATATTTACAACCAAAATTAGGTTTACTGCAAAGGTTCACAAAGCACAATATGGAAGGTCTGAATAATCCTTGATTGTCTGAATTGAATCTGTAATTTCAGAGTCTGCTTATTTCTCTTCCTACTAAAAGCAACGTATCATCAGATATTTTGAAATTTATTTTTGCCCCCGCCTCTTTTTATAAATTATAATTTTTAAAGTTTAAAATGAATTTCAAAAAATGAACAAAACGTTCTTGATGTGGCCTATTATATACGAACCTACTTTGATAGCGATATCATACGCGTCAATAGAGCCATGTTAGCAAGGCACCGATTAGGTCATCGTTATTTTGCACACTGACCCACAATTGTTACATGCACAGAAACGTATATATATATATATATATATATATATATATATATATATATATATATATATATATATACTAGCAGATTACTCGGCGTTGCCTGGGTTTATTCAAAAAAAGATCACGAACCTCATTCAATCTGTAAAGTTAAAATAAAGAAGATTTTTCTTTAGTGCCTCTTATCTATATGGCGAAAAATTATAATGACTTGAAGTGTGAAAACATTTATAACAGGAGAAAGTTGTTTTGTACAGAACAACAGAAGATACAAAAAAAATTGTCAGCAAATGAAGCGTACATTAATCGCAATCGATCTTCGAAAATTGTTGAGGAGAAATGCTTTGTTGACAGCTTTTGCTAAAACTACATGGAATGAACAACATGCATTGGAAGGCGGAGAAATTCAACAAAGACTTTCGCAAAGACTGTATAGAATTGTTCTTCGCCCCTCAGTTTCGACAGCTCGAGTAGCATATGTTCTGGCAGTGTTCCTTTCTCGTCTAGTTAACCGTTGCTCATTAGTTTCTGCTGACCTTGCATTAGCTGTACGAATAGCATTTTGTGTAGTCTAATTTGAGTTTCTTGTTGCGAAGTGTTTCTTCTCCGCGCTTTCATGTGTTTGGCTGTAGTAGTAGCACGTCCAAGTGAAGAATTTCGCTTTCTTGGCATTACTGTCAGGCTGTAGTTGGAAGGGTTTCGCTAAGCTTTTTGAATAACAATGAAGTAATCAATTAAAAAGCAAGAATATTATACACATTAATGGAAATATAGCCACAATAAATTATATGCAAGTTTATAAGGGAGACCACGAGAACATGGTAAACAATTATAAGCAAGCTCGTAAAGTTAGGATTTATCTACAAATTGATTACCAAAGAAGCGTTCTAGTGATAAAAATAAAAATTAACGTGCAGCTAGAAACCTACTCACTATCAACGTTAAAACGTACACACTAAGTTTAGCATAATTATAAATGAATCGAAAGATTCTCTTTACATTATTATAAGTGCATTTTTCACAATGAAAATGTCAAAATTTTAGGGCTCAAGTTTCCAGATATATGAGTTAGTAAACATAATTTAAACGCTGATTAGAAGATAATAAATACATAATTAAAAATTGGCATTTATGCTTAAACATTTTAATAATATGATTTTCACAAATTTAAATTTAAAGTATCAAAAATTCAAAATATACATGCATGAAGGCAGCCTACCTTTTTACTGGATGACAACTTTGATGCGAATGAGATTTTTTGCATTTATTTCATCACATAGCACTAATGAACACTACACATGAAGCAAAATCGATAGTACGCACTGCAAAATCGATAGATCATTGCACGTGGAGCAAAATCAATTGTACACACTACACATCTCGATCGAACTTGCACACGCGTCTTATACCTACGTGCACTTCTCTCATCGGTGCACACTTTCGTTTGCACGTATTCTTTTTTTCTTAAGGAAGGATATAATTTTTGCCGTCAAGTTAATACAAACTAAATTATTTCAGTACCAAAACGGTACTTTCCATGAGAAAAACTGTTATTTTTCATAAAGTATTTATAACACATGGGGTGTAGGTTTTGATTTTGAGTTGATTTATCTAAACACAAATTATGTGCAAATTTTTATCGGAATGCTGCTAACCACTACAATTGAAAGACTAATGGGGCAGCAAGATGTCCATGGGCCATTTTGAGGGCCCCTTATTGAGTTTTCAAAATCTAACAATCGTTTTTGATTCATTTTAAGATTGTAACATACATGTAAAATTCCGTCGAAATCGAAGCAATTTGAAAATTTGGAGGTCCCTTTGGTTCACCCGAGGGGTCCCAAATTTTAAGCCAAAGGACAGGTTTAAAACTAACAATAGTAATTGAAATAATAAAGCACATGATTTTAAGTTGTCTATTTAATCGACTTTATGGCCAAGGCTGTAGACTTAATTGAAAATTTCGTGGTTCCCTGCTGTTCCCCTAACTCGTGGGAGTCCCAGTGTTGATTTTTAGGGAATTCGAAGTGACTACTTCAGTTACTCGATATAATCTCAACATGTACTGAAATTTTCATTGAAATTGGGGAATACTGCTACAAAATACACTTGAAAAGCAATTGAGGCATCAAGGGGTTTATAGGGACATCCTGGGGGACCCCTCATGCATTTTTAATAATCTGACAACCGAATTCTATCTCATTGTAAGAGCGTAACAAACATGCAGAATTTCATCAAAATCGGCGCAATATGAATTTTGGAATTTATATATATATATATATATATATATATATATATATATATATATATATATATATATATAAATTCAAAATATAAATTTTATATATATATATGGCGTATTATATATATTGATAACTGTGTTTGTCCCTCCCTTTGTTAGTTCCTTAGTTCGCACGACAGGTATGTACTCTCAGTACCTCATAAATAATAGACTATACAGTTTTGATCGCGTGGATAGAAAAAAGACATATCGGAGACTCTACTTGGTTTCAGTGAAAAAAGAAAGAAAGAAAAAAGAATGAAATGTTTAATCGCGTGAGATGACAAAAAAAAAACTATCAATGATTCTGCTTGGTTTCAGAGTTCCACAAGCGAGAAAATAAAATGTTAGCATAGAACTTACAATTTACTTTTAGCCGACTCAACTGTATACATCCATTCTGCATAAGACGATAAACTACATCACGCCCTGGGTAAGACGTTAAACTATATCTAACAGCAAGGCTTCTGATCAGGAGGTTTTGAGGAGCGTGGAACAACCTCTTAATTACTGGTATTCCCAAGTATACCCTGACCCGGGGTGGTAGCACCTGTTAGCGTCCCAGCTATGGGTAAATAGTTAACCCTCAAACTGGGATCAAATCACTATAGTTTTTCATACCGGCAATACATTTTTTGTAAAAAATATTAGCAGCAATGGATTTTTGTAGAAAATAATTATTGCCATCAGTATATTTTTAGAAAAAAAAAATTAGCAGCAATAAAAATCTTGTCGGCAGTTTGATATGCCGTAAAACAAATCAAACAAACTAAACCAATAAAATGTGTATTCATAAGACATCGGCGCCAGTCTAGCATTGTGCCTAAAGTCAAAAAGTCTAGTTACCTTAGCGAAAAACTCTTCCGAACAATTACCATTAAAGTATTCACAGAAAAAACATAGAGTAGCAACCTTACTGCAGTGGAGCCGTCAGATCAGGATATTGCTAATTCTTCTTTAGGTCTTATGAAGGAGCTCAAGTTAAATAGCAGGGTCACCGGACCATATTCTAAGCATGGATTTATAGATAGGTTTATTTGGGTTTTGTTCACGTCTAACCATAGCTCTGCTGCTTAGTGAGTGCTCACTTCACTCCAAAACTGGCATTCACCCAGTGGCGTTGTGCGGTTTAGCAGTATCTGGGTCAAAACAAGTATTGTGCCCCATTCACCTTTTAGCACTAACTTTCAACCTGACCAGTACTGAAGCCCGCACATATCACATTTTTAAAAAGAAAACTGTTATGTTTTGCATATATCTCTGTTGTAGTACAGTTCTCCGTGTTATTTTAGCAAACTGGTTTGCTAGGTATGGCCCTTATGTTCGCCAGTTGTTCTCTATTTATGCTTGTCTATCTAATTTGCATACGATACTACACCTCCCTGAATCGGAGAGGCCGTATACCCTTGTTTTTACTTTTACTATTCCTGATTATTTTCGTATTGTGGTGTCCTTCATCTTACCCTTCTTGTTTTCTCTTTAGTTGTGATCTCAGTCTCTCTTCATTTTCATCTTCATACTTGTCCGTCTTTTCATTCTTTCTTTCTTCCATTTCCTGCTCTGTTCGACCTTTGTAACTTTCTGTCTCTTCTTGTTCTTGATCTTCCATTTTTACGTTTATCTCATTTGCATACGATAGTACAAAAACATTGAAATAATTAAAGTAAAAGACATTTAATATAAATAAATTTAAATTTATTCAAAATGGCAACTTAAATCAAACAGCCCCTATCGGCACACACTAGCAACAAAATGTATTAACTGTGTGTTGGAGCACTAAATTAGCAACAAGATTCTTTGGCGACATATATATAGGGATTAGGCGGACGCTACTGACAAAACTACATGTTGTTCAGTTTGGTTTAACGATATATATCCCCTTTAAGAGTTATTTAATGTCGAAATCTAAATATTTTGTCCATAATTGTAGTTTATTTTATTTTATTATTTTTTTTGATTTAATAATAGTTTTAATGAAATAAGACTTACTAATTAACCCATAGCTGGGGGGAGAAGACGAGGATTCATACTTTCCCTAAGTGTATTTGCGCATAATTAAATATAACAAAACGAACAGGAATTGGAATTCGACTCTCCGATTAAAAATTCTGAGCTATTATCCATAGCACCAGCCTCACACCCAAGTTTACAGCCCCTGGAATTCCCAAACGGACATCGATTTAGTTACTGACAAGCCTCGGCCCTGCTTAAATTCGGCGATCGCACGGGAACCGGTGATCCTATGTAGTGTGACCGTAATCCCCACAACTAACGGTGGGTACATCATGCTTTATAAATGTCAAATTTTATTCTGTAACTTTCAAATTAAACAGCATGTTCGCGCAAGAAACTTCAACTATTTTTTTACCGATCGCTGGCTGCTGTTCAAAACTTCTACATGTCGCCGGGGCGTGGCCCGACTAGACTTGCGCACTTTGATTTCAACCTCGTCTTTCTACCCAGCTAGCATGGAATACTTGCTGTAGTTCCGTCGTATTTTGGTTGTCGTTACGGCAACGTTGCAATTAACTATTTTCCAACTAACCCTTAACTGACCACTCATCCCCAAAGTTGTCACAACGTTAGGATACTTTGGAAAGTGCTGCAGCTGAAAAAAAATGAATTTATTTACTTACCAATATGTATAAAAGGCATACAATTTCTTTTCGGATATTTTAACTCACGAATTAGCCTTCTAATAACTTTCCAAATGTATTATTCATTTTCTGTTAATTTGACGTTACAGGGCAACGTATTTACAACGTTACTTTCTTGAGAATGCAAACAGTAACGGTTTGGGGCTAGTATGGGCTACATCCCTTGGTCCTCCAATATTATAGTCCTCGATTCCACAAGAACCCTGATGAAACTTTAAAAAAAGATTTAAAAAGAGATTTATTTTGTGATATAATGGGGCTCCTTCGAACTAATTTGAAAAAATAGAGTATTTAGGCCCTTCTACTTGGAGTGAGTCTTTTTTAAATTCGAAGGGGTTGTAATGACAAAAGTACGCATGTGTAGTCTTTAAGAAAGCTTTATACAACTGAGAATACAATGTTCGCGTATAGTGTCCTTTTATAGTCTCAGTAAACAGAAATAGCTCTCTCAAATAGGAGAGTAACGGAACAAGGGGAGACGACTCTTGATTATTCATAACAGGGTTCCATTTAGATTTTGATGCATTTAATTTAGATACATTAGTCAGTTATGTGCTAAGGCGATCATGTATCTTTCGATACATGACTGACGAGGCAGATTTTATTTCCTTCAGTAAGCTGCCATTTCTTTCTGCGGTAGACCAGTTGCCATCCAAGGCTACAGATAACAGTTAGTCATGTTATTAATCCATAGCGGGGAGGGGGAGAAGAAGATGATCCATGCCATTCCCAAGAGTATTAGCACGTAAGTGAATGAATTCGACTGGAATTCGAATTCGGCACTCCGATTGCCTCAATCCCAGTCGCTATCCATTATTCCACCGTACCTTTATATACGTATAGATTTTTAATGTAGGTTTTGAAGTTTTGCATAATTTCGTCTACTTTGCTAAATGTTAAATTTCCTTCCAAATCGTTTAAATATCTATCATTTCTTAGAGACATAGGGTGGGAGAGAACATAATAAAGGACTCCTCCAAATTCTATTAACCCAGTACCCTCTTATGGTCTGCCCTAACCCTGAATAAAGCTATTGAAATTAAGATGAAAGAAAGAGTATTTAAACATTAATACTGACTGACTATGCTTCATCTAATAATATAATTTGAAATTACTACTGATACCACTAGTGCAAATAAAACCAATAAAATTAAGTAAAAATTTATTGGATGATCGTATTTTAGCTAATAATAAACAAATTTCAAGATAATATTACTAATATTAACAATATAAATAAAACAGCTTAGAAAAAGATGAATGAAATACTAGTTAAAAAATAGTAAATTGAGAAAGATTAAATAGTAAGAAAATTTGAAATATTGTTACTACTATTACTGCTAATATAGATGAATGAATTGGAACTTATATGAGTAATAAATGTAAAAATGTTAATAACAATCGTTTACAATATAAAAACAAAAATTAAATAAAAATAATTTTAGGCCTTTCAAAAAACAATACCCAATCCTGGTTATGTGAACAATGTAATTTTATCCAGATCCCAGTTTTTAATGTGCGCATGCGTTTATGTTATGTTCGTTTACGTGAGCGCGCCTGCGTAAGACGGAGGAAGAAAGTGACTCCTTGAGAAGTTATATAAATAAGATAATGATGTGACTTCATATTTAACGAATGTGTAAGAAAACACTTGATGAAGTGAAGTGTTTGTTAAGTACGTTCTCTTTTTATTTGTATTTCTTTCTCTCTTTTTTTTTTTTTTTCTTTTTTAGTTATCTCTTCTGTTTTCTTATTTTCTTTCTTTCTATTGCGGGGGATTGAACTGAATACAACGACAAATCCATCACTTCACTTGGTGTAATAGTTAATGTGTTCATCTTAAAGAACATCATAAGTCAGATCAATACATATATGAATACTGTTGCTATAACTGGTCTGGTGTTCCTGCTGTAGATCTCGAGATTCTTAACAAAATCCAAAGATTTATTTCGTTTGGCTTAGCTTCGTTTGTTTGTTTAACGACACAGGAACTCCTAGTGAGTTATTTAATGCTGAAATTTTATTTTGAGCTTTGGCAATTTTTTCCATAAAAAAAATGTATTGCTGGTAATTTCTTTTTTTAATATTAGGTTGGTGCAAAAATAATGACGTAATAATGTCGTTTTTTTGACGTTAAAAAATACGTCAAAAAATGACATTATTACGTCATTATTTTTGCACCAACCTAATAAGATGTTGCTGGTAATTTATTCCATTAACGTATTGGTGGTATTTTTTTTTTAATATGAAAATGTATTGCTGGTAATAATTTTTCTAGTAATGTGTTGCTGGTAATTTTTTCCATTAATCTATTGGTGGTATTTTTCTTTTACTACGAAAATGTATTAATGGTAATATTTTTACCATTAATGTGTTGCTGGTAATTTTTTTCCAAGCATTTATTTTTTGTAATACTATGAAAATGCATGTATTTTTTGTAATACTATGAAAATGTATTGCTGGTAATATTTTTTCCAGTAATATGTTGCTTGTAATTTTTTTCCATTAATGTATTGGTGGTATTTTTTTTTTTACTACGAAAATGTATTGCTGGTAATATTTTTACCAGTAATGTGTTGTTGGTAATTTTTTACAAGCATGTATTGCTGGTATTTTTTGTAATACCATAGTATTTATTGCTGGTAAAAAATTTTTTGTAATACCATAGTATTTATTGCTGGTAAAAAATTTTTGTAATACCATAGTATTTATTGCTGGTAAAAAAATTTTTGTAATACCATAGTATTTATTGCTGGTAAAAAATTTTTCAGTAATGTGTTATATTTTTTTATTTTCTTTACTATGAAAATGTATTGCCAAGTAATGTATTTTCTTATATTTTCCTGTTTTCACTTTAGCTTTGGGTTTGCCTATTTGCTCAGAGATGAGACCCTAACAAATGCTACAATCCTGTATGCAGCAATTAAGAGGGGTTCCACGCTTCTCAAAACCTCCCCTTCAGAGGCCTTGCTGCCGGAAGTCGTTTATTGCTTTAGCCAGGATGACAAAATGCAAAGAACAGTCTGTAATATAATCGATCCTGACCAGGCATCTCGACTTCAGTCACATTCTCGCCGATGTGACATGACTTTCATCTGACTCTTCTACAAATATATTTTTGGCAACTGCTCTGACGGGCTTTTTATCTCTAGTGCCCCGACTACACGTATTTACGCGTGCTCCTAAGTCTAGCAACTAAGTCTCATCGTTTTACTTTTGAACTAGAGAAATGCAACCACTATTTCTACTCTATCAGTTTCTTTTCTCGCATTTCTCCCTATGGAATTCCCTTCCGATTTCTTGCTTCCCTGATAACTACATTCTTCATAAATTGAAATGCAACGTCAAACGCTATCTTCTGCCTTTTTGAAACCTGTTCCTTTTTTGTGCTTCGTAATTTCTATCGCGGCCTGTTTAAGAGCCAGAAAGGAAGACACGGAAGATGCAGTTCGATTAGAAAAGTATATTGAAGATATCTACAAAACAATAGTGCTAGTAATAAGTAGATTAGCATTGCGTCTACTACTCCACTTCACTTCACTTCACCACTCCTCACCCTCTTCTCACCGACTCTCGTAGTTTGTATTTATGAGAGGAGGAAGAGTTCATTATACTGTAAGAGGGTTTACCACAACAATTTCTCCCCATTCTCAGTCTTCTCATTCTCTTTCATTTTCACATACTGTAATCCCCTGCGTTCTAGTGGCACTACCGCCTTGCGTGGGGTGAAATGATTAAAAACTTGTTGATGTATATGAAAATGGAACGTAGAATAGGCTACACCAGAAGGGAGTTTTGCCAAATACAGCAACTTCCTACAAAATCCAAATATTATCTTCAAACTTGTGCGACATCGGGGCTTAAACTCAGACCTCAAGTGGAACTCGTACATACAATCCATTGCTAAAGATGCTGGAAAAATAGTCTATTCCCTGTAAAGCTCCAATATGCACATGAGTCCATCGGTAAAAAAAACTGGAGTACTGCTTATATATATCGGTAGGAGCTAAACAGTCTTCACTTTCCAGTCTTGATAGAATCCAAAAGCATCATTTCAGTATATGAATAATTTTACATCCCACAACCTCTTTCTCACAGAGAAAACGCCGCAAGCCTCTCGCTGTTCTATCGCTATTTACATAGAAAGTGCTCAGACACACTACATTCATCAGTTCTACCAGTTATCACAATTACGGCTAAAAGCCATCATGCTGCACACATTGTAGCAAACCACACTCATTCCCTTCGTAATCCATTCCACTCGAATAGCTTCTTTCCACAAACTGCTGCTTTGTGGAACCGACTCCCAAGGAGGATTCTTCCCCAATCACTGCAATCTTAACCTGTTCAAGTATGGTGTTAACTCTTATCTTATTCAAATAACCACATAACCTATCTCTTACACTGTAACCCTCTACATCGAGTGGCGACTGGGCCTTGTACAGAGAGAACATCATTGAAAAATTACTCTAGTCGTGTTTTAAGTAGCCTCGTCAAATCGAGATTTCCAAATGGATGCCATACATGGCACTGAACTTTTTCAGAAATATCCAAACTGTCAGCTATATAAACCAACTTTCTCAGATTCATGGTTAAAAATGGCTACGAGAGAAAGAAATGTAGACGGTCATTAAAATGGATAGCACAGAGAGAATTGGAAGTGAAACTAATAACATAATAACAGAAACTACATCACAACAGCAAAGAAAAGGGACGGCACAAGAAAACACATCACAACAGCAAGGACAATGGATAGCACATAGGATCTGAATAGAAAATAATGACATAATAACAGAAAACACATCATAACAGCAAGGAAAATGGACAGCGCATAGGACCTTAATAGAAAATAATGACATAATAATAGAAGTCACATCACAACGGGAAGGAAAATGGACAGCGCATAGGACCTTAATAGAAAATAATGACATAATAATAGAAGTCACATCACAACGGGAAGGAAAATGAACAGCGCATAGGACCTTAATAGAAAATAATGACATAATAATAGAAGTCACATCACAACGGGAAGGAAAATGGACAGCGCATAGGACCTTAATAGAAAAAAATGACATAATAATAGAAGTCACATCACAACGGGAAGGAAAATGGACAGTACATTGGAATTGAATAGAAAATAATGACATTAGTAGAAACCACATCACAGCAGCAACGAAAATGGATGGCACATAGGACCTGAATAGAAAATATTCTTAATATAAGAAAAACCACACCAGAGCAGCAACACATGGAACTTGTAGCGAAACTGATGACATAATAAAAGAAACCGCATCACAGCAGCAACGAAAATAGATAGCACATACGACCTGAATAGAAAATAATGACATAATACCAGAAACTTCATCACGGCTGTAAATAAAATGGACGACACGTAGAACTTAGAGGCGAAAATAATGATGGCTCAGGGGAAAAATCATCGGCTGATGCCAAATCGGTTTGAGGCAATCGGAACATCTAGCCACACTGATGAGCTGTGATACTGCGAAACAGTCTGTCTGTGGATCTCTCTCTCTCTCTCTCTCTCTCTCTCTCTCACACACACACACACACACACACATATATATATATATATATATAAATGTAGCATTTATTATTATCACTTATATGTTATGTTTCCTGTTTTGCATCCTGTAGAGTCGGGTCCAAACTATGGTCCTTAGGACCAATAGGACAATTGTCATTTAATTGATTGCACTTTTCTGAGTATGTGAGATGTTCCTAATTATTATTATTAGTAGTAGTAGTAGTAGTAGTATTTCCTTTGATTTCTCGTGTGTACTCATTTCTTTCTGGTTAAAAATGCCATCATGTCATTTTCCTCTGGATAATTTAAAAGAAAAATTCACACATATTTTACATAGATAGAGGAAAGCCCTTCGTAGGGCATGGGCTGTCAGGAATCCCTTCACTAGGTCTAATGGAAGCTTTTCGAATCAATCTGAGGGTTCCAACTACAACTTGAATTGTTGATGTTCTCATGTGCCACATTTTTAAGATTTCGACCAAGTTCCTTGTATTTTGATAGCTTTTTGAAGATCTTCAAATATATTTTGCAGGGACCGTCATATCAATAAGGAGGCACAGTTTTGTTTGCGGTCTCTAATAACGATGCCTGGGCAGGCAGTTAGCTTTGATTGTTCTGTCTATGTGTATTGTGAAGTCCAATAAAATTGTTACAGGTCCTATCTCCGTGCCCGGGTCTGGGTGGTGTTCATACCAACGTCTTTCAGTTTCCTTTCCGTAGAAGTTGCAGATTTTCCAGTGCATATTTTGGTCCACTCTGTCATGCCGGGTTTATATTCAGTGGGTGCCAATACCGTGTAACCTGATACAAAATGGTCAATTGTTTCTGGATATTTATTATTATTATTATTATTATTATTATTATTATTGATTCTAATATTATTACTTCTCTGTTCATTTGATCAATCTGTCATGGAAGTGGTTTGATCATTTTTGGTGACTGGCGAATTAATAGAAATATGAGTGTCTATTGACATCCCCGCTCAAGAGAGGCAAAATTGAGAATCGGAAATAGAAAAAGAAACAAAATGAGAAAAAATGACCAATGTAGAAGGTCGTTCTTCACTCGGTCTGGCACCTTGACTTGAAATTTGTCTACTACTACTCACAGTCCTCCCCACATACCAGTAGTGTGTGTGCGTGTTGAGGGGGTAAGTTACGGGCATAAAGTATAGTCCATCCTCTACTGTCTCTTATAAGCACCAAAAAGTTCCGCTTGTCACTAAGCTAGTGCATCTGTATTTTATTCTTTCTGTGAGAAAAAAAAATCCCACCGAGATGGAGTAGTCAGGCTGTCAATATTGCCGACAAGGCTAACCGCATAATCCATTACCCAAAGCCGAGTTGCGTTAGTATTTGTTGCATTGCTTGATTGTGTGACATATCAGCCAATTATGGGTTATTTTATGTCGAATTTTGTAAAGGGTCCCAGTGAGGATCGAAATCACTACCCAGTAGCAATAGTCAACATTACCAACTTTGGGCTATTATTGTCAGCTGGAATTTTAGTTGGTGGATGTTACGACCTGTCTACTTAGTTGTGTCGATTTTTGTATGAAGCACCCAGCGAGGATCGAACACACCGCTAATAGGTAAGGAGTCTAGATTTGGTAACCATTAGTGACACCGAAGCAATGACTATATCTGCTTTCTTTTAATTTTTTAGTTGCTGCCATGGACTAAATTTTATTCAGATCGCTAGAGTGCTTCCAATCGCTGATAGACTCGGTGAGATTGAACTCAGGTCGTTCTTGCCTTAGAAGAACCTGGATAGATATGATTTAATTCAGAATTTTAATTTCCTGGGAAGTATTATTAATTTCTTTTACAAAAATATACTGCTGGTAATTTTATTATTATTATTTTTTAATGAAAATGTATTTCATAGTATTTTCAAGGACTTGAAGCTCACTCTTCTCATCAGGAACATGTTGCCTAACAGACGATTCTCTGTGACCCTTAGTGGAAAATGCAGCCGATGGCGCACACAAAAGAATGGTTTCCAAGGTAACGTGCTTTCTCCCCTCCTCTTCAATATCTACACAAATGATCATCCCAACAACCCAAGTACTAGGAGATTCCTCTTTGCAAATGATCTCTGCATTACATCCCTGAAGCTATCTTTCGAGGAAGTGGAGGCCACAGTCACCAGTGCTCGGGCGGCCTTATCTCATACTGTGCTGTCATGCAACTTCGAGCCCAGCCTGATAAGATCCAAAACCGTGCCTTCCACCTACGGAATAGGGAAGCTAACCGCCAGCTTAAGTTCAACTGGTTCGAATACACTTCCAAGCCTGTCTACCTTGGGGGTCACTCTGGACCGGTACCTTTTCTACAAGGATCACCACAGCCCTAGCTCTTTACTATTCGACAGCAGAATATGCGTTACCAGCTAACATGCAAAGAAATGAGGCTCAAGACACAGCTTTCAATATTTAGTCGAACCAATGACCAAGACGATTCTTAGACAGCATTTGTTCCTCTGGTGCAGACACTTTAACAACATGGAACATTCTCATTCTCTCTCTCTCTCTCTCTCTCTCTCTCAGCCCTACAGAATAATTTTCATCCGGTTCCAGTGATGCCTTACCCTTCTGGTGCACCTTGAATCGCCTCCGAACCGCGGTTGGTCGCTATAGATCCAACCTTCATAAAAAGGAATATGTCTCATAAATTCCAAATGTATATGGAGCATCTCCTAGTTTATACCAATCTTAAAGATTCAAGTACACTTAACGACCTTGAAAACTTAACACCACAGGCAATTTTCTGTGTGCAACACTGGACAGGAATGGTTTTCTCGATGAGAAACCGTTGCTAACTAACAGTCTGATCGACTATTTAACCTATAGTCGATGGGGAGAAGGGACACATTCATACATTTAACAATGGTTTTGTGCGAAAGCGATGGCTTCAGTCGGAATTTAACACGCCAGGCCGTACCCACTTTCCCACCGTGCATGTAAGAAAATGTTGTGGGGACTTCCTTCTAATGAGTTTATTGTCGAATCTTCCACTTACTATAAAATTAGTAGGAAAGTAAGCCTCGGGAGAACAGTCTAATAGATTGAACGCTGGTCAACCGACACACACTCCCAAATCTTGTAATACTCTTCTGGTGTATTTACTGTTCAATACACGATTTACCTGCAACCTCTTGATTTGTTATTTCTTAGCCATTTACTTGGTTACAACAGAAAAATTAGAGTAGCGATGTATTGTTTTAATTATTTTGCACCGTGGAAGTTAATAAGACCACGAAGACACGAGGAGTTGCTAAATGTTATAGAGCATAAAATAAAACAATTAAGAAACAAGAAGTAAGAAGACAGAAAATAACGATTGATGGTGCATTTGAATGTTTGAAAATCCGTGATGACTGGGAAGCAAGAAGCCGGAATTGAGTTCCACAAGCGAGAGGTGCGGTAGAAGAAACTGTTAGCATAGAACTTATGGTTGCATCTAGACATTTCAACTGCAAAATGGTGAGACCTTGCCGCCAATCTAATAATGCAATTTATACATTCATAATGTCTAATTACCACAGAGGCAAGCTCATCAAGGCGATTACCATAAAAGTATTTATAGAAAAGGCACAGGGAAGCTACGTTAAGGCGGTGAAGGAGTGACTCTAGCCGAAATGCCAGGTTAGGACCGATAACACTGCAGATTTTATCAAGAATCTGTAAATGCTTGGCAGGAGCAGCAGATCAGCTGTGGCAGTAATATTCAAAGCAAGTGTGTATGGTATACTTTTAAATATGCAATATAAATTCTGGCGAGAAATGGTTGGTTCACTGTGTCTAGCCCGACACAGTGAACCAACATTCGTAGCAGCAGACCTAGCAATTGATTCAATATACTTTTTCCAATTCATATCAGCGGAAAACTTTAGCTGTCGAAGGCAAAAGTCACTCTCTTGGTGGTTAGCCTCAGTCATGCTAATGGAAGGCAAAAAGGGGTCCCTCAGACGATATAATTAAGGTAGTCTTGGAGGCGTTAAAATTAAACGATTCTAATGTATAAGTGATAAGAAAATCCAGAATTTGCACACGATCAAATATCATAATATGAATTACCGTAACTCGTTAGAGCGGTAATTGCAGTCTGTCTTAAATCAATAGCTGAAGGAAGATGTCTTTATTTTATAAAACTAGTGCTAAGTGAACGAGAAAGACTCAATCAGAATTTGAACTCGGCAGTCTGATTCCACTTTCCGCGCTGACAAACGTTACACTTCTCTAGCTGTGTATCCGTTCTAGCACACATTTAAAAAATTCGGAGTTATTTCATAGTACCCGACAATTTGATATGGAAAAAAAAATATCAAGTCATTCTCTGGACAATACTTAATTCTCTTTTAAGTAGAACAAGCATGTCTGCTAAATAAGAAGCTATTTGTTTTCTACAGGTTATCAACCATTTGTAGGTTTTTTA
>OZ010578.1:58898678-58938678 GCA_963932145.1 Acanthosepion lycidas
TAGTCAATGAAGGCATGTTGATGCTTTCTTACTTTTTCTTGTATTCGCTCTTGGCTAATTTTAAGCCTAGACTAACTAGATCGTCACTTGTTTCTTGTTTATTGCCATCTCGTTGTCATTCAAGATTTTGTTTCGGTACTAATCAGTTTTAATCAGCATTAATAAACCCTTCAGTTTCGGATTTTAGGCTAACTGTTCTTTGTCATCGGTTCGTTTGGGCTTCAACATCATCTTTATCGCCGACTGGTTCTTTTATTGTCCTCTTTCGTTAATTGTAGTTTTTTTTTTCTCATATTCTCTAACACACATCTTGCATCCTAGGGGCTTTATTGCCTTGCTTGGAGCAAAATGATTTTAAAAAATCACAAGCTGTCACTTAATTGGTTGAAAGAAACAGTTTAAGCGTCTAGATGCGTCTACTCAATGGAAATACGAAGAAGACAGGCTAATGAAATTCATGATAACTGAATTAAAAGGAAAAGAAAGAGAAATATCTACACGGGTATAACATAAACATAAAAAAATGTTTTTAAAAATGATATCCGCCCTGTACAAGGCCCGATAGCCACTCGAGGTAGAGTGTTACAGAGTAAGAGGCAGAGTTTATGCGGATATTTGAGGAAGATAACGCTGAACTCTAGCTTTGAACATGCAAAGATTGTAGTGATCGGAGAAGCATACTCTTGGGAGTAAGTTCCACAAAGCAAGAAAATGGGAAGAAAATGCACGCATAGAACTTACATGTCACCAATGGAATACGAAGGGAATCATATTTTGGAAATAATAATGGTAGCATTAAAAAAGTCTTACGAATAGTTGGAGGGGAAGATGTGAATTAATTACTTGCCCAAGGGTATTTTCGCGTAAGCGAATATGACAAACCCAATGGGAATTGGAACTCGGCTCTCCGATTAGTAGTTCCGAGACATTATCCATTATACCACTTGCACATCTTGAGGAAGGTGTTCCACCTTTCTCTATCATTTAAACGTAATATATATATATATATATATATATATATATATATATATATATATATATATATATATATATATATATATATATATATATATATTGTTATGAGAACTTACGCATAATAATAATGTACTACTCCTGACATTATACATACTGCGCCTCTCTAGAGGTATGCGGATATTGTAAGACGAGGAGAGATAATTGAGAGCATATTGTAAGGACATTGGAATAGTGATACTTGTCGAGACAACATAGTTCACTCTAACCAAATCTGATAGTCATTACTAATACTTCTATTAGGTTGGTGCAAAAATAATTACATAATAATGTTGTTTTTGACGTATTTTTTAACGTCAAAAAACGACATTATTACGTCATTATTTTTGCACCAACCTAATACTTCTTTGTATTATATTTCTGTTGTAATATATCTTTGTATTCCATACTTGTGTTCGTGTTATTCTTTCATTGGTTATAACCTTGGACCATCACCGTGGCACAAGGATCTTGGACCATAATATATATATATATATATATATATATATATATATATATATATATATATATATATATATATATATTACTCTACAGAAAAAACGAACATTGGACAGTTTTTATATAATTCATCATCTGAAAAGAAAAATTTTTTAGATCCATGAGAAACTGTATAAAAAAGTAAATTAAAGCACCTTCTGTGTCGTATTCAATAAAATATACCTGAAAGAAGGATTTGTGCTTAAATACACAAATGTTTATATATATATATATATATATATATATATATATATATATATATATATATATATATATATATGTGTGTGTGTGTGTGTGTGTGTGTGTGTGTGTGTGTGTGTCTTTCTTGGTTGGGTGTGAAACCAATGTAGCTTGGTAAAGTTGTAATATCAATGAAGATAATAATTACAAATATTGCTCTACTGACATGATATTGAGCACCTTATAAAACCTGGAAAACTGGAATTTGTCTATTTCGCGGCAGACTTTATGTGATTTGATTTATACAAGAAGATCGTCTATACAGTCATTAAAACAAGTTTAAGATCACCTTAACCTTTACAATTAAAAGCAACACAAACACAATTAATTTATGTGAGACTGACTCAATTTTACTCACAAATTTGTACAAGCCAATATTCTCTATTCATAGTCCAGCGGTCAGTATTTTGCATGACCTCCTTTAATTTTGAGTACTGCTTGGATACGGCGGGACATGTTGGGAATCAAGTTCTTACGGTAGTCTAATGAGATTTCTTTTGCCCAGACTTCTTTAATAGCCCCACTCAGTGCCTTGCTATTTGAAGTTTGTTTTTTCTTCAACATTGTTTTCGAGAATTTCCCATAAATTTTCACTTGTGTTCAAATCTGGAATGTTCTCTGGCAAAGTCCAATGTTGCCACGTTGATCCTGTTCAAAAGATTCTGAGCGACTTTTGAACTGTGGCATGGATCACTATAATGCATAAATATTGCGCACTGTTGATTGTCCATATGAAGTTCCAGTTTCTCCTTCAGGAGTTCCATATTACTTGCACCATTCCTCGTTGTTCTTGGAGGAATGAACGTAGGTCCTCTGAATTTTTATATGTCATCTAAAATCCAAAATCACATTTCTGGGTGGGCGCTTCATAGTTTTGAATTGCATACTTTTCATCCAATCTCTTACTATACGCTTTTTCTGATGTTTCTTTTACAGATAACGAACTGTTGCAGAATAGATTCATCTGAAAACTTCACGTTGCTCAAGTCTTCAGGTGTCCGGTTTTCAAGCTTATTACCAAGTACCAAACGCTTGGATTTCAGATTTGCAGTTATCAATGTTTTACGAGCTGGTTTGAATGATATCAGACCAAACTCAAATCTCAGACAACATGAAACTGTCATAGAACTGACATATGTAATATTTTGAAGAGCAGCATTTATCTTCTTCTAAGAAACTTTTGTGTATCATGTAGTAATGCGTTTCATCCTTGGTCGTCTACCTTTTTTTTTAAGCGTTTCACCCCAAGCAAGGCGAGAAGCCACTAGGACGCAAGGGGTTACAGAAGATTTGGAGGAAGATCAGATAGGAATGATAGAGGAAAGGATGAGGAGAAGGACAGTGAAGAAATCAAGGCAACTGGAGATGTCGATTGACATTACATTTGTATAGTTGGAGATTATAGCTCTCAAGGAAACTGGAATAGGGAAATGGAGTTCCACAGGCGAGAGGTGCGAGACATGAAGCTATTGGAGTAGAAGAGATGGCTACATTTAGGAGTTTCGACAGTGAAAGGGTGAGAGCGGGATGCCAGCCTCGTAGTGCGCTTGAATTTATGAAGTCTGGGAACCAGCGAATGCAGCCTCTTCGGACCAATTGCCATGAAAGTATTTGTAAAAAAGACAGAGAGAGGCGACGTCGCGTCTGTAAGAGAGTGACTATAGACGAGATGCCAGAACAGGGCTAATTATATTGCATATCCGCCTCTGGAGCCTATCAAGAACCCCGAGGAAAACAGAAGGGGCTCTAGACTATATATGGCAGCAATACTCCATACAAGGGCGAATTGTTGATTTGTAGATCTAAAATTCCCGATAGCAGTTTGCACAGCTGTTTTGCTAGAACCTACCACTACATTAATAGCCTTCATTGCGTAGAAACACAATTTGGAACCCAGTGTAGGTGGGAGTTAAGATATCTTCCACATATTGTAAGGCTAATTCACTACGCAAATACCATCACACTGACTGGTAATTAGGCAATGAATGAAAAGTTTTCCCCATAAACTTCGTAGGGATAATGGTTAATACTATAACAAAAATATTGCATTATGGAATCCCACATAAAACAAACTAATGTATACAAAGAATAACCTTGTTCCAGCTAAGATGACTTAAGATTTTGTTAACAAGTATATATATATATATATATATATATATATAGTGATGTCACAGATAGTCAAAAATGCTGACAGTCAAAGAGATATCGAGAGAGAAGAAATTTAAGGCAAGCAGCCTTTGCAATGTGCTCAATTTTAAAAATAGAGCATTAAAAGGATTAATCTAACTAAAAGATTTTCACTTAACTGATTGATGTTTCCTTCAGCATTCCGAATCCAGAGTTTCGCAGCCAGACCTGTCCGTTCACACTTCAGTGGGTATCAGTAATTTACTGCTTATATTTCCATTTCCCGAAAAGAAAAAGAAAATATAAATTGTAAATTGCTGATATCTTCTGAAGAGTGGACGGACGTCTGACTACGAAACTCTGGAGTTAGGATGATGAAGCTAACATCAGTCAGCTAAGTGACAATCATTTACACATTAATTTTCTCTCTCTCTCTCTCTCTCTCTCTCTCTCTCTATATATATATATATATATATATATATATATATATATATATATATGCAATTTTATATATATATTATTTATATATTATATACGCGCTCAATATCAGTGATAGAGCTAATATATTTAGTTGGATTAATGTGATATATATATATATATATATATATATATATATATATATATATATATATATATATATATAGTGAGTTCTCCCTCCGATTTCGACGTATGAGGTGCAAGCAACTGAGTTTCTAGAAACCGACAACCAGACTACCCGCACATATCGTTTGATTATAGTGATGAAGGATTGTGCAGAAACAACCACACGTTTTGAAGAGCCGAACACAGAGAATTGGTGCACAGTAAGCCACAAGGTCCCCAAACAACTCTTCGCAAGTTTTAATTCAGAGTTTTTAGACCGGTTGTCACCCAAGGATACAGAACCCAGTCTGTCTTGATATTAAACCCATGGCTTGGTGGAAAAGAAGACGGTTCATGCAATGGATTCGACTGGAATTAGAACTCGGCTTTCCGATTCCTCAATCCGAGATGATACCCATTACTTTACCGTCCCTGTATATGCAGGTATAGTAGGTATACTCTTTACAGTGTTTTTTTTTTTACATTTATTTATTGCAGTTACATTTATTTATCTCGTAAGTGCTCCTTCGACGTTGCAACATTCCTCGAAACCCTCCAGAACATTTACACACAGTACGACACAAATTCCGATTTGTATCAATGTCAATAAATGCTTCCTTGATGAACTCTTTTAATTCGTCTACTGTGTGGTCATTTTTCTTGTATACTTTATTCATTACTATGTCACCTAAAAAGAAATCCATTGGTGTTAAGGGATGAACGTGGTGGCCATTCAATGCTGGTTCAGTTCCAGTCGTCAGTTCCAATGTCGTGGGAAACTTTGCTCACTGCCAAAACGTCTGAACACTTTCAATGGAAATAACTATAGAGCAATATATATATATATATATATATATATATATATATATATATATATATATATATATATATATATATATATATATATATATATATTATGTGAGACGAGAAGACGCTTTTGAATCTTGTCGAGACTGGAATGTAAAGAAAGACATAGCGTCCGGCCATTATATGCCAACTGTCGTTCCTATTCTGCCTGATCTGGCTCTTGTAAAGATAGAGGATAGCAAAAGTAGTAAGGAATTTGTTGGAGCCGTACCGGGTGCTGACCATTTTCAAGAATCTTTAGTAATGACTCGACTTGAGGTTTGGATCGTGTTCATGTCACTATAGGCGCTAAAGTCACGGGGCTTTCCTGAAGGAACATCCATTCATCACTTGAGGGACGGCAGTAGTTCGTGTGAAAAAAGCTGCTTGAGTGAAACTTACATCTGAAAGGAATTAGTGTGGTTCGCTACAGTGTGCATGGCTTAGCAGGTCTTAGTCGTGAAGGTTAGAACCGGCGGGATTATAGGGGTGTAGTTCTTTTGAACACGCTCCATGAAAGTAGCGATAGAGCAGTGAGAGGCTTGCGACGTCTTGTCGGTGAGAAAGGGATTGCAACGTGGAAAATAATTCGTTACCTACAATGACGCGGAGACGCTTTTAGATTCTATCGAGCAGAGAAAGTGAAAGCCGGATAGCTCCTGTACATATATGGCAGCAGTGCTTCATTTTCGACTTAGGCTTGCTCTTATGCAGGTAACAAATAGCAGGAGGAGTGAGGTACGTGTCGGAGTGGTACAGGAAGTTGGCAATTTTTCCAGCATCATTAACGATGGATCGTATGTACGAGTTGCACATGAAGTCTGAAATGAGATTTAAGTCTTAACAGGCGTTCAAGATACAGGGATTCTCCCAGGGAACATCCGTTCCTTACGTTTGGCGGAAGTTTGGGGTCCGATCGACGATGGTGGAAGATCAGTAGTTTGGCTTTTGGGGTATTGAATGTGACCAGCCTGTTTAGTTTAGTCGGAGAAAATTAGCAACGTAGGCGTCATATCCTACATAAGATCAAATTCAAATAGGTTATGTTTCGCTAATCTTCAAAGATGAAAACGTCTGCCTAGAAAATCAACATCAGACTATTGTCGAAATAAGCAAGATATTATTTTATTTAATTTCACAAAAGCAACATAAAGCAAAAGCAGTCATGTGAAGAAACTTCTTGTGGCAACTGTAGCAAGAACACGGACAGCTCTATGTGAGTGTTCAAATAATGGTGTAAATGAAGCTTGTTGTCGAGACTAGCTTTGTTTTCCTCTCTATTACAGCATATGTTGCATCTTGTCGTCAGGGTCGACTTTTATCAAAAACAAAAACAAAAAATAAAATAAAAAACAACTCGATAAATCAAAGGTGGAAATAATTACAGAGAATAACTACGGCAACACAGCTAGTTGACATTGCCTGAAGTGAAACCGTGATATGGACGCAGGTGTGCGTCAGAGGCAGTATGCAACATGCCGCCAGACGCTCACGTGCACTGTATAGCTGTAAACGTTTTGACTAACTTCTTAGAGTGTTTCTCGATTTTAGTCCATTAAATATATTCTCTGGCTGTCATGGGCAATGATACAATTATTAAATTCAAAAAAGAGATATACAATGTAGAATTAAATGATATAATTTATTCGCTACGTTCCGCAACATTTTTCTCCTAATTTACACGCGTTTAGAACAAGAAACGAGATTTTTCACTGCTGCTCGGCGCTGCAGACAAACCTTTGAAAACAATACTAGTGAGGATCACTGATTTCGGTATAAGCGTGTATTTTTATTATTTTTTTTTTTTTTGCTTTTTAATGCAATGCAATTAATCTATATTTAATATTTTAACAACGAAGATGATAAAAACATTTTCATATATTCGATACTTTTAATTCTTTCCTTATTGTTTTATTTTTATTATTGCCATTAAAATGTCATTTGATGACGAACTGTTTGCTCCAACATACAGTGTAAAATATATATTTTTCTATTCGGGTATGTTTTATGTCCATCCCTCTGATGGTCGTTCCTTGTCGTCGTGGAGGGGCTTGCATGGTCCACTGACTCTGTGAACGATGCTGGCGGGAGTTCTGATAGGGCCATCCTTGGCAACAAAGTCGAAGACGAGGACCCAGACTGAGTACAACCAACCCCAAAGAACCCAGCGGTGGAACAAGCGGATGATGATTACAACAAATTTCAACGGTCGAAGTTAGCGGATGAAGAGGGCTACGCATGACGGACATACTACAGAAGACGCCTCTCGACATTTTAACAGAGTCAGTGGCAGTTTCATAATTAGATTCTGCATGTCTCATTCCATTTGTGCCGTAGATGAAGGTTGTGAAATCAAGTGTGTGGGTCACATCCTGGCAATTTGAGGTCAACCTTAATCAAATCACACCATCGGCATTTTCTTTACTTTGATTTTCTTTTTGCCTCTAACTAACCCTTGCAAAGCTAAACGGTGATAGGGAATTGATGACCCGGTCAGTTTATGGTGAAACAGGAGGCCTCTAGTCCTGAACCTGTACGTTGGCGAAAATCAGAATCTATCAATGATTGATTAAAGTCTTCAGCTATGGGGAAATAAGGATTGTTTTGACGTATGGTTTGTTTATGATTGTTGAAGCGAAATCTAAAATTATTTCCAGATTCACCAATATATCCACTATTAGGACATAAGGTGCAGAATAAATAGTAGATTATGTTATGGCTATCACAAGTGAGGTGAGGTGGGTGTATCTTGATATTGGTCTTGGGTACAGAAAAGACATTATCTATTATTAAGTGTTTGCAAACTAAGCAACGAGGTTTGTTACATTTGTAATTTATATATATATATATATATATATATATATATATATATATATATATATATCAAAGGAGAATATGGCAATGCTTATGTCGGTTTTTCTTGGAGTTTAAAAAAGAGCAGCAGAACGTAGAAAACGAATGTAAACGCATTCTCCGAGGAGAGTCTTGTCCAAAAAGAATTTAAAAAATGAGTGTTTTATCATGATGAAAAGCTTAAAAATATAATTAGCGATCGTGAAATCCAACCAGATCTTGTGGAATGTTTTAAAATTATAATCACCATTTAAACGGTATTTTGTAAATGTTTAGAAAGTTTTGGAAATACCTTTATTTCTAAACATTTACCAAATACCGTTTAAGTAGTGTTTATACATTTGAAACATTAAAAATTAATTAAAAAATATAAAACCAGAATATGACATAGACGATGGGAATATTTAGTAGGGTATACCCCTGCCAATGTTTATCGTATCTTTGGAGAGTTCCAAAAACAGAAGCAGAACGTAGAAAACGAAAGTGAACGGATTCTTCGAGGAGAGTCTTGTCCAAAAAGAGAAAAAAATGAGTGTTTTATCGTGAAAGGCTTAAAAATATAGTTATTAGGTGGGTGCAAAAATAATGACGTAATAATGTCGTTTTTTGACGTTAAAAATACGTCAAAAAACGACATTATTACGTCATTATTTTTGCACCCACCTAATAACAATCTTGAAACCCGACCAGATCTTAAAAAATATCTTAGGGCTCTTGCTCATAATCTTTCATTATAAATTATTCATATATTCTGGTTTTATATTTGTGGATAAACTGTCCGAAGTTCATGTTTTGTTATTTTTCTGCAAGTACTTTTAACTTTTTCAGTCATTATCAAGAAACGATGTGGTGTCTGTGTGGAAGTTAGAATTCCTTTGTCCTGCATTCTAGTATCCTTTGGGAAGCTGGACGTTTGAGATTGGCTAGCGTGACATTTATGTGTAACAGCCATCGGGAACGAGGCCGCACAAAAAGAATGCGATTTATTTATTTATTTAAAATTTTATTTATTATGATAATAAAATATGTACGCACATGAATTATATTAGGTTGGTGCAAAAATAATGACGTATTAATGTCGTTTTTTGACGTTAGACGTCAAAAAACGACATTAATACGTCATTATTTTTGCACCAACCTAATATCATATGCACTATGAAATGTATTCTCTTGTTGGGAATGTTATTTTATTTAATGCGAGTTGTTTAGTTTGTATACTTGTTTTATTTAATCTATGCTAACAGTTTCTTCTCTCGCCCTCCTCGCTTATGGAACTCTCCTCCAGCATGCTTTCCAGCCCATTTTGATCTTCAATAATTTAAATACAGTGTCAATCGTTACCTTCTGTCTTCCTAATTCATGTTCCTCTATTGTTCTCTCTTCTTATGTTGTAACCCAGGAAAGGTTATTGAATAAAATAATCAAACGAAGGTGAGTAATGAACGATAATGTTTAAGTCAAGAACAACACCAGCGGCGCGTAGAAGTAGTGGTCAACTTCTAGAAGCTAGTCAAGTGGATTCCACACTGAATATCCAACTGCAAAATATCTACCAACAGCCCCACGCGGTCAGATGTGGCACAAGGCCAAATTTAATGTAGTGTATTCGAGCCCGTACGCTCGGCCAAAAATTCCCCGTAGACCCAGTATAAAATGGTGTTGGGTAGCTGTTTCCCGAGAGAAGACTGCCCTTCGACATAGCCTCGTCTGGAAATCCTCTCTGCCTTCGAATCTCCGACTGGAAACCAATATAGAGTAATTAGTACTGTATTTATGTTAATAGGATATATCTATTACTATTCGTAGCTATGCTGCAGCTCCTCAATAAATTTCCTTTCCTCATGTTATCACCATCTAACCCCTTGCTTCTTAGTGGCTGTATTGCCTTGTTTGGGATGAAATGATTAAAACAAATTCCACTAACTCACTAATAATATCCTGTTGGTTTTCCTCTCGATGTATAATATAACAGACTGTAATTGTGCGGGCATATATTTTACTTTCCTACCTAAGTTTGACGCATGTATCTAAATATATATACGCGTCTCAACATAAATACAATATTAAACATGCTTATTCGATGTCTGTATGAATGTTTTTTAGAGTTTTTTTTATTTTTTTATTTCGATAGACAGACAACAGGTTTTATGCGTGCATGCATTTCAAAGTCGCTTTCTTGCTTGCAAGCTGATAATAGTCCATATCTTATGTCTCTCTGTAAACAGCCATTTTATATTTTCCGGATATCCTGATATAAGCAGCTTATTTTCAACAGCCGGATACAAGAATTGAAAGCGTGAACTAAACATACCCCGACTCCAATGAAAAAAATAACATTAAAAGAAAACATTTTTTTTTTTTTTTGTTTGTAAAAATATCACAATCTGTTTGCAATTCGTTGCGTGGGCTTTCTGCCTTATTTATATAAACTTGATGAAGTCAGACACGTAACCAGAGATCAAATTTGGAAGATTTCTAGCTCAATATAACTCCGTTAGATTAAAGGGTGGTGGTGGGGGGTCGGATTGAGGAATCGGAGAGCCGAGTTCGAATTCCAGTCAAATCCATTGCATTTACTTACGTGCTAATACCCTTGGGAAAGATATGGATCCTCTTCTTCTCCCTCCAGCTAAATAGCAAGACAGACCTTGGATGGCACCTGGTCTATCGCAGAAAGAAATGGCAACCGAAAAAAATATACCTCGTCAGTCATGTATCGAAAGATACATGATTGCCTAAACGTGTATCACGTATGGCACATAACTGACTGATATGTATTTAAGTGTCCTGTGATGGCGTAATGGTTAACGAACTAGTCTAGAAAACCTCTTATTACTTTGTTGTGAATTCGATCCTCAGTGAGTTTTCTACATAGAATACTTTTTCTCTAACTCTCTCTCTCTCTCTCTCTCTCTCTCTATATATATATATATATATATATATATATATATATATATATATATATATATATATATATTCTTCATAATTGCAGAAATTACCATTTTTAATAGCTAACCTGGCTAGTTTAGATTATTGTTACCGTATAATGAGTTTAATTCCTCATTTAATTTTTACCATATGTGTTTTGCTTCAGCAAAAATTAAGCTATGGATGTTGTGTACCTCTCTATATAGTTATGCCTAATGAGATAGTCTGGTAGATAGTTTATAATAAGTTAAATCGTTATTGAGTGTTCAACATATGTAGCCTTAATATCTTTTATACTAGCCACCTCACCATTTTGTGTTGGTTAACGAGCTAGTTCAAAAATCTGCTAAAACTGTATAATGAGTTCGAACCGTATATACTTTTATATAAATGTATCCTTGTGCAAGATAGAGTTAAGCTTAATACACACCTCAGGCGTAAATGTTCATTCAGAATAAGACAGCTTATTATTTGTCTTAATAAAAACTATTGCTATTAAAATCTGGTTATTTAAAAACAATAGCAATAAAAGCAAAACATAGTCCTGGGTATGTCGATAAACGACACCCGACAGCAAGACCACTGATCGGAAGAATTTTTTGAGAAGCATGGAACCCCCTTTTAATTGCAGTGATTCCTTGGTTCACCCTGACCTGTCGTAGTAGCACCTGTTAGGGTCCCAGTTATGGGCAAATAATAAACCTCCAAACAATAATCAAAACACTAGGA
Organism: Acanthosepion lycidas; assembly: GCA_963932145.1. Classification (NCBI taxonomy): domain Eukaryota; kingdom Metazoa; phylum Mollusca; class Cephalopoda; order Sepiida; family Sepiidae; genus Acanthosepion; species Acanthosepion lycidas. Next base: position 58,910,493 of record OZ010578.1, read on the forward strand.
AAGTATAAAAATATATTTATTATAATATAAAACGCAAGCAATACATATCTATAAAAACAACAATACATTTTTATAGTAAAATTATCAGCAATACATTATTATTAAAAAATCACCAGCAATATATATTATAATAAAATGAACAATACATTTTAATATTAGAATTACCAACAATACATTTTTATAGCAAAATTCAATCAATAAATTTTTATCGCAAATTGACAATCAGTACATTTTATATTGAAGACGTGGCAAACTTGCTTAATGCTACAGCTACCTAGGGTGTTTGAGAGCCTAAGACATGGACGAAATTTACACATATTTTGTTAAATATACATTTTGTTACAAATTTTTTTATATAGATATTAAGAAATGCATGTATGTAATAATATTTTTCATGTATGCAGTTTTTTTTAAACTGTTTACTAAATATGATTATTAAATTTACCTTTTAATCTAATAGGGTTTCAATTCATACCCAATAAATAATTATAAAGATTGGAATTTTTCTTATTTACTTTTTATATTAACTGTGATGAGAAAAGGTGCTAAAATATTTCCACGTGCAGCATATGGCATGCGAGCCTCGCTTTTGCCACGCCTGGCATATATTGTAAAAAAAATAAATTCTTATTTCTTCTCCCCGTTTGATTTTGTAAGGTTATTTGGTTAAAAAAAAAGCAGCTAAATAATTATGATTTAATCGTGAAAGAACATCATTCTTTCGAATTAATTATAAAGGATAAATTTTCATATTTAGATTTCAGAATTAAATAACCCATAGAGGTGTTGATATGCCACTAAACAAAGACAATCAAATCCAAAAAGCAAAATAAAACCGGCAAAAAACTGAATGATATTGGCTTGGTTATGATATGATATTGGCTTCTAGTGTTAAAAATTATTTTTTCCCCTCTAAGTAAATTTGGGTGGTGTGGGGGAAGGGATGAAGATAATAAAATAATTTACTGAAATCTGAAACTTGCCAGCCTGCGTGCAAAGATCCTTTGACCAAGGAGTTGAGGGGGTCTCCTGAAGTTGACGGAAAGGAAAAGAAAAACAGAAGAGTTTTTTTCTAGTACAATAAATCGTTTTGATAAACCTGATTTTCAAACCAATAGCTAATAGAGCTGGTTGAAATCAGAAATCATTGCGTTGAGCACCAAAATTGTTCGACCAAATCGGAGCTGACGTTTAGCTATAAGAATCTCTGCAATTTGAGCATCAGGGGAGTTAGAAAAGTGAATCTATCAATGATAAGCCTTTGGGAAGTTTGACGTGACTGCAGAGTATCGTGACACGACGCCTTCTAAAAACTTCTGTATCCGGTCCGATTATGGACTTTGAAGCGGCCGCGCTACCACTCCTCCTTGACATCCAAATTGTGCTTTTCACGACAGTATTAAGTCATTTTCACAACGGAGAACAAGTACTGCTCTAAAAACAATGCACAACATTGAAGACTCTGAACACAGAAGGTAATTTGCATTGTTTTGTATATGCTGGCGTCATATTTGTGATTTGTGATATGTCATGTCATTTGATTGATACTGATTGTAAACCAAAATCAACAATGAGGTTTAATTTAGAAAAAAATAAGTTATTAGACCACGAATTTATTAGCTCTTTTCCGGGCACAAATTTGTGTATATCTAATATTAAGTAGAATTGAATTTTATTCTATTTTTTTTTTTTTAATTAAAATATTGTACTAATTTGAATAAAATTGTTTGGGTTTTATATCTCACTGAGTATGTCTTGTCGTTTTTTAAGGTGCTTCCTGTTGTCGCTTCATCAACATTCTCACCTATCTCTTTCAACTGCGTCCTCAAAATTAATACCCATATCCCATTGTTTCCATAGAAGACTCTTTGGACGTCAAAAATTTTAAATTTATATTTGAACTTAAACATCCATTCACCTTTCTCTCGGTGTATAATTGAAATCGATGCTGCTTGTATTTTCGTTTCATATGCTTATATATATATATATATATATATATATATATATATATATATATATATATATATATATATATATATATATATCATTGAATATAGTATTTAATCTGAAGGACAATTCCAAAGACGACACACGTAAGACAGATGTTTTTACACAACATCATAATGCCTATGTGGATATTAAAGAAACATTCCAGACTGGATATCGGCAAGAAATATCGGTTATTCACTCTGACAGATGGTTGTATTCGAAAATTTCATTTAATTACTCATCAGATTATAAACAATATGACGTCTTTGTGGATATTAAAGAAAAATTCCTGGCTGGACATCGGCAACATAGATCGGGTATTCACTAACAAATGGTTGTACTCGAAAATGAGTAGGCATTTTTTTTAACAGAATTCATTTCCTGTAGGGCAGTAAAGCTCTAAGTCAGAAGAGGGTTATTGGGTGTGAGAGAAGTAGAAACCATGCATTACTGTGGCACGGGAAGAATAGCAGAGTAATCAGGAATAGGAAGATAACGATTGGCATTGCATTTAAATCTTTAATGATCAAAATTGTCTTGAAAGCAAGAAACCAGTAGAGGTTTCCACAAGTGGGAAGTACGAGAAATCTGTAAGCATGGATCTTACGATTACATCCAACCTACTCAGATGAATATTGCTGAGACATCATCGTCGCCTTATTAGTACTACGCTTAAATATAGTGAAGAAGTAATCTTAACATTTTGCGTTTATTTATATAAAAGGCACAGGGAGGCGGTGGGAATGTAACTGAAAATATAACCCCAGATGAACAATAATATTACTGATTCTTCTTTGGATTTTATTAAGGTTCTACAGATACACGGCGGGAGCACCAAGTTATAATCTGGTAGCAATGTCCAAAGCATGGACGAATGATAAGCATAGATATTTAAGAAATAAGCGAGAAAAAAATTGTCTAGCATGACACAATGAATCGATTTTCTTAGCAGCTGACCTAGCAATGGATTCAATATGGTTTTTCTACTTCATGTCAGCCGAGAACGTTAAACTGATCTGTTGCAACGAGTCACTCTCCTGGAGGTTAGTATCAGCCATATTGATAGAAGACAGAAAGTGGTCTCGCAGAAGATTAATAGTGAATATTTTTACTTAGGAGGTGTTAAAATTAACAAGTCGCCCTTTGCCCCACTTAACAACGGACTCTAGGTCTTAGATCAGCCGCCAATTTAACATTATTGCTTTGTTGTTGTTATTATTAATAATACTACTAATAATAGTAACATATATACATTATATATATACATTATTAGCAATGGATTCAATATAGTCTGTCAGCCGAGAACTTTAAACTGAGAAGTCGCAATAGTTACTCTTCAGGAGGTTATTATTAGCTATGCTGATAGAAGGGGTCTCTCAGATGATTAATAGTGAGCAGATTTGCTTAAAAGGTTTTAAAATTAACAAGCCATCCTTTGCCCCAGTTAACAACAAACTATAAACCTTTTTTTTATATCAGCCGAACATTTAGCGTTATTGATCTGTTATTGTTATTATTGCCAATAATAATAATATAACATATATGCATTATACCAAACCAGAACACATATGTTTCTATAATATTTGATTTATACCTCAAGTTCAAATTCATGTAAAAAGACGAGATACAAAGAAATATATAGTAGCTAGAGTGAGACAATAAACCAGGCCAGTAAAGCTGGGTAGGTCAAAAAAAAAATATATATTCCCACGGAAAGAGAAAAAGTCCCTGTGTCGAGTTAGCAGTGAACAAAGGGTTTACTTATGGTCTCAGATGAAACAAAGGCCTCTTTTACAAGACTAGCCAACCTCCTGTTTGGAGGCATGGGTGGTAGAAATGCTCGTGGATGTAGTTAGTTCGGACGTGAAGCTGCCTTCCCAATTAGAAACTTCACCTCTTTTTCTGCCTCCGAATTGAAAGAGCTAAAACATATTTTTTTAAACAGCAATGTATAAAGAAAATACCAACAATATGTTAATCATTGCACAAACGTGAATTAATTATGACTTAATTATTTCATAGTTAAACTGATTCTGTTGTCTGTAGTTTGTAGTTGTGGGCGTGTCTCAGTGTCAGATCATCGGAAGGGACGTTACTCTGGAGTTCGAATACATTTTAAGCTATAATGTCATTTTCTTTGCATCTGTAAGGTTAATTTAGCCGTTACTGGATTAAAAGAGAAAGCAAAGATTACTGTGAAGTAAAATAGTCGTACGTTCGGGTTAAATATAAAAACAAATGACAATTACGAGAATTCGGCTGGAAAGTTCAAAGGCGGACCAAAATATAAATGCAACCAAACACACCCATTGATAAACTAAAAGTTGGCCTGCCAGCTGTTGTATTCAGTTACTTTTTTTTTTACAGTGAGGTTCACCCTGTACAAAGCCCAGAATCCAGTCGAGGTAGGGGTTTACAATAAGAGTGCTAGTTTATGTGGATAGAAGTGGAAGATAACGGTTAACCCCTAAACTTGCACAGGTTAAGATTGTAGTGACCGGGAAAACATCTACTTGGGAGTCGGTTCCACAAAATAGTGGTTCGCGGGAAGATGCTGTTCGAGTGGAGCTTATTTCTCACCGATGGGATACGGAAGTAAGGTAGGTGGTTTACTACAATGGAATTGGTATGGCGGGTCCAAGACGTGAAAGTTAAACCTGGCGGAGCCAAAGAAATGAGTGTCTACTTTCATTTATATCTTGGTCAGCCTATGAACTTTTCAGATGACACTTGTATTTTATTTTCAGTTTCAACATTATTTAATCCATTAACCTAAAAGGGTTTATATTTCTCAGCAAAGAATTGCTTGCTCTTTCTCTCTCTCTCTCTCTAGAGAATCCATTAAAAACAAGAAATAAATGCTAATTTAAATTTACATTTTCGCTGAATGCACCAACTGTATAAAGATTTTCTAGCCAAGTTGTAACAATTTTTTACGTAGTCACCACAGACATTATTAAACAGTTCTGGAAATTATTTACACTATTTACATTATTCAGACTGTTGACCTCATCATTGTTGCCATATTCACGACGTTTCGGCCGTTGCCCGTTGAGTTAAAGTGAGATAACTGATACTGGATCATCCGGAAGAGGCATGGCACGTGGAAATAGATCAATCTACCCTCGGTGGACGAAATAAAGGGTTTCATCACCTGAAAAAGGCCGGAGCGTAACATGGCCGAAACGTCGTGAATATGGCGACAAAGATGAAGACAACAGTCTGAACAATGTAAATAGTGTAAATAATTGTAATATCACTTCACAGAAATATTGACAGTCATGGAATTTATAAAGCTGTTATGGAATATATTCCAGCTTCTATAATTATTGCCATATTGGTTACTCACCCCGGAAAATATTTATTTGACGTCATACAAAGCGCACTTTTTTTTAATAAAATTTCTTTTAAAATTCTCCTGTGTCAGATGTAGGTTTAAAATTCGAGATAGTCGGCCGATATTAGCTACCTATCAACTCCTGTTAGCTTAGGCTTTAGAGTAACTTTCATATACCTATTGTCATTATTTAAAAGGATATTATGCAGATTAAAACTGTTATCATTGATAATATTCATTATATTAATTTCATCATAATTTTAGCGAAACAAAGTACTAATATTAAACTAATATTAGTACTCTGTTTCACTAAAATTATATGCAATAAGTTCAAATTATATATTTGTAAAATATATTTCTTTCATTAATATTTTTCTTGAGATACAAGTTGGTGCAAAAATAATGTCGTTTTCTCACATATGTTACTGTGTGAGAAAACGACATTATTTTTGCACCAACCTAATAGCTTTCCGTTCATTAATATTAAATACGATCAGATTTTTTATACCCTAATTATTCGATAATAGTTGTATTGAAAATGAATATCAGAGTTTTGATAACGAAGACGATAAATTTTATGGATACGAATATGAATAAAATATTAATGGTGACTACTGTTTTCCTCAAATGTAATAATTGCTTGATTTTTATTTTGTTTTCTTTCCTTTGGATATACTAAAGTTTTTATAGGCTCATGTTCTTTTTTCCTATTATTTTTCGTTTAATTGTAATCATGGCTTGTTTAACCAAAATAATACCCCATAAAAATAGCCTAGATTGTACCATTTACTAATAGTTTTACTGATTACTAATTTCTTGATTTGCCCTGCTGAAATTGGGGTGCGTCTTATACACCCGTGCGTCTTATATGCCGTCAAATACGGTAATTACTATAGAAATTTTCTGTTTGCTGACAAATTATAACTACGGATAAAATTCAAACAAGGTCACTTTCACAGACCCCACCTCCTCTTCTTAAGTTTCACGTCTCTCTACTTTCGCGCAGTGTCAGGCGTTACTATAGTTTTGCTGCATCTAGAAGTTCCCTTGTGTGTGCAGTGTGTGGAAATAAATAACGGCCTGAGTGAATAAAGTTGAGTTCGTTGCATTTATTTACGCGCAAATACCCGAGAGAAAGGTATAAATCTATCTCACACCAGTTATGCCAGCCTGGACTTCATAGCCTTGGTTGGCAACTGGCCTACTGTAGAAAGAACCAGTAGTACCAGTGGTACTTCATTTTGACTTGATTTGAAAATATTCCCAACGGTCCGCCATAACAATTCTGCAGCCTCATTGACTCTGATCTGTGTCATGGAAGTCGGGCAGTCAGTGATTGCAGTTTTATAAGGCTTCAATCTTAGACGGCTACAAAATACAGACTTTGTGGCGTCCTGTCTGCTGGAGTTAGAATATTCATTTGAAAATTCTTATACAAGTCGAAAAACCGCCAACGCTTCTTAGAAATGTCAACCTAGCCTCGTGATTTTTTAGAAGTATACGTCATCCTCCTAAACCGCAGACACGAACGCTGCATTGGTGGGACTCTTATGAGGTGATCGAAAACTTTGAAAATTCCATCAAGATTCCTTATACCCCCTTGGCAGGAACATACCGCACCCAGGTCAAAAATCTTAAGAGTGTGCCCGGTTATTTCCCGCCAGAAAAGCAAAATGGCTGTCTTTGTCGAGAAATAGCGAGACCATAAGCCATAAATAAAATTCATGTGGCAAGCTGATGCATACAGAATAAAAAGATAAGGACAACAGAGTAAAGAACTTGAGAAAATCGGACTGTACATAGTAATTGACTATAAAAGAAATCGTATAGGCGTTATCAAAAAACATTCTATACCATTTCAATTTCAGTTTTAGACTAATCAAAGTCATTTTAGGACTAAAGAAGTTCATAATGAAATAGCCAAGTTCAAAATGGAATAGTCAAATTCAAAATAGGATGTACCAAATTCCAAATGGCATAGTCAAATTCAATATGCGACACGACAAATTCCAAATGGTATAGTCAAATTGAAAATGGGACATGACAAATTCCAAATGGTATTGTCAAATTGAAAATGGGACATGGCAAATTCAAAATCGTATAGTCAAATTCAAAATGGGACATGGCAAATTCCAAATGGTATTGTCAAATTCAAAATGGGACATGGCAAATTCCAAATGGTATAGTCAAACTGAAAATAGGACATGGCAAATTCAAAATGGTATTGTCAAATTGAAAATGGGACATGACAAATTCCAAATGGTATAGTCAAATTCAAAATGGGACATGGCAAATTCCAAATGGTATAGTCATATTCCAAATGGGACATGGCAAATTCCAAATGGTATAGTCAAATTCCAAATAGGACATGGCAAATTCCAAATGGTATAGTCAAATTCAAAATGGAACATGGCAAATTCCAAATGGTATAGTCAAATTGAAAATGTGACATGACAAATTCCAAATGGTATAGTCAAATTCCAAATGGGACATGGCAAATTCCAAATGGTATAGTCAGATTCAAAATGGGACATGGCGAATTCCAAATGGTATAGTCAAATCTAAAATGGGACATGGCAATTTCCAAATGGTATTGTCAAATTGAAAATGGGACATGACAAATTCCAAATGGTATAGTCAAATTGAAAATGGGACATGGCAAATTCCAAATGGTATAGTCATATTCCAAATGGAACATGGCAAATTCCAAATGGTATAGTCAAATTCCAAATGGGACATGGCAAATTCCAAATGGTATAGTCAAATTGAAAATGGGACATGGCAAATTCAAAATCGTATAGTCAAATTCAAAATGGGACATGGCAAATTCCAAATAGCATATTCAAATTCAAAATGGGACATGGCAAAGTCCAAATGCGATAGTCAAATTCAATGGAACATAGCAAATTCCAAATGGCATAGTCTTCGTTCCAAATCAAACATGCTTATTCCATTTGAATTTGCTACGTCCCATTCTGAACTTGGCTATTTCATTTTGAATTTGCTACGTCCCATTCTGAACTTGGCTATTTCATTTTGAATTTGCTACGTCCCATTCTGAACTTGGCTATTTCATTTTGAATTTGCTACGTCCCATTCTGAACTTGGCTATTTCATTTTGAATTTGCTACGTCCCAAAATGACCTTCATTGGTTCTAAACTGAACTTGAAATGTTATAGGAAAAAAAAAAAAAACAGAAAAATCTAAAAAACAAGAGGTAGATAGAAAAGTAGCGCAAAAGCCATACGTAACGAGCTTGCGCAAATGGTTTGCAAATGGTTGGCAGAACAGGGATTAGGCGAGATAACAAAAAGAGAGATTTACTAAGAGTAAAAAAAAAAAGAATACGAAATTGTGGAGAGCCATGATCACCCACGTCCTAAGTGAACTCGGCACATAGAAGAAGAAGCATTATACTTATGGGAAGCTATAGTTTAATTATTTGGCGCTCTGGGTTTTACAACAATAAGAAAATGAATTTCTTTTTAATCAATCCACCCCGAGTAAGGCGGCAATTCCACCATGACTCAAAGAGTGAAAGAGAATGGGAATACTTTAGAAATTATCGGAACCCGACCCTAAACAGGAAACAAGAAATAAATTTCTACTCCTTTTCAAAAGACTGGGGAGGAATGTGAACCGGCTGAAGGAAATTACAGTACCACAAATCATCACCGAGCGGAACCGGTCTATTCGTATTTCGTACGATTCGTGAACTTTGTAAGGCAAAACGGTCAGTAACTTGATGTTAGTTGCCTCACCAGTTTATCAAGATGCACTTTTGAGCCTATTCCCATTATAACTGATGCCTGCTGAAGACCTTGGCATTAGATTTAAATCTGAATGAATGATTGTTTATTTTTAAGGTTGACTTATCGCCGATTTAATTAATACACATTTATCTGTGATTATTTTCCCCAGACAAATAATAATAAATTTTGATTAATTTTGTAAGATTTGTATTCTTAGAATAACTATCCTAGTATTGTTATTTATAGAATGCATATCTCAGTATTCTTACTTGTGCAAAATTCTTATGCTTCGAATAAATATACTTATACCTTTATTCGTAGAATAACTATTTCACTATTCTTAATCTTAGAATGGATATCTCTGCATTCTTATTCTTATAGTATTATTATTCTTAGAATAACTAATGCAAAATTATTATTCTTTGAATAAATATACCAGTACCATTGTTCTTACAATAAGCATTCTAATATTCTTATTCCTAGAAGAGTTATGTCAGTATTCCTCTTCTTAGAATAATTATTCCAGTATTCTTATACTATCATAGTATTCTTATTGTTAGAATAAGTATCCTCATATTCTTATTCTTCGAACAACTAATCGATAATTATTATTCTTATAATAAATTTACCCAGACTCTTTTTCTTAGAATAACTGTTCAAATACACACTGTTTTTATTCTGAAATTATATATCCCAGTATTCTTATTCTTAGAAGACATATTTCAATATTTTTATTTTCAGAATATCTCTTCTAATATGTCTGTTCCTAAAGGAAATATCTCGTATCTGTTTATATTTCTGAGATGAGATATTATGTACATTATTCACATTATTCGGACTACTGTCCTCATCTTTGTTGACATTTATCACAACGCTACCGAACTGAACCCTTTATTTCTCTCGTTGATGTAGACTGTTCTCGTTCTACGTGTCATGTCTAATGGATGCCAGTTATCAGTTATCTCCTGTTAATTCCCCTCTCCAAGTTCTCCGCTGCCTTAACCAACTAATGAACTCACTGGATCTAACCAATGCCTTTCTCCATTGTGCCATGTGTCCTCAAGGACATATGTGTATGAATTTCTGGGACTTATAACCTTAATGTCTTCAGCAACCATTTTTATCAGTGCTCATATTGCAATTTTTGCTGTTATCCACCATTTTTTTACCAGAGCTCATATTGCAATTTTCTTTGTTATTATTGCTTTTCTCTGGCATTCCTTATTACTGGTTCCCATACTGTATTCATTTCTATACTTGGTCGACTCAGATTTTTGTGGCCTAACATATGTTCTGATTCCTTAAGGTTACGAATTTTTCAGTGAGGTTCTTTGTCTATAATTTTAACCTGCTCCCACAGAGGGTGGTGATCTCCCTTTTTTCTCCATATGTGGTCAGCCACGCCTGATTTTTCTAATTCTTCTCTTGTTACAGCTTTTTGGTGTTCTTGAAGCCTTACCTTAAGGGGCGGACTCTCTCCCCTTTAAATTTCTTTCCGTAGCTAAACAGGATGGCGTACACACATTCTACCCCAGCAAATGAAATGAAGGGTTCAGTTCGACATTCCAACCACCTGAAGAATGCCGAAACGTTGTGATAAATATGACAACAAAGATGAGGAAAATAGTCCGAATAATGTAAACAGAGAAATATATCGGTTTAATTATTCTATATATCTGTTCCTATTATTGTACATTAATTAAATCACTTAATATTTTTATGCAGTGAATAAATATATCAATATCTTTATACGATAAATAAATTTTACAACATTCGTAATACACAAATGAATGTGTCAACAATGTCATTCCACTTAAAAAAAAAACAAAAAAAAAACAGTAGCTTCTCAAACACAGATTTCATTCGATGAGGAACTCCAGCTTCATGCATAACTGCAGAGTCTAGTCACAAAGATAGGACGGACCTCACATGATCTCCAGTTTTATATTCACATTTCCAATGTTTGAATGTTAGCTAATTACCTGTATAAGATTAACCTAACATTTATTCAAAGTTTGTGAATAACGGTTTCTTTTTAAAGGTTATATAAAACTGATGAGACACTTTTCCCCATAAGCAAGACGATAATGCCACCAGATCGCAGGGAGGGTATTGCAGGGAGTGAAAGAGAATGAAAAGACTTTAGTGGGGAAGAGTGAGGAAAAGGCAAAAAGAACATGGTTCAAGAAAACAGAAGATAGATATTGTCATTTAAATTTTTGAAGATTGTAGTTAACAGAGACGCAAGAAATAGAGTTCCACAAGCGGGAGGTGCAAGAAAAGAAACTGTTGGAGTAGAGGTGACGGGTATATTTAACAATTTCAATAGTAAAAGGGTGGGACCAAGATCCCAATCGAGTAGCATGCTTAAATTCATGTAACAGCACCAGGGTAAACAGCTTTTCAGAGAAGTTGCCATGAAACTAGTTGTAGAAAAGACAGAAGGAAGCCACGTCACGTCAACGAGAAAGTGACACCAGTCGAAATTCTAGGTCAAGGTCGATTATATTAATGATACTGCTGTGGATTTTGTGAAGAACCTCGAGACGAGGAGGAGGATCAATCCAGATATGGCAACAGTATTCGAAGCATGGACGAATAATAGATTTTTAAATGTGGAAGATAGATGCTGACGAGAGAATTTTTCTTACATGACATTGTGACCGAAATGTCCTTGCAGTAGCAATTGATTAAGTATATACTTCATGTCAGTGGAAAACGTGGGGCCAAGATGGCGTAGACGGTTGCTCTCCTGCAGTTTATCCTCTTTTCTCACATTTAGCGTGACCTAAGTAAAAAAATATATATATATATTGTTAATTCACCCAATACAACATGTAAAAATCACACAGGATAAAGGGTTATTAAATTTGGTGTGTTGATATGAACAAAAAGAGGAAATTAAAAGGATATATTAGATAGATATTGATTTACAGTAGACTGGAAAAGATTAAAATTGTAGTGTTCCAGGAAGCAACTACGCGTGTGTCTGTTCCACAAAGTAGAGGTTTTTGCTGTAGAAGCCTTCGGAGTGGAGCTTTCTACTTACCAAAGAAATAAATTCAGGGTTATTTGACTCAGTATGGAAGTGAATGTTTTTGAATTGTTATTTAATCTAGGCGAGTTATTTGTTAATAAAAAATGCTGTTTTGTTTTTTTTGTTTATTTAATAAAAATATTTTATTTTCAGGTTATAAAAATGCGTGTCGATAATCATACGCTCCATAATCATTTAAAAAGGTCATTGTTGAACTGTTATATTTCTTTTTTCATAATAAATATTGTTTAAAAAACGGCTGATAATTATGCACGAACCCAATAGAATTTGCTAGGACACAAAAATCTCCTGAGCCGACCAAGCATAGAAATAAATACAATATGAGAACCAGTAATAAGGACTGCCAGAGAAAAGCAATGATAACAAAGTTGCAATATGATCTCTGGTAAAAACATGATGTGATAACAGCAAAATTGCAATATGAGCACTGGTAAAAATGGTTGCTGAAAACATTAGGTTTATAATACCCAGAAATTCATACCCAGATGTCCTCAAGGATAAAGGCGTTGGTTAGATCCAGTGACAAACCCAAAGAGTGTGAGTTCAATACCCGGTTAAGGCAGTGGAGAACTTTCAGAGGGAAAATTAGCAGGAGATAACTGATAACTGACATCCATCAAACATGGCACGTGGAACTATAACAGTCTACCCCAGGGATCGAAATAAAGGGTTCAGTTCGAAATTCCAACCACCTGAAGAAGGCCGGAGCGTACAACGGCCGAAACGTTGTGACAAATATGGCGACAAAGATAAGGACAATGGTCCGCATAATGTAAATACTGTACATAATACCTCATCTCAGAAATATAGACAGACTATGATAGGACATGTCCAGATCTGACAGCAATGATCTATTTAGATAGACAGGTAATTTGTAGACCGCTACATAGAGCCGGCCATTTATCCGGTACCATGGATCTTATATAGTGATTTTCCAAGCGTAGCTCAGATGTGGCACAAGGCCGAAAGTAGGGGGAACCCAGTGAGAATCGAACTCACTACTTAGTGGTAATTGTTCTCGGGGTGGATCTTATATATGAGTTAAGCTTGATCTCTGGGGTGAAGTTCGGTCCCAGTAAAAGTTCAAATCAAGGATCGTCATTGAGAGTGCAACAGTTCATCATGACTGGTACATATGGAAAGTAAATATTGTCAATATTTCTTTACTTATAGAAAAATATAACAACGAATGGGATTCGAACACTGGAACTTGCAAAGACTCTACTCCAATTATTGCCTGATGTCCCACCACGTATGTGCAGCAGTAAGCATTACTATAGACTTGCTGCATGTAAAAGATTCCCCAGAGGTGCAGTTTATTGTAACAGCTAAGAAGAAATCAGGGAGCCGAGTCAGCTAATCGCTTTCTATCTTCTATATTATTAGGTTGGTGCAAAAATAATGACGTTAAAAATACGTCAAAAAACGATATTATTACGTCATTATTTTTGCACCAACCTAATAAATGGATTCAAGTGCATTTATATTCTACTAATGATGACCTTATTTTTTTTTTAAAGAACTGACTTGCTGACTATTGCGAATCACTTTCTTCCTGCTGTTCTGTACATTTCTGAATTAAATAGTTTTCAATGGATTTAACTTATAAGGATCTTACTTTGCCATATTTTCGAAACAACGAGTATCGAATATCTATGTAATGTCAACCAACGTATGTTACTTTTTTCCGTTTAACGTTTTCCACTGAAATTTCCAATCTAGTGCTTCTGCTTAGAGAGTTTTGTATTTGGTCTTGACCCGGGCCTCTCGGCTTCAGTCACCTACCCACAGCCATAACGTAAATTCCCTGTTTGTTTTCAATAAATATTTTCGTAGTAATTGTTTTGATGCGATTTACTCTATTGTATAGAGACTTTATGAATTTATGTGCGTTTAATTTAATGTATAAAAGATCGGTATAATAAATCAGAGACCCGAGTTCGAATTCCAATCATTTAGCGCAAATACCCTTGTGAAATCCATCTCTTCCCCCCAGCTGTGGTTGAATAGCAGGACAGACTGGATCCTTGTAGCATCGTTGGAAACCAGTCTACTGCAGAGAAAAATAGCAACGTACTGCAAGAAGGTCTTCTGCTTAATCAGTCATGAATCGAAAGAGACATGATCACCCAAACCTGTATCAAGTATGGCGCTTAACTAACTATGTTGGCGGCAGTTAAAATGGCTAGATGTAGCCGTAAGTTCTGTGATAATAGTTTCGTCTCTCGCACTTCCGGTTTTTTGCTTTCCTGTCAGCTTTGAACTTCAAATATTTAAATGCAATATCAATCGTTATCTTCTGTCTTCTTATTGTTCTTTTATTGTTCCCTCTCCTTAATCTTTTTTTTTTCTCTCATTTCCTCGCGGACTGAGTAACCACTTACGTCTTAATAGCTTACTAAAGAGGGAATGATTTTTTAAAAAAATATGGCAGTGAATGCTGGTAAATTTCGCGAAATATAAGGAGAAGACTGGAGAAAGAGAAATCTGCTTCTACAGAAAGATGCTGAAAATATCATAGACGGAAAGTATAATTAACGAGGCAGTCTTAAGGAAATTTGAACATAAAGGACACTTATACTCAAAATCAAAAAGAAAATGGCAGCTTTAATTTATACGACACACAATAAGGAGACTGAGTTTAGAAAATTTGACACTAACAGAATTGTCGAAGACAAAAAGATCAGGAAAAGGCAGCAGACGACATGCCAGACGAGCTTATTTGAATGGATGACAGAATGGGGCGTAAGAGGAATAGTAAAAAAAAACAAAGGATATGAAGTTGTGGTTAGCCATGACAGCCTACTTTCTGACCGGACACGGTAGAATAATAATAATAATAATAATAATATAGGTGGCCACTTGTATTCGGGTGGATAGCCAATTCCTATTGCAGAGGCTTGCTGAGGCTCATTTGTGTTTATTCAACAGAGAGACCACCTGTGGTTTATATTGCAACTGTGGTGAGCAGATCATAGTTGCAGTTTCTGGGAAAGAGCCTGTTATCTAGCGTGATCAACAATTTGAACAATGCCAGCACGCTCAATCCCTCGGCCACGATGACCTGGGAATTCGTGTTAGCTATCGACGGCCCCCAAGGGTCCGTTTACCCAATTTCTCTGATAAAGCTTGGGTCAAAACTTCAGGCACTTCACCGCGCGTTGGAAGCAACACGAGGAAATCTCTTTCTTGATAAATCGACCATCGTGAGAATCGAACCCGGGTCTCATGATCAGAATGCGAGCCTTCTAACCACTCGGTCACGTGCCCATACTAATATTAGTAAAAATAATAATATTTATTACTATTATTATTAACCAAGTAAATATCATGATCGAATGAACATTGCTAGTAGAGTTTATAAAGAAATTATATATGGCCTTGTAGCTGACGTTTTCATACCGTATGTTCAGATACACGATACTAATATTCTTGGATATTCTCGATTAAAAGTATCGTGTTTAACTTTCCCCGGATTAGTGACTTATTGAACACATCGGAATTAGCCACTGCTGCTTTTGATGTGTTAGAAATATTAGAAGAAACAGTTGTAAATGTACTGTCAGTCCACATCAAAATCATCTGCGTTCATAACGAATCGACCCCAGCAGAGGATGAAGCAGTTACAGTAATAGTTGTAGGAGTAGAATCACTAATGGAGGCTGTGAAAAGTGCCGAGGGGTCACGACATTTTCTGTTGACGTCATGCGTACTGACTCATAACCAGCTGACTGTGTTTAATTTGTGCTTGATTTTAACTAAAGTGTTCAGTGTTTTTTCTTTTCTTTCTTTCCCGTACAAACAGCTATGCAGAGAGTTTTTTTTTTTTTTATCTTATTATTATTATTATTATTATTATTATTATTGCCACCTTTATGTACCGTTCCTCTTTTCATTAACAAAAACATTATCTGTTCTCACGTTTTCGTTATTTCTTTCTCGGGTTCCACTTGTTTTTAAAGCGATTCCATTATTTGTATTTCCGGCTATCCGTGTAACAGTTGCCTTTTCCTTGTTCTTTCTTTCGTCACTATTACAAATGGCGTATTATATTCTTTTTGTCTTCTTTCCTTCCAACGTAATATCTTTCTCTCTCTCTCTCTTTTTTTTTTTTTTAATCGGATGTTCTTTCATGCATATAAATCCTCTTTTCGAACCATAGCATCACTTTATTTATGCCTGAATACACTTTTCTTATTCGTATTTATTCAGGTTGGACTTGATGGTCCGTGATAGGAGTATACTCGACGAGAATCAGGCACCTCGAGGTGGTGTAATAGTTAGCAAGCTTGTCTCGCTAGAACTATTACGACTGAGTAGTGAGTTCGATCCTCACTAGGTGCCCCATACTTGTGCCACATCTGAGCTACGCTTGGAAAATCACTACTCGACGAGAATCCCAGACCTATGTAGCGTTGCTGATCATATCATACATCGGGTTCGTTCTCAGAGTGCATCTTCTTCTAGTCGAACGCTTGTAGGTTAATACAAAGATGGCACCAATAATAATCCCTGTAGCGTTGCAGCTCAGACCAGACATCAAATTCATTCGTAGGGTCCAGATTCTTCTAGTCCAACGCTTTTGAGTTAGTAAAAGGGACATAATTCATTGGGTGCATCGTTACGCCTCTTCCCAAAAAGACTATGAGAAGAAATTGTAGCAATCGGCACATGTTATTCAGTTGCAATCTTCCCAGTAGGGTTGTCTGTAGATGAAGGAGGAAGATTGAGGTGAGGAGAGCGAACGGTCTAAGAGGCTATACCTCCCTTTCACGTAGCGGCCAAACGGTCTACCAGTTTAGGCTGCTAGGGATCACTATCTTATAGAGAACAAGCATATTTCCCCCCTGGCAGGTTTCGTCTAAAAAACTTAATTCATCAAGAACACAGGGTTTGTCTCCAATCAGTTGAACCTCTTTGTCAAGAAAATAATTGTCAAAACGATTTTGGTAACATCCTGCAGATGTGTCCATAACAACGGATATTGCTATATCAGTTGCCTTAGTCAGGCAACATTTAAATCATGGTAAGAATTTGCTTCACTAAAAATTGTTTATATAATTTAATGTGGAACAAATGTTTTTTGATACGGACGCAAGCACCCCACGTCTTCCTCTTTCGCGAGGGGATTTATAAAGTTCTCGAGCTAAACCTCTTCCCAAAATCTGAGTAAACAGATTTTGGAAATGCTTTTTCGTTGGCCTGAACAAGAACATTTTAGCACTCCGTCAGATATGCATATATTTATGTTATCCCCTGATAATAAACTGTATATAGAAGAAATTGATTACGCTCATGTCTTAGTATCTGAATTCGAGAGTCTCTCTCTCTCTCTCTCTCTCTCTCTCTCTCTCACACACACACACATAGATGTACACATATGGTTAGTATGGGAGAAAAATCAACATCATCGATACAAGAACACATGCATATATATATATATATATATATATATATATATATATATATATATATATATATATATATGAGAGAGAGAGAGAGAGAGAGAGAAGCCCTTCATCTACGGACCCCCATCAACGGACTTCCGATGTAGCGGACAAAATCGGCAAGCAAAAAACTTCAAGATCGTCAGCAATGTTTTTCAAAATTTGTAGGCTTAGCGGATCGAGGCGTATTATTTCTCAAAGTGACCACTTGGTGGTAGCGACAGGCCTTTCAATTGTAAACAAAGACGAGTGTACAGTATATAAAGTACGATATATCAGCGCGTGCGTGCGACGGTAGCTGTGAGACATCTATTATTTTTGTTAATTTGATTAATATATTAATTGATCTGCCCTCATCATGGCAGCGAATCAGAAGGAAAGTATTAAAAGGAAGCGTATAACACTAAGTATCAGAAAAACTTCATAGTTTTTCTAACTCGGAATAATAAACCAATCTGTAACCCCACTATATGATCACTGCAGAAAAAAAATCTCCATTTTCCACTATATTCACAAGGTAAATAAACTTTAACAAGTTGTTGCGTTCCTAATAATATATATATATATATATATATATATATATTTAATTTAAAAAAAATTAAATTATTTGCTCTGGATTTACATTGAGCTCTCTGGATTTTATCCTCCTTAGGTTTACCCATACGGATTACCTAGTTTTTCATAAACTATATATTAGATTGGTGCAAAAATAATGTCGTTTTTTGACGTTAAAAAATACGTCGAAAAACGACATTATTTTTGCACCAACCTAACATATATATTCATAATACATATAATGTTATTGTATTTTATTATTCCCTTTTAAGAGAGTGCTATCGATTCTATTCATTGTAAGTGTGTTATACTGTATTTTTGTTACTGCCTATACAGTATATACACGGTATATATATATATATATATATATATATATATATATATATATATATATATATATATATATATATATATATAAAATCAATTTAAATAGAAAACAGACAACTTTAAAAGTCCATTGTTTATAATTTATTTCCCAAGGTGTGTGGTTTTTATCTGTTTCATCAGACCACACTTCCATGAGTGAAAAGATTCCTTAAATTTACACTTATATATGTCCATATAAATATGATTACATATACAAATATTATGCAACACACACACACAGGGTAGGGTGTGATGGTTAACAAGCTTGTCTCGCTAGAACAATTACTATATATATATGACATATTCCGTGGTGGAACTCTGCTGAGTTTCTCTCTAACCATAGGACTGTGTCCACTGGAGTCATTACTACCATCACCAAGCCGCTCACTCTAGAGCATTAGAAGCCGGTTCAAGCAATGATATACACATTATAGACATTGTCAGCAGTGCGCATCCACTATCGGAATATGTGAGCGAGCGGCGCTATATCGAGTCTGATTTGCAATCTCTTTGTCACCGAGGCCCGTTCGAACAGTTGGTATGATGTTTGCTTGACAACCTAACTGCCAGGGTTTCAATTCTCGGTATATACACTCCATTTAAATCCTTCATGAGCTTCCGATCCTTAGCTATGATCAATCAATGATGAACAAGTCTTATAAAAACCACGAAAAATGCCAGTAAGATATCTTTAATCATTTCTAACTGTTCAAAGCTTAATCTAACAATTGGAAAATTTTGTTGTTACACCCAATATATATATATATATATGAGAGAGAGACTTTCTAAAGAAACAATGTTCTTATAATATATAAACGCAGCAGATTTTGTCATTTTAAATGTTATGCTTAGTAGACTCCCCATTTATTTATCACAGGGTATATTCATCTATTTTCGTCTACCGGCCTGAATATTCGAAAAATCTTGTTAATTAAAAGATTTTGCGGTCTCAGATGAAGGAGCAGATGAAACCATCGTTAGATCCGACGTGCTCCAGACTGACTGAGCTATAAAGAACTCAGCCGATTAGACAGGAATGAATAGTGTCTTTAAGCGAAATTCTTCTCGTCATAGACTCTCGGAATGTTTATATTTGCTCAGTTTCCTATCCATACGTAAACAAAGCAATTTATAAAGAAGTAATTGATTTTTTTTATTTAATTATCCGATAGATTTTATCATTTAAACGTTATTTCCTATCCGATACTCTGTTTATTTATTTATTTTCGTCCGACGAATATCCGCTAAAATAACCTTTAAAGTGATAAAATCTTTCGGATTAATGAAACAAATTACATTACTTTTTTAGTAAATTGCTTTGTTTACATAATATTTTATATACCAAACAATGTCAAGAAAATTAATAAAAAAGTTAAAAAAAATGTCTGTTTTTGCTTTTAACGCGCTTTATTCGGACTAACGTGAGCTTTCTGTTGAGCTAGCTACAGGGTCGAACGGCGGGTGGGAAAAGGAGCTGAAATTTTTATCTTTTAAATTTAACTTCTGTTTTGGATGTATCTGGCTATATAGTAAGGCTAAATTTATTTAGTTTTTTTTTGTTCATGTTTTTAAATGTTATTATTATTAAGGATCCCACATTGAAGTTCTGCCAAGAAAGGTGAAACTTTGTAAAAACCTGGACGCAAATTTTCTTCTTACGATTCCTCTTAATTCGTTTTTAATTTTCACAGTTTTTAACTCAAATTTATTATCAGACGCATCACGGCAAGCAAATAAAGCATTGAATGTGTTGTTTTCTAAAAGATCTCTTTTGCGTTAATATAATATTTCCTGTAAATTCCTCGAGGTTTTTTCCGATATATTTTTGAGGTGTTTCTTACATGCGATAGATCAA
This sequence comes from Acanthosepion lycidas, assembly GCA_963932145.1. Lineage (NCBI taxonomy): Eukaryota > Metazoa > Mollusca > Cephalopoda > Sepiida > Sepiidae > Acanthosepion > Acanthosepion lycidas. The sequence goes on from OZ010578.1 coordinate 58,930,853, forward strand.
CTTCCTACTTCAAAATCAAGAAATAAGAGCTTCCAAGTGATAAAGCAATAAAGAGTGTAAATTTGCCAAGCAATCATGACATACAAAAATTAACAAAGGATCAAACAATAAAGAGATCAAATTTTCCAAGTGATCATGCAATCAAAAGATCAAGGTTTCAAAGTGATCAACAATCGAGTGATCAAAGTTTCCAAGTGTCGAAGCACTAAACACCAAAGTTTTCAAGTGATGAAGCAATCAAGGGATCGGAATTTTCATGTAATCAGGCAATCAAGACTTAAAATCTTCCAAGTGATCAAACAATCAAAATATCAAAGACTTCACGTGATCAAACAATCAAGAGTTCGTAATTTTCAAGTGATCAGGCAATAAAGAAATTAACGTTTCGAAGTGATTAAACAATCAAGAATTCGAAGCTTACAGGTGATCATTGAAGAAATCAAAGATTCCATGTGATCAAGCCAGAAAGAGATTAAATTTTCCAAGTGATCAAACGATCAATAGATTGTAATTTCTGAGTGATCAATCAATCAAGAGATCAAAACTCCCAAGTGTTCATCAATTAAAATGCCAATGTTTCCAACTAATCAACCAATAAAGTGATCAAAGTTTCCAAGTGATCAACCAATAAAGAGATCAAAGTTTGATCCATCTGATCCAGAAATCAAGAGATTAAGATGCCTAATAATCAAGGACATCAAGTGATCCAATGTTAGAGAAGATGAAAAGATGAAGATTAAGAGGTTAAGAAATCAGATTAACCGATTAGCCGAGGTCAAATTATTTCAAGTTATCAACAATAAGAAAACCCGCAAATTCCAAGAGGTCAAATAATCTAAAGTTCCTAAAGATGTATATACTGTAGCATAAATGGTTTAAAAGTAACAAGTTAAATGGCACTTCTCAATTTCTAATCACCAAATAGATGTGCTTAATTTTATAAGATTTGAGAATTAGGAAGTTCCGAGGGGGAAAATCGGGTGTGGGTACACCGGAAGAGTCGAGCGTTGAATTGAATGAGAATTTCCGAGCAAAGGATTCAGCCTTGTCGGTAGAAGAGCTCAGAACCTCAAACTGGTTGAACAAAAAAAGTATAGAGGGTTTTCTATTGTTAAGTACGCTCTTCCAGAGACGCCAATAATTCTTGGAGCCGAATTTGCGAGATGCAATGCGTTCTTTCCTTCGAACAGCAAATAGTGACTTTGCTTCATTGAGGAGGCGCTTACACTCGTTACGGGCAGAGACAAAGAGACGTCTATTGCAATCAAACATGTTGCTACGATAAAGGTGGAAGAAGTGATTCCTATGTGCAATGACAGCTGAGCAAGCAATTCAGCATCCTATCCATTTTATCTGTAAACAATATTTGTCTTTTTACTATCCCTTCAAATCACTTTCGGCTCTCCGATGCGATTTTGTATCCGACGGTTGCGAGATGAAATATTTGCTTTATAAAGAGATCGCATTTTACTACAGTTTATTTTAATTAGCATCTGATGAATTCAGCTTTTATGGATAAACGATTACTTTCGTCGCGAGAATTAAAAAAAAGTTATTTAATTTTTTTTCCCCTGAATCTATTTTACATATCTATAAGTGCGGCTATGCTTCGAAAATTGCTGCCACATATGGTCCGATGCTCCTGATATACATTTAGATATTCGTGATCCTCCCAAAGAAGGATCAGCAAGATTATTGGTCTTGACCTAGCGTCTCGTCCTCTGTTACTTTCCAACCGCCATAATGTAGCTAGCTTCTCTTGGCTTTTTTTTTAATAAATACTTTCATGGTAATTATTCGGATGGACACTTCGCTGTGGTACCTAAACTTATGAATTTAAGCGCAGTACTAGATTCACAAGAAGGCCTCATCAATTCAGTGTTGAATTGGCTAGATGTAACCGTAAGTTCTGTGCTAACTGTTTCTTTTCTTGCACTTCTCGCTTGTGGAACTCCCTGTAGGCTCTATGCTTTCCAGTCAACATTGATCTTCAAATATGTAAATGCAATGCCAATCTTTATCTCATGTCTTCTTAATTTACCTTATTTTATTGTTATAGCTCCTTAATATTATTTCTTTTTCTTCTTATTATTAGACACACAGTAACCCCTTATGACTTAGTGGCTTTACTGCCTTGCGTGATATGAATGGCAAAAATTGATAAAAATACTTTTTCAATTAGTTTCCCTGCAGTAGCCGATTAGTGAGAAAGCAGAATAGTGTTGATTTCCTGCTCTGATTAAAAGAAAAAAAGGAAAGCTTCTAATGTGACTTGAAATGATAAGACTTCGGTCAAATCGTAACAGGAATAGTCCATTTCCACGAACAAATTCGAAATTTGATATATTCTGTAACCTTGTTTGCTGATTCTCTCCTCCAGGACTGTTACAATGGTCTTTCTCAAAGAATCTCCACAGTAGACATTTGCTTGTCACCACTCTAACATGCAGCGAAAGATGACCTGGCCATCGATTTACAAGTTGTTAACGTAATCAGTTACAGCGAACAGATACTTGAACTGAATGCTGTTTTATATATACAGGGAGCGGTTGGGAGATTTTCTCTGCCTTTGTCAAGAGAGAAGAACGTTTACATAGACTAACTGTTAACTGTATAGAATTTGCGAAACGAGTTCAAAGCCCAGTTCGTACAGTTCGGGACAGTCGTCATAATCATCAATCCCATGTTCGGGTGTGGCATAAAGTAGCTGTGCAGCCTAGAATTTGACAAGATCTCGTCACTGGTTGAAGGCCAGAAATATACGCTTTCATGGGGTAGGGTATCTAGGTTAAGTAGGCCTGACGGTAACCATCTTTCTTCTGATCAAACCAAGACCTATGTCCAAATTATAGGCTCTTCTTGATCACAGACGAATGATAGGTGATTCCATCAGAGGAACACTATACACTAGCCGTTGGATTGAGTCTAGGAACCCACTAGCTATAATGGGTAAATAGCAAGGTAGTTGGAACTCTTTCTCTATATAATATGCGTAGCATGATTTGGGAAAGTAGTCCTGGCGGATCCCATGCCCCTCCAAGTCAAACAACAGCCGATGTCATTCAGAGAGGAACCATATATCCTGGCTGTTGACATCAGTCTAAGAAGCCCTCCACTCAGCGATCCCTTTGTCTCCCACTACCTAAAACTAAACATCCAGGCATCTGAAAACATGCACTTCGATAATATTCTAGTCAAACTACACTTCCTTGTTAGCCGAACCGGGATTTGAATGGATAGTAAAAAGACAAATATTGTTTACAGATAAAATGGATAGGATGCTGTGGAGAGCCACTTATTCATTTCCTGAATGGACAAATTCCCATAAATGAACCATGGTGAATTGCTTGCTCAGCTGTCATTGCCCATAGGAATCGCTGCTTCCACCTTTATCGTAGCAACATGTTTGATTGCAATAGACGTCTCTTTGTCTCTGCCCGTAACGAGTGTGTGTCCTCAATGAAGCAAAGTCACTATTTGCTGCTCGAATGAAAGAACGTATTGCATCTCGCAAATTCGGCTCCAAGAATTATTGGCGTCTCTGGAAGAGCGTACTTAACAATAGAAAACTCTCTATACCTCCTTTGTTCAACCAGTTTGAGGTTCTGACCTATTCTGCCGACAAGGCTGGATGCTTTGCTCGGAAATTCTCATTCAATTCAACGTTCGACTCTTCCGTTGTACCCACACCCGATTTCCCCCTGAGAACTGAGGTTCTATTGAGCGAGTTGCACATAACCCTGTTATCGGTTCTCGGCATCATCTCTAAATTAGACCCCACAAGACTAGTGGTGGAGACGGGATACCAGCTATTGTCTTGAAGAAATGTGCGCCTGAACTGACCCCTGCCCTCTACAAATTATATAACTACTGCCTCAATGAATCTGTTTTTCTAGACTATTGGAAGTCCTCACCGTTGTTCCTGTCTTTATGAACTCTGGAGACCCTTCTGACCCTTCTAATTACCGTCCTGTCAGTCTCCTGCCACTCTTCGGGAAAGTCTTTGAAGCTTTAATCAACATCTGATGTGCTTACGGCCATAACTGAAATTGTTTACCAAGCACTTCATAATAAGGGAGAAGCTCGTGCCGTGGCTCTTGATATCTCCAAAGCGTTTGATAAGGTTTGACATGCCGGTCTTCGTCGCAAGATTCAGGGTTATGGAATTACAGGTCGATTGTTCGACTTAATACAATCATTCCTGCCGAACCGTACATTAAAGGTCGTTCACAACGGACTCTCCTCCAGCTCCTATCCCACAAACGCAGGTGTTCATCAAGGCTCTATCCGAGGTCCTACTCTGTTCCTTAACTTTATCAACGATCTTCCTGGTGCCATAGGTCCCCAAGTAGGCATCTATGCGGACGACACTATTATTTACTCCTGCCTCAAAAACAAATCTAGTGTCGCCCACAAAACTAACCTGGCCATTTGTCTTGAAAAGGACCTCCAATCAGTTGTGGACTCGGGCAGGAATTGGCTGGTTAACTTTAATGCCTCAAAAACAAAACTGCTGTTTAATACTCACCATAGAAAACCATCCCTGCCCCCATTTGAATGTCTGAAGCTCAAATCCACGAGAGCACCAATTTGCGACTTCTCGGTCTCTCATTGACTTCTGACCTGAGATGGAACGAATACATTGAGTCAACAGTTTCGTCCACCGCTAGGAAAGTTGGTTTCCTGTACCGCGCCAGGATTTTTTTATCGCCGGAGTCGATCCTTCAAATCTATAAATCAACCATTCGCCCTTACATGGAGTATTCTGCCATATATGGTCTGGAACCCCTTCTAATTGTCTCAACGTCCCTGATAAAATCCAAAGACAGATATTCAATGTAACTGGCCCTGATCTGGCATCTCATCTGCAGCCGCTCTCTCATATTCATGCCGTTGCCTCCCTCTGTCTTTTTTTACAAATACTTTCACGGTAACTGTTCCGATAAGCTGCTTTCACCGGTTCCCAGACTTCATGAATTTAAGCGTTCATCTAGGCTGGCATCTTGCTCTAACCCCTTCACTGTCGAAACTGTTAAATGTAGCCGTCTCTTCTACTCCAATAGCATCATGTCTCGCACTTCTCGCCTGTGGAACTCCCTCTGCATTTCTTGTTTTCCTGATAGCCATAATCTGTAACTATTCAAATGTAACGTCAATCGACGTCTCCAGATGCCCTGCTCTATCCCCTAACCTTCTATTCATCCTTTCCTCTATCACTCCTCTTTGTTCTCACTCCAAATCTGTAACCCCTTGCGTGTTAGTGACTTCCCGCCTTGCATAGGTTTGAATGCTTAATATATATATATATATATATATATATATATATATATATATGACACATTTTCTTATTTCCTATGCTGACAACACTGTCTTCTGTCTCCTTGCAGTTAACAATTAGTTCTTTCTTCTTGGATTCAAATGCTCTCCTGCTTAAGAATCAACCACGTCCTTTTCTAAATCTCAAGGTCTCTGGTCGGGAGGTTTTCAGGAGCGCGGAACCATCTCTTAATTGCTGTTGTTCCCAGGTACGCCCTGTCCCGTGGTGTTAGCACACGTTAGGGTGCCAGCTACGGGCAAATAGTTAACTGCCAAACTAGATTTTTTATAGAAAACTAGCAGCAATATATTTTTGAAAGAAAAAATATTACCAGCATTACATTCAACTCTCGATAAAAACATTCTTTACAAAAATACGTCAACGAAACCTGATCTAGATACATATTCTATTCACACGAACTTACCATAAAAAATCTTGTCAGCAAGATATGAGGTTAATATGCCGTAAAGCAAAATAAAACAAACCAAACCTTTCCATGTCTGCCATCAACACATTATCATCTGCATATCTTCATATTAAGATTATGTTCGCCATTATAAAATTCTGATATGACTACAAGTTTCCTTAGGATTGACCCGCTGTCAGTAAGTTAGTTAAGCGGTGCCACACGTGATACACATTTGGGCGATTATTCTTTCTAACTAGGCAGAAGATTTTCCCGCAGTGGGTTGCCATTTCTTTCTACGGTAGACTGGTTGCCAACCAACATTGTTATATAACTCAGTATATTCTGCTATCAACCCATAGCTGGGATGACAATGGATACATTCATACCTTTCCCAGGGGTATTTGCACATAAGCGGATGCAGCAAACCCGCCTCGCTATACAGGTTGAATTTGGTCGGCAAGTAAGTTTGTTCACTATGTACATTGTACAGGCTGCGATGGATAAATTGTCATGTAAATTACGCAAAACTGAAAATAACACTGACATCTCATTTTAACAGATCTATTTACTCAAATTATACAAAAATATCTTCAAATACCAAAAAGTAAATTTATTCAATAAAATCATTGGCTTCAACCATGGTCTCCAGACGACTTCGGAATCTCTTCTGGACGCCCTCCTCGTTTGAGTTGGTGAATGTTGTCATAATTCTTACCTTCAGTTCGTCTTTGGTGTTACAAGAATATTTGGTGGTCTCTCGCTGAACTGTACCTCACTCATAATAATCAAGAAGGTGATTGTCTAGCGAGTTAAGTGGCCATTTGTAATGAATGATATGGTCGCAGAAAATGTCTTGACAACCGTGGCTGGAGATTCATGTTTTTTGTGACATGGTGCAGAGTCCTGTTGCCAGACATAAGGTCTTCCAGAAGCCACCCTCTTGACTCAGTGTGGTACTACGCCCTCAAGGCACTTGAGGTAGAACTCCGTGTTGAGTCTGAGACATCGCCATCATTTGTGATCACTCCGAACACCTTCGTAATCACAATTAGACTCATCAAACTCTTTCCGAATTCTCTGCATTGTTCTCCTCAGATTGACGCTCAAACACTCTGAAATGTTCGTATTGGCGTTTACGGCGCGAATGCCAAACAGTAGAGCATTTCGTTTCGAAATTTCTGGCGGAGTGAATTGCGTCATGATGCTCTTTTTCTCACAGACAGGTACAGAAATAAACCCTCCAATATTGTGCAATCAAGAAATTCAAAAACAAAGAACGCGCATGCGAGAAATTCAAAAATGTAAAATGGCGACAATTTACCCATCACACCCTGTACCCGAAAACAGACAGATTACTCGACTAATTTTGACATGTCATTCGTGAACCGCGGATTCCCCACTTAAAATAAAAACAGTAAAAAATATGTTAAAAGATTGACTAATATTCTCTACACATATTATTAAAACCAGGACTCGTTCATCCGTTAAGAGTAGAGTGTCTGCTCGAGGAAAAGTGTCAAAAGTGGGTCACATTTTGATTTTATCACCCCCCACACACACACAGAAAATGAATTGCACATAAGGGGACTAGTTAGGATTTTCAGAGAGACAATAAGGTATTATGCTGGATATAGTAAGATAGGTAAGAATGTGCTGTTATGGTGTAAGGAATATTGTATGTTTGGGTCAGTGTTTATGGCTAGCTAATTTTAACGTTAAAGCAGAAGCCCGCCCTTTTCCTCATTCCCCATTTTAGGCCTTGTGCCACATTTTCTGTGTTGAAACTAAAATAACGCCCTTCGCTGTGGTACCTAGAGTATTTGAATTTAAGCGCTGTACTAGACTGGCATCGAAGCTTCATCTATTTACATTTGAGATGGCTAGATGTAGCTGTAAATTCTATGTCTTCAGTTTCTTCTCTCGCACTTCTCGCTTGTGGAACTCCCTTCCAGTTCCATGCTTTAAAGCAAACTTTAATCTTCAAAAGGAATATCAATTGCTATCTACTGCCCCCCCACGATTACTTTCTGCTCATCACAGTTGTTTTTGTTGCTAATTCTTCCACACCCTGTGTTATGAATAATCAAGAGTGGTCTGCCC
>OZ010578.1:58946178-58973678 GCA_963932145.1 Acanthosepion lycidas
CACGAGGCTGAAAGTAGGAGTCACCCAGTGAGTATCGAACTCTCTATTTGGTATTAACTAGTTTTAGCGATACAAGCTTGCAAACCGTTCCACCACGCCGAGGTTCCCCCAGCAATACATTTTTATATAAAATAACCAATAATACATTTTATCTGTAATTGAAGGCATACAATTGCGTTCAAAATATTTCGCTATTAAATAACCCGTAGAGGTTAATATGCCGTTAAAAAAAACAATCAACCGGATTAAAGGATAAAACTATTCCAGAAAGCAATATGGTTGAAAGTAAGGTGTAAACTTTATTAAATTTTGAAATGACTACAATGAAAAATTCATTTCCAGTTGAAGAAAGGAAAAAACCTTACTATCCAACTATTTGGCGAGAAATACTTGTGGAGAGGAAAAGGTCATTAAATTACGCAACCAGATAATCCAACCAACAATACTGAAAATGATCTGTTTGGAAACCTCCAACAAAAGACACTTACAGCAGGTTGCAAACAATGCCTGAACACTTAAGTTTAAGTGTGGTAAATCTCACTCTAGACCAGGGGTGGCCAAACACGCTTAATGTAAGATCTATATACGATAAAGTTCAGAGGGTTTAGAGTCGCAAGAATGAACAAAGTTTGTACGTGTTTTTGTTACATGCATATTAGCATTAAACCTACGTTTTACTCCAAAGCGGACTCAATTTATACCCAGCAAATAATTATAAAGCTTGGTATTTTTATTATTTACCTTTTTATGTTAACTGTGATTAAAAATGAGTTTAGCTAATATATTTCCACGAGTCGTATATTAAAGGTCAAATAGCCGCGGTTTGGCCACTCCTGCTCTTGACTATTGCTATTCTGTAAAATATATACACATTACTTATATTGAAGGTATTACTCTGAATGACTATAAAATGGCGCGAAGACATAAAAAGTGAAATAATCTCTTAGAAAAATGAACAATACATATGAAATAGCTATATTTCCGACCGGTAAGACTCTCGGTGGGTCGGCACGATTAAAATTAATCAAAATGGCAATGAGAAATAGAAGTTAAGGTTTGTTGCAAACTGGTCAAGGTTTCTCCCACTGTTTAAAAGATTCTTGCATTTGTACAGAATCACTTCGAATAAAATACTGATTATGATTCTTAATCTTCTCATTACTGTTAATTGCAATTCTGTGTTAATGTAAAAATACAGGAATCTGTCGATTAGTGCGGCTTATGTGTACATTAAAAAATACGCATTAATCGAATATATAACACAGGACATTATGTAATTTCTACCTCAAATTTTAGTCACATTCACAGTTAATTTCAAATTTGCATACTTTTTAATTAAAATAAAAAGTACATATAAGAAGATACAATAAAAATGCTATTAATTAATGTTTATCTGATTTTTTTATGAAAAATGTATTTAGAGTAGTGGTATTCTTCTGTTCTTCATATAATTGGCGGTCCTAAGAATTTTCGTCTCCAAATTTTCCAAACATTAGTATTTTAACCTGAAAATCTTATTTATGATCTTTTCATAGTAAATGCAAACGTCTACTATATCTAGATATTTTAAATAAATGTAAATTACTGTATCTAATCAAATTTTTAAAGAAAAATTCAGATTTTTCCTTTTAAGACCTTCAATATAAACATGGAACAAAAATCAAAATATTCAGAAAAAATTTAAAGAGACAAATATTTAAATATGTATTTTTATTATCGGCTTATATTGCAAAACTTTTCTATTTATAACACTAACGTCATTACTTAGATAATAGTGATTTTCTAAGCACAGCTTAGATGTGGCGTAAGGCCGAAAGTATAGGGCACCCAGTGAGGATCAAACTCAATCGTAATTTATCGACCAAAACAAGCTTGCTAACTATTACACCACATCGAGGTGTCCTGTTACTTAGATAATATAATACTTGACAAACGAAATAGTTACCCATTTTCCATTTTTAAATTTTAAAAACATTTTTCATATATCGCTTACTATAAAAAATCAATTTTTAATTACTATGGTTATACTGGAATATATTTTTCCGCACTAATCGATTAATATCTATGCACTAATCGAATTTTGGTATACGAAAATTTGAGAACACTAGCTGAAAACTCATTAATCGAGGGGTTCTTGTATATTTAAATAAACAATTCGAAATGACTCACCTTGGACAGCTTTCTTTCTTAAATTTAAAAGTAACTCTGTGGAGATGACTCCAATATATAGCCAAATTTGGGATGGAAGATTGTAAACCTCTGTCATCGCCCCACTAAATAAATATCGATACGTTGGCTGAGAAAAATATTACCAAGAAATAGTTGGTAGCCTGATGTGTTGTAGCAAAACTATCGCGATATTCAGCAAAAATAAGAGCCGAACAAGTCTTATTCTATTTAATTTCCCTCCCTTCCTCTCTCTCTCTCTCTCTCTCTCTCTCTCGCTCATATATATATATATATATATGTATGTATGTATGTATGTATGTATGTATGTATATATATATATATATATATATATATATATATATATATATATATTGTGAATTCCGTTAGTCTGTCACACCCTTTTAAGTAGCCATACATTAACCGATGGAAACCAAATTTGGGGGGAAGTGCAAACAGGTGAGGGGGGCATACAAAATAAAGTTCGTTTTCTTACGGTGTATACCTTAGTATAATACATTTTCATTATTTTTTTGAAAAAATATGTTTTATTATTTAACATAAAAATACTGCCACTATTTTAAAAGCAATTTAAAAATTAAAATAAATACTTACTCAATAAAGATGCAATATTGTTTTTTGTTTTTTTTGTTTTGTTTTTTTTTGTTTTTTTTGCATATTTTTTAAGTTTTTACATATGCAAGAATCCAGTTCCCAGTTCGCCCTAAGTTTGCGAGAACTATAAGCAAATCACAAAGCCAAAAGCTTCAAAAAGTTGAAGTTTAGCTCTAGCGAAGAAACATTTACGCATGGCCAGTTGTATGTTGCATGCTCAAGAGTAAGAAATCTTAAAAATGTTTTCTTCCCTGTTAAAGGAAAAAATTCTTAAAGAATATCGTTTACCATGAAGTCCTATAAAATTAAATTAAAGAAATTATGAAACCGTTAATGAATTTTCAAAAGTAATCACTTTCTTTTAATTTCAGCGATCAGTTTGCGAATTTGAACGAAACGTAGAGTTTGTAAATCTCGACAAAAATGTTAGCAATAATTTCAACAATTTTAAACACAATGAGGATTTCAAAATTCGTCAGCGTGTTGAAAAAATTCTCGTCTTTAATAAATCTAGTATGTCCTTAGGTTTAAGAGGCTTTTGCGACGATATTCGATAGATCACTGAACAGGATACGGTTTTCTGTTATCGTCAGTTTTGGTTTCTTGGCAAACAAGAAAGCTACCTACAGTAGCTTTGTCAACATGCGAAGCGGAGTACGTGGTATTAGCAGCTACAATACCAGAAACAAAATTCTTTATCCAATTAATAAACCCCACAATTAATTCAAATGAAAATGAGCAAGACACTATCTGTTGTGACAAGACAACATTGCATTAACTAAGAACCCTGTCTATCAACAACGTTAAAAAGATGTCTTGATAAAGAACCAATTTATACGGACTAATATTCTAAATGCCACAGAATTGGACTATATTCCGTCTGACATAGATGTCGTTTTATTCACAGACTCTATCCAGAGTAAAGTCCTTTTTTAATGCTCTAAATGAACATTTTATCTACGAGGCCATGTTTCCTTGAGGACATCAGTGAATGAATATTTGGGACTTATAAACGTAATATCTCAGCCATTTTTTTTATCAGAACTCATATTACAGTATTTGTTGTTATTTTTCTCTCTGTATTACTTGATCCCATATTGCGTTCATATATATTCTTGACCGGCTTAGGAGAATTGTCTGGCCTAGCATATGCGCTGAAGCCTGTAGTTTTCGTATTTTCCAGTAAGGTTCTCTCTGTATTATTTCAACTTCATCCCATGGTGATCCCACTTTTCCACCCATATATAACCAGCCATACCCGATTTTTCTATTTCTTTTCATGTTACGGTGTTCCTGAGGTCTTATTCCGATGTATATCATCTGGAAAAAAAAAAGAGCCGTAGCGTACAACGTCCGAAACGTCGTGAACATGTCAATAAAGACCGAGGACAGCTGTCCGAACGATGTAAATAATTATAATACCTCATCTCAGAAATATAGATAGATCCTTTTCTACAACACGGTGCTTTTATAAAAGAAAATAATGATTTTTTTTTAAAGAAAACTGTAAAATATCAAAAAATCCTTAAAAAATGAAAAATGGAGATATTAAAAAAGAAAATTAAAATATATTTATTAATCATAATTAATGAAAAATTGTGGCACAAGGTCAAAGGGTAAGTAAGGTAAGGCTGGTTATCACTATCTATTCTAGACGTAGTTTATCAGACTCACGACCCATTTATTCATTACAATTTACTCAGTCACCACAAAAAACTTACCCTCATCATTTAATGTTACAATTACCGCCACACCACATATTCACAGGGAACCTACAAAACAACCCCATGAAGTAAATGTTTCTCTATGTATTAGGTTGGTGCAAAAATAATGTCGTAATAATGTCGTTTTTTGACGTATTTTTAACGTCAAAAAACGACATTATTACGTCATTATTTTTGCACCAACCTAATACAAATGATCAATATTTTCGTCTCTATAAAATATGCAAAAATTTCATAAATCATGAAATGAGGGATAAGGGGATGAACCCCCAAAACAAACTAAAAATACAAAACAAAATCAAACTAAAACCTAACTGATATTATTAGGTTCCGATCACACCACAAAAATAATGAGCGAGGCCGCTGTATTCTGCCGTTCGACAGAATCAAAACGCACACTCACTAATAGGGTGTGAAGGAAAAATAAATGACGGAGTGAGAATTCAATGAGTGACCCAGTCGGGATACAAATGGGAAAAAACTGGAGATTTTGGGAATCTCGATATGGATCATAGCAAAAGAGTGCCAGGAACGGATCGGGAACAACACTTACTGACATTAACTGGGTAAACAAAGATTGTATAACTTAACCAGGAGAGGGTCACGGAAAACCATCTCGTTGCATTAAAGGCGACTTAAAACAGGGAATCAAGGCTAGCCCCGTTCAGACGAACCAGGCTCGCCATAGTTACCCAGCTTTCGCTGAAATTTGTCGATAACAAACGCTTTCTATTAGTTCTGATCCTCATCTTGAGCTAATGCTCAAAGAATCCGACCAGAACCTGACGAGAATAACGTTCGTATTGCAAGATTTCCTCCATTCGCGATGCATGACACCATACGTGCTACGGATAGCAACTTGGAAAACACTATCCGTTTCACCCCAGAGAACAGGAGCGAAACATCATCGCTCAAGTATGCGAGATCAATGGACACGAGATGCTTGGGATCGATACGATCCAGAACGGGCACACATAAGGGCAATGGTAGAAGGCGTGCGAAGCCGTTTCCTCTACTTTCCTGTCACACCTATGACAGCCGGGCAAATCTGAAATCTACGTCATTTCAAATCAAATGCCAGGTAAGTGAAAAATCAGGATTTCTGACCAGAAAGAGCATAACTCTGATATTGACAAGCTGAGCCGGCCACATAAAGGCTACTACGCGACTCCTTTCACTAATTCACGATACAACAGCTTACAAGGCCGGGAAAGGTCACTGGACCGAGGAATGCCCTTCAATGCCGATTTTCTTGGAGAAAGCTCGATTGCTTCTAGAGCTGACGTCGGCGCTCAGCCCTCGAAACGAGATGAGGTGATGGTAAAGGGAGGAAGGCGTCCCTAATACTCGTCTCCAAAATCGAGCCCTCTATCAACGCGCGGCGTAAGAAAGCCAGCCTTGAGGCGTGCCGATGGCACAAGTGCGGCATTCCCAGCCACGGACTCTCTGCAGACCTGATGCTTGCGACCACCCCACAAGAGAGTGGACAACAAGCCACCGAGCGCCTTCCTGCGGTCATTACAGAGAGGAAATAACGCCAATGGATAAATGATAAAGGATAAGAGGTAAGACGTAAGTGACACACCCTCTACCCATTACGGAAAATCGCCGTCGAAGCCAAGTCAGGACGGCCGCCTTGACCTTTGACTGCACTTCAGACCAATTTCTCTCCAGCTAGAAACGAAAAAAGGAAATAAAAAAAATGAAAAGCAATTGTAAAATTAGGTATGTTGTATATATTTATTGACCCTGGGTTGAGGGGAAATAAGTGCACCCATTCATTTCGTTGAGAGAGGGGTTTTGCTTTCAATCGTAGGAATAGCTGCTTCAAACACCTCCTTCCAAACTTAGACAAATCCGACAGATGCATGCCGGAATTTCTTTCTAGCCAAATCTAAAATGATCACCTCTAGTCCCATCACCATATTTGTTTGTTGTCGTGAAGTCAGAACGATACAATTACTTCACTGTTTCCCCACTTTTTGCGTGTGAATATCATTCTTATTTCGTAAACCTATTGCCTTATTGTTGGTTTGCCTAGGTTTTAATTGCATATAAAATATATATATATATATATATATATATATATATATATATATATATATATATATATATAATAGCAAAAACAAAAACCGTTGATGGAATCAGCGGCGGACAACTTGCCACAACATAAAACTCTTATGCAGATATAATCTCAAATAAAAACGATAATAGCAAAAAAATATCCTAGAGGCAACCTTACCTACTCAGTAAAATGCTCGAGGCCTAGATTGTGTAAAACGAACAAAAAATAATTAACAACGTTAAATCCTATGAGATATTTTCGAAATTACTACCAGGAAGTTTTCACCAGGGATACTGATCCCCCGGTCAGTTCATACATATTTGGCCCACTTTCTTGGTCCTTAGGTGGAAATATGTGAGGCACCTATAACCCTAGAAACATAAATACAACCTATACACACATTTAAAAAGCAAAAATAAAATCATCCTTGATAATGGTTAAAAAATATAGCAGAAAGCGCACTTGGGCACTTTCTACACAACATGTGTCCAGAAAATCCAACACTTGTTCAAACACAAGAAAACTTAAATAAAAAACTTAATCGCAGTACCTTGTCTTACGTCTTTAATGAACCATGTATAAATGAAGGGTTGCTGCCTAAATACACAATTCTCACCCACACAAAACAGACATGCTTACGGAGGTGTTGAGGCCTCACACTTATACATACACCCACACGAATATACACAGTTACACACATCATACTCATTCACTCCCTAATGAGCCAAATGATAACACACACTCACAGCAATACATACGCTTACACATATCATACTCACTCACTCCCTAAGAACCAAATAACACACACACAAACACTAAACAGAGACACATTCCCTCTCCAGGACCAATAAAACTGTCAAACTGGCCAAGGGAATTCAAAGAAGCATAGATCTATCCAGCTCTTATCTCAAATAACAACTTAAAAGAGACTGTTTGACCAACACAAGGATTGTTAAAAGATTCATGTTAAAAAGATAAGAAAATAAAAAGACAAATGAAAACTACAGACAAAAGTTCATTTTCTCCATCAAGATATTCATTTCTGTAGTTTATTGCTACCAGCAAGCAGAAATATTTCTCCTCCTGATGATGGCCATTTTGGCCGAAACTAGTCGAGGAATCTCAATGGAATAATAATAATAAAAACGAAAGAATATTAATCTACAACCCAGTGTGTCTGAAGATTTTAATTTTTTAATATTTTTTATTCTTCAATATATATATATATATATATATATATATATATATATATATATATATATATATATATATATATATATATATTATGAGATATGTAAATCATAGCTGGTGGGTAGAAGAGGTTAATTCATATTTCCTAAGGTTATATGAGTTTGCTGGCTGGAATTGCAACTTGACTCTACGATTTTCAATTCTGAGCTGTTATCCATTACACCACCTGCACATCCAGTCTTACAGAACATTATATTCACAAGCCGTCACCCATCTAGGAAGTGACTATGCTCAACGCTGCTTAACTTCGGTCATCGTACAAGAACCGGTGTTTCCACGTGATATGACCGTAAAACTGTGTGGCTTTCATTATGTTTAAACCTTTTTTTCATACGTTTTTGCCCATTTAAAGACCGATGTTTGACACGTAATGGATTATTTAAACTTCCTCTTCATTGCTTGTCTCTGCCAACACCTGCCACGGGCAAGCAGTTGTGTAATATAATTTAGTGCTCGAACAAGGAAAACTAGCTGGACACCTACCATATTGCGATGGCTAGCATGACTTTGCGCTACTATAAGGTGTAAACCCGGATGTCCGGCTTTTCCTGTCCGATACTAAAGACGAAGTAAAAGTATTAACAGACGCAGGGTCTCCGAAAAGAGTTTATTGAATATATGTTAATGTTCACACGCGCACGATTGTTTCAGGTCTTTATCAATGTCGGGCTATTTTTTAATCTTCTAAAACACATAGAAAGATATAGACATATAGTGATAGAAATATATATATAGAGAACAGACATAGAGATATAAAGATAGAAATATAGATAGATATAGAAATATAGAGATAAATAGATATAGAAACATAGATATATAGAAATATAGGTATATATATATATATATATATATATATATATATATATAGAGAGAGAGAGAGAGAGAGAGAGAGATAGAGAGATAGATATCGATATTTATATTATTTACATTATTCGGACTGTTATCCTCATTTTCATTGCCATATGCACAAGGTTTCGGCCGTTGTACACACGGGCCTTCTTCAGGTGATATACGTTGGAATAAGACTGCGGGAACACCGTAAAGCCGTAGCATATGCTAGACTCCAATATTCTCCTAAGCCGGAATTTCGAAGCGAACCCTTTATTTCGTCGACCGAGCTAGATTGTTCTAGTTCCACGTGCCATGTCTCTTCCGAATGTCTCAGTTATTTCCCTTTAAGTCAAATCTCCAAGTTTTTGCTCCAACACTGCTGTAGCCTGGTATTGAACTCACATCTCTTTTGGTCTAATCACTGGATCTAACCAACGTCTTTATCCACTTGGCCATGTTTCCTGGACATCTACCCCGGTGGACGAAATAAAGGGGTAGGTTCAAAATTCCAATCACCTGAAGAAGTCCGAAACGTTGTGAATATGGCAATGATGATCAGAATAACAGTCCGAATAATGTAAATAATGTAAATAATCATAGTATCTCATCTCAGAGATATAGACAGAAATATCGTTATATATATATATATATATATATATATATATATATATATATATATATATATATATATATATATTACAATGAATCATTCATGCAAAAAGTAAATTAGTAAAGTTAATGATATAAAATGGCGAAATCCTCTCGCTAACAAAATTTTAAAGGCGCATTAATCTACCAAACACTTGATGAACGTTATTATCCTTGTTCTTTTTAAAATTTAAAACTGTATAAGGTCTTTCTTAAATACGCAAGTACTTTCGACTGTACATTCAGTCATCTTCTGGCATGGAAATTATTTTCTTTTTGGTAAAATTCAGGTAGTATCCAAGACGAAAAATATAATGCGAATCGAAATATGTTTTTAAATGTGTTATTGATAACGGATACAAATATTCAAAGCGTGCAGTCGCAACACTAAGGTTGAATTTTCTTGAAAATACATACATATATATATATATATATATATATATATATATATATATATATATATATATATATATATAGAGAGAGAGAGAGAGATAAATGTAGATAGACTTCGATAGATAGATATAGAAATATAGTTAGTTATAGAAATATATATAGAAATATAGACATATATAGAATTATATAGAGATATATAAATATAGGTAGATATAGAAATATATTGAACAAGACAAAGCATCCATTCGAGATATTGTTACAGTGTATGAAGCACGGTTTATGAGAAATTAGTTGAGTAGTGAATTCGATTCTCACTGGGTACCCCATACTTTCGGCCTTGTGCCACATCTGAGCAACGCTTGGAAAATCATTGTGAGAAATTAGTAGCAAACACCGGTCTTAATTATCCAAAATTTATTCATCGACCTGTGTTTAAAGAAATGTTTTTGGGTAATTTTTTATTTTTTATTCTTCTTTGTCGGAGTCATTTTTATACATTCTAAAATGGATAAAATAATTCTGATATCATAACTGTTATTAGGTTGGTGCAAAAATAATGACGTAATAATGTCGTTACTTGACGTATTTTTTAACGTCAAAAACGACATTATTACGTTATTAGTTTTGCACCAACCTAATAACATAATTATAATACAACAATATACTAAAAAGGATACTCTATCATAATAATACAACAATAATCTATCATAATAATCCAACAATACACTAAAAAGTATACTCTATCATAATAATACAACAATATACTAAAAAGGATACTCTATCATAATAATACAACAATACTCTATCATATTAATACAACAATAAACTAAAAAGGATTCTCTATCATAATAATACAACAATATGCTAAAAAGGATACACTATCATAATAATACAATACTCTATCCTAATAATACAACAATATACTAAAAAGGATGATCTATCATAATAATACAACAATACTCTATCATAATAATACAGCAATACACTAAAAAGGATACTCTATCATAATAATATCAACAATATGCTAAAAAGAATACTCTATCATAATAATACAATACTCTATCATAATAATACAACAATATACTAAAAAGGATGATGTATCATAATAATACAACAATACTCTATCATAATAATACAACAATATAGTAAAAAGGACACTCTATCATAATAATACAACATACTAAAAAGGATACGCTATCATAATAATACAACAATATACTAAATAGGATACTCTCTCATAATAATACAACAATATACTAAAAAGGATAATCTATCATAATAAAACAATATACTAAAAAGGATACGCTATCATAATAATACAACAATATCCTAAAAAGGATACTATATTATAATAACACAATAATATACTAAAAAGGATATTCTATCCTAATAATACAACAATATACTAAAAAGGATATTATATCATAATAATACAACAATACTCAATCTTAATAATACAACAATATGCTAAAAAAGGATACTCTATCACAATAATACAACAATATACTAAAAAGTATACTCTATCATAATAATACAGCGATATACTAAAAAGAATACTCTATAATAATAATACAACAATACTCAATCATTATAATAGAACAATACACTAAAAAGGATACTCTATCATAATAATACAACAATATGCTAAAAAGGATACTCTATCATAATAATACAACAATAATCTATCATAATCATACAACAATATACTAAAAAGGATACTCTATCATAATAATACAACAATACACTAAAAAGGATAAACTATCATAATAATACAACAATATACTAAAAAGGATACTCTATCATAATAATACAACAATACTCCATCATAATAATACAACAATATACTAAAAAGAATACTCTATCATAATAATACAACAATACTCTATCATAATAATACAACAATACTCTATCATAATAATACAACAATACTCTATCATAATAATACAACAATATACTAAAAAGGATACTCTATCATAAGTTCATGAAATTGTATAGTTCGCACATGGTTCTTGCTTTCTCTTAAATCGAGTTTACGGAGGAATCGTTAAGTTCGTGTATGCCAAAAAAGTCATTTGGAGAAATCTGTCGATACGTCAAACAGTATTTATAGACATTTACACAATTAAACCAATGTAGATGTCTGCTTGTATATGCCCACTGTTGAAACATGTCACCTGGTTATCACATTTAATCTATAATCTTTTATCTTCATTAGATTTCTTTCTCGGTGGGTGGATATGCCATCCTTCTTTGAATATGTTCTGCTGGAGCTACGGAATCGCAAAAAAAAAAAAAACTGAATCAAATAAAAAACCACATCAGTTGAGAACTTCCAACTGCAGCCACAGATAACATGGATACCACATATAACTTGAAGAGAAAATGACATAAACATGATGTTACCATTTCCCAAGATTTCAAACCTAAGCAATGTTTGTATCATTTTCATACCTCGTTGTCCTCACATTGCCATCCACTTATATAAACTAATTAGATAAACTATTCATTGTTATCCTCTGTCCTTCCTAATTTCAGCACGCCCTGTCAATGTTAAATTCTCCATGCCTTCTTTTCTCATTATGTGTTCCAAAAAAGGCTTCATTACACTTCTGGATACTTTTTTATGCCAAGTATTTAAATGATGTCAAAACGAACTCAGGTTAGTCAGTAACAATCAGAAAGAGTATAAAGTCCAACTGTATCTTCCGGTAGAGAGACGGAAGTCTGATGGTCACCTGATCTCCCCAGAACTCTATAGAACTGTCCTATTAGGAGTAGAGAGATCAGTCCATTCTGATGAGAAGGTGGGTGCGCCCCAACATTTTTGCTGTTGTTGGTACTAATCAAATGATGTGTCTTCTGACATTTGATACAGTTCTTTGTTTGTGATTCTGTAGCATCAGTGCACAATTAAAGTACGCTTTCAATAAATAAAAAAGTATATATATATATATATATATGGCATTTCATTTTTTTATGCCAAGTATTTAAATGATGTCAAAACGAACTCAGGTTAGTCAGTAACAATCAGAAAGAGTATAAAGTCCAACTGTATCTTCCGGTAGAGAGACGGAAGTGTGATGGTCACCTGATCTCCCCAGAACTCTATAGAACTGTCCTATTAGTAGTAGAGAGATCAGTCCATTCTGATGAGAAGGTGGGTGCGCCCCAACCAAAAACTTAATAGGGCAGCACATGTAACGCGTAAAAAAAAATGGCATAGTCAAAATGTTGACAGGACATTAGAGAAAAGGTTGGGAAGAAAATGTCCAGCAATAAGAGGAAGAACTGTTATTTGAGAAACATGCTATCCTGAAAAATTGTTTTAATAGAAATATTTTATAAATTCCAAGCGAACATTATGCTGAAACAGCTAATATTAAGACATCTTCCCTCTTCACGATTCATTTGAGTTGTTAGTTCATTAAGTCACTAACTTTTTTTTTTTTTTTTCTCGTCAAATATTATAGCGATTCAGTTGTTCAGCTTAGCGTTTCTTTTCTACATTGTTCACCCAACACCAGGCGTAAGGGTTACAGAGTCTTACTAAATGTGGATGTTTTAAGGGGATTTAGGGAAGCAGCAAGGGTTCCATATTACCCGGATATGCAAGATAGTTAATGGCTGACCTTCGACTTGAAGATGTTAAGATCAAGAAAGCATTTTCACGGGAGTTCGTTCTACATTGCAACAGTTCTGTGGAATAATTAACACTTATTTCTTACAAATAGAATATGAATTGAATGAGGATGGACTCGTGACATCAAAGAATGTAGTTTCGCCCAAGAAAATGTTGGAAAAATAGCGAAAAGCTAGTAACATTTCATCTGTTGGATAGCGGCTGAAAGATAGAAAAGAATTCATCACCCACAGGGTCGCGCTAAAGCTTTTGAAATAGGTCTATGCTGAGAAGTGATTAGGAAAGTTCCGCTCACAGATATGACAGCAATGTTCTATATTTAGTCGCATCTGGCTCTTGTAGAGTTTGATCCGAACAGAAGTAGTCACGGATTTTCAGGGGCCGTACAGGGAGCTTCTGTTTTTAAAATCGAGGTCACCCCGAGCGAGGAAGTAAAGCCACTAAGACAAACGGGTTCACTGGGCGTGGAAGAATTAAAAACAGAAAAAATACTGAGTAGCAAGAATAAAAAAAGGATAATCAGAAGGACAGTTAATAGCGATTGACATTGCTTTTACATTTTTAAAGATTAAAGTTGTCTGGAAACCATGAAGTTGGAAAGGAGTTCCACAAGCGAGAAGTGCGGGAAAAGAAAACGGTTATATCTAGCCAACACAACTGTAAACTGATAAGACCTCGACGCCAGTCTAGTACTTCTATTAAATTTTATAAAAAAGGTGTAGGAACCATAGCGAGATGCACATCCGAACAATTGACTTGAAATTACTTTTAGAAAAGGCACAAGGAGGCAACTTTACGATGATGCGAGGTGACTGAAGCCGAGACGCCAGATCAGGACCAATAATATTGCTGGTTCTTTGGATTTTATCAAGGAGCTCTAGATAAATATCAGGAGCACCGGGTCATATGTGGCAGTCATATTCGAAGCATGGACGAATGGTAGACATAGCTTCTAGAGAGAAAAATTGTCACGCACGACACACTGAACCAACCTTCTTAGTAGCTTACCTCATAATGGATTCAAAACTAACTGACCTTTATTTTCAACGTCTTTAGCGATGGACCGTATATATATGTTGCCCACAAACATTCGTAATAACTGGAGACAATTCAGTGTCTGCTCTCTGATGAAACGTTACTCGCTTGGTTTTAGAGGTATTAAATGTTCCATGGAAGTTTGAGCCACATTGAGCTGTGCGAACTCGGTCAGAGGAGAGATCGAATGTCAGCTTCTGATCATAGAGATTTTTGGTGGTACTCCCATAAACCTTGGTATCGTATTTAATAGAATGTTCTCCGGCAGATCGGTCATATACATGAACTTCCCGACAAATTGACATAATTTAAAATGTGAATATCTGCAAGCGAAATTAAATTGGCTTCATTATGAACAATAAAAGAATTATCCAAATTCGAACAATATATTCAAAGGCGTGTACATTTTCTAAGCGATTTCACTAAGCTTCACAAATGTTCAAAATATGCGAACCCACATGTGACACGGCACACGTCAACTCGGTAGTCCGGCTCCTACCTAAAAAGCTGTTGCACGTCTTGCGTAACATTGTCCAGCGCCTTAGTAATTCTCTCTTTAAGTTCCTCTAGATTTGTACGAATAGTAGGGATATATACCTGTCCTTTCACATAGCCCCATCGAAAAAGATCACAAGGTGTCAAATCAGGTGAATGTGGTGGCTATTTCAACAGCACAGTGTCATTATCATCCAGGTAGATTCCCATTAAGATACGTTGGTGCATTTAACTTAATTAGTTTTTTACATATTTTGTTAAAATTCGCAGTCATTTGAGCGAGAATTGGCTGCTATTAGACTACAAAATTATGTCAATATTTTTGGGACACTCTGGCCGAGAACCGAGAGAAATCTTTAGAGGACACTTTCATTGATCTAGTAGGCGTGGGAATATTAGCTATTAACAGCGATCTTTTTGAATCTATCTTTTATATCTCCATAGTGTTACCAGAAACAACATTCCGCTTTGCGCTTCTTAAAGATGGACTCATAGTTTCTGTAGGTTCTTCTTGTTGACTTAAATCATTTAATAATACTGCACGTCCTTGGCTGCGGGTAACTCGTTCCTCGTCGCCAATGTGTTGTAGCGTAGTTTTCACAGTGGAGGCTTGTATTTCTCTAAGTCGGTCCTAAAAGGGTCCGACGTACAAAACGTTAGGAACTTGAAATAATAGTTAATGACGCAGCAATCTAGTTGGAGTGGTTGATACTTTAATGTCCGACATCGACTGACTCATTAACTCCACTGAGCTCTACTGGCGACCACTACTACTACTACTTATTATGTGTGGGAGAGTCTATTACAGTAGAATAGGTAATGTCCAGGTATAACACTATCCGAGGGGAAGGACTCGCTCGACAGAAAAACCGCTGCCAGAAAGTCACAGTTGGAAGGAGTTTGTTAGTTTGCGGATAACGATTATCTCCCTTTTATGTGTGGTCACATGTGAACATTAGCTTTTTTACAAGTGTTTTTACTTTTCACACTATTAGCACTAGAATTCAATCTGTTCTGTGAGTGTTAAACCCACTTTGCTCCTATGTCGCAGAAATGATTTTAAGCATTTTTTTTTTTTGCTTTAACATTTTTCATTCGAATAACCGATAAAATGTTAAACTCTAAGTATGACATCGAGGAAAAAGGGAAAAAATCAGATTAAAAATATAACGCTGATACTATCTAAATAAAGCACAGAAGTTCATTTACTCCGATTTAAAATAACTTTACACCAGGAAACGGTGATAGAGTTGAGGAATATAGATATACTAGCAGTATAACCAGTCTTGGACAGGGTGTTTCATTACTGGGGATTTTTGACGTTCAGTTGGAGCAGTTTAAGTTTAAAGTCAGCCCACCCGAAAATCAATATTAGTAACAACAATTGAATGCAACTGAGACACATCCCCAAATCGGGGGGTTAACAATTTGAATGGAACGGTGGCCATGAAAAGGGCAGTTTTTGCGTTCTCAAGCTTGTTTCAGCCTCACGTACAACACCAGTTAAAGATGCGTTTCTCCTCAGCCGCAGAGTCCTTTGATCAGCAGTTTCAGCCTCACGCGGAGCAACAGTTGAAGAGGCGTTTCTCCTCAGCCGTAGAGTCCTTTGATCATCATTTTCAGCCTCGCGCACTGAAGCGTTCAGGTATGCACTTCTGGAAAGCCGATGGCTACGTTTATCATCGCTGATTGAAGCCTTCCGAGAGGCGTTTTGAGACAAGCGAACTGAATGTTCTGCAGACGATTCGCTATCCCTTATTCTCACGGCGGACATGGTGGCAATTACACCAACACAGTATAAGCTAGGATTGCAAGGTTATGTGGGAAAAAGTAATATTAGGAAAATGAGAGAATATAAACAAAAAAAAAACTTGGGAAAAGGAGACATAGAGTTGCAGAATGAGTGAGTTTACTCATATGCAGGCAGAATTATGCCTAACCGTTGAGGTAACGAGGCTCATCAATGATGTCTTTCACCTGTAAAACTTATTTTAGGTTCGCTAAAATTGAGCGGATGTTTCACAGGAAAAATGACGAAAATAGGATGTCCCTGACAAAAGTTATCTTGCTTGAGGCATCATCAACCCCCCCACTCCAAAAAAAAATGTTATTTTGCATGTCTGTTGCCTCGTAGAGACGGACATTGAACACTTCTGAAAATGCTACATGACCGTCTCTTCATTCCGCCTCTTTTTGATTTCAATTCTCAAAATTGATTGTACGCTGTTTTTTTTTACAGACATTAAATTTTGCCTTTGATTTTTGTGCAAAGTGTAAAAATCAGTTTTTTTTTAAAGATTTTTCACCTTCAAGATTGTAATTTTTTCCAACCGACATTAAAGAATTATCTATCAAACAAAAAAATTTCATCGAAATCGGATGAAATCTATGGAAACGCATAAACAACATCCGATCACACACACACACACAGACACGGACACACACACACACACACGCGCGCACACGCGCGTGCGCATAGAGACACACACATTTTAAGAATTATAAATATGGATTACATTTTCATGTTCTCTTCACAGATATGTTAATTAATTATAATTAATTATAATTATGATTAATTATTATTTATAATTATATTAATTATTATATTATTAATAATTGCTTATAATTTATTTAATTAATATAATTAATTATATAAATTTAACTGTATAATAATAATATTATTCTAATAATTTAAACTATTACGTTGGTGCAAAAATAATGACGTAATAATGTCGTATTTTGACGCTAAAAATACGTCAAAAAACGACATTATTACGTCATTATTTTTGCACCAACCTAATATTTATTTTTGTTAAAGTTTTTATGAAAGATATATATCCATGAACTGATAACAAACAGTAAAACGTTGCTGAGAGTTATAATGTATAGGAAGTAGTGGAGAGCCATTGTCGCCAACAATTTGGACTCAAAACCGGCACTGAAGAATTATAAAACAAAAAAAATTCATCGAAATCGTATGTAAATTGTAGAAACGCATAAACACCCGATCACACACGCGCGCACACACACACACACACATTTTGAGAATTATAGATATAGATCCATATTACTCGGATAACAAAATTAGTTGAGTGAAATACTAGAAAAAAAAAAGTTAGCTTCTAAGTGAATAACTTTCATCTCACCACAAGCATAATCCTCGGTATGACGATAAGCTACACTGAGCAGCAAGGCCTCTGATTGAGAGATTGGAGGTTTTGATGGAGTGTGCAAACCCCCTCTTAATTGCTGCTGTTCCCAGGTTCACCCTGACCCGAGTGGTAACACATTTTAAATTCCCAGCTATGTGCAAATAGTGAATCACTATACAAAACATTATGAAAGTATGAAAATATATTTTTATAGTAAACATACCAGCAACACATATTTATATGAAAAATACCAACAATACAATTTTAAAGCAAAATGACCAATAATATATTTTATCTATAGCTGAAGCCATAAAATTGTATTCTGAATATTTCAATTAAATTTCGGGATTAAATGACCCATGAGTCGTTGATGTGCTGTTAAACAAACAAATCAATCAAATATTCTGTCAGGATTTTAGTTACATTTCTTCGGATAATATACGTTTCGAAAAACTTATCCTAACCTGATGTCTGGTTATAAAATCTCTCTATAACAACTCTATTCTACTCAAGTCCTTCATCTCTTTTAATTAGTTTGGCTTTAATTTCTATTTTTAATCTCCCTATAACGAATTAGAATTTGTTTCGTTTATTTCGTTTTGTTTTACGGCATCTCAACCTCAGTGGGTTATTTAATGTCGACAATTTTTATTGTTGGTAATATTTTTTTCCTTCAAAAATCTATTTCTGGTAATAATTTTTTCTTCAAAAATTTATCGCTGGTAACATTTTTTTCAAAAGTGTATAGCTGGTAATTTTTTTTTTTTTAAATGTATAGCTGATAATTTTTTTTTTTTTTTTTTCAAAAAATGTAAAGCTGGTAAATTTTTTTTCGAAAAAGGTATAGTTTGGTTTGGTTTGGTTTGGTTTGGTTTATTGTATATCAACCTCAATGGGTTAATACCGACAATATTTTTATTGCTGGTAATATTTTTTTTCAAAAATGCATTGCTGGTTATTTTTTTAATGTATAACTGGTAATTTTTTTTTCGAAAATGTTTTACTGGTAATAATTTTTCTTCAAAGATTTGTTGCTGCTAATAATTTTTACAAAGTATTTCTAGTACTAAAACCTATTTTTACATTTTCATTGTGCTTTGATCCCAGTTTGGTGTTAACTATTTACCCATAGCTGGAACCCTAACAGGTTCTACTACCCCGGATCAGGAAACACCAGCAACTAAGAGGTGGTTCCACACTCCTCAAAACCTGATCAGAGGCCTTGCTGTTGGACATAGTTTATCGTCATACCCATGACGCGGATGTAGTTTATCGTCATACACAGGAAGGACTACAATTTGAAAACATGATTAAAGTATTAAAAAATATATACTAAAAATATCAACAATACATATTCATCGTAAAAAATTTTACCAGCAACACATTTTTGTAAAAATAAAAATCCTTATTGTAAGGAAAAAATATTACCAATATACATTTTTGTAAATGAAATTACTAATGCTCCCAAGAAAATTAAACTTCGGTATTAAATGATCAATAAGGATCTTCTTGTCTTGTAACGGCATCCACCCAGGTTGAGCCGGCTCCAATGTTGGAGTTTCATGGGAATTTGGAATTCACAAGCGGCCCCAAACCCGTATGGTGCACATTCACACTTTTTGAAGGGCCAATTACAGAGACCTGTTGCACTACGTGCCACAAGGTCTCCAAATGACCCTCTGCAGGTTTAGAATTCAGTTTTCCTTCTACTAGACCAGTTGCCATCCAAGGCTATAGAACCCAGTCTGTCCTGCTATTTGGCCATAGCTGGAGGGAGTAGAAGAGGATTCACACCTTTCCCAAAGGTATTAGCACGAAAGTGAATGTAATGGATTCGACTGGAAGTCGAACTCGGCTCTCCGATTCCTCAATCCAAGCCGCTATCCATTACTCCACCCTGCCTCCTCTAAGGAGTTGATATGCCGATAAACAAACAAACATCACCTCAAGCAAGGCAGTAAAGCCACTAAGACGTATTGTGTAAAACAATAAAACATTAAAAACAAAACAAAAACAGTAATTATAATAAGATAACGACCGACATTGCATTTACATTTTTTAAAGTCCAAAATTCACTGGAAAGCAAAAAGCCAGAAGAGTTCCATAAGAGATAAGTGCGTGAGAAAAAAATGTTATCATTGAACTTACGGTTACATCTAGATATTTCAACTGTAAGACGAGACATTCACGCTAATTTAGTAGTGTGTTTAAATTCGTAAGGTGTATGTACCAAAGCGAAAAGGTCGTAAAAAATACATTAAAATAGGTCAAATTACGAGGTCGTTTCTTCTAAACATTTAAACAATTTAAAGCTTATTACGTTTACTAAGACAGGAACATCGGTTAACATGAGAGAAAAGCAGCTTCCTCGATGTAATTCATTGAAAATCATCTTTTAATATTTTCAGGATGCCGGCGCCAATGCAACTCCAGATTTTTTTATTACCTGTGAATCACCTATGCATTCCGGGGAAAACTACATGTTTTCTTGTTGTCTTCCCCACGGTTTGAAATTCAGTTGTCCTTCGCATCGATTGGCTGGCAGCCAGGTTTAGAGAGCCCAGGCTACTTGGTTATTTCACCCGTAGCTGAGGAGACAAGCGACAGATTTCAAAGAGGGAACGGAACAGTCCGGGTTGGAATGAGATCATTGAATACACTCTACGCCAATATCTCACTACCTGGGCTTCACTTCGCCGTTTTAAAACGCTTTGAACCACCTGGAAGCTTCATCAGTATCAATTAGGAAAGAGGTGATTCGATCAGAATTGTGCACTCCATTTTTAAGGACTTTTTTTTTTTTTACCAAAATTAAGTTTAGCTTCGTAAAAATACAACAGCTATCTCTACAAGTGTTATTGTTACTTTGCAACCGTATATTACTCGATGTATTGTCAGGTCATCGTTGACTAAACCGATGAATAGGGTTTCTTATTAAGAACAATGGCTAGGATTAGACAAGACTCTCTAGTAGAGAATCATCACCAGAACAATTTAAAGCTTATTACGTCTACTAGGACAGGGACCATCACCAGATACACTGTCATCCCCAAAGCGTTGATGACAGTGCATCGTTGGGAGGAGGCCATCCTAAAGTGAAATCATCGTCCTTGGAGTTGGGGGAAGATTCCGCCGATGGAATCAACCAACAGGTCATTGTGACTGAGAAGAGCAATCAAGTTAGGCATAGGCTGTGATTTAACCTGGAAAGTAATGAGCTTCGCTCAGTCGACTTTCCAAGACACTCGACGCATGAAAGAATGCCTAACCAGTTTTCGAGACGGCTATGTGAACGGAACTGCTCAGGTACTCCGCTAAGCAACGACGCTACGACCACATCCGGTCACGGGATTAATGGGAAGACAACAATGAGATCGGTAAGAACAAACATTGACAATCAACGACTCGATTTTCTCAGCTGCATGTCTGAAGAATACGCAAAATATTGGATGCGGTAAGGTCTGTTTAGGTAGAATTGAAAAACTTTGAGATTTTAGGTTGACTCTTATTCCGAGTTAACATTTCAGAAACTAAATTTATCTTTTGATAAGTTCTCTGTACTTAACTGACTAAAATCAGACGTAGCTGACCAATCATGGATGGAAAAGGGAGATCACCGCCCCTATGTGATGAGGTTGAAGTAATAGGCAAAGTACACCACAAGAAAATACGAAAACCTAATAAATCATTTCGAAATTTCAATCACCTGAAGAAGGCCAGAGCGTACAACGGCCGATACGTTATGAATACGGTAAGAAAGATGAAGGTAACAGTCCGGGCAATGTAAGTAGAGTAAATAATTACAATACCGTATTTCAGAAATATAGGAAGATGTTAATTGACTGTGGAGCAGACACTTAAAACAAGAGATTGCCTCTGTGTTAGAATTTGCAACAGGGTAATCTGTATTTAAATGGACAATGGGATGAGAAAATCCGTTCATGTATGTATAAACAAGCCATAACGTGTCTCTTACTCTTTTTACATCTCTCTCTCTCTCTCTCTCTCTCTCTCTCTATATATATATATATATATATATATATATATATATATATATATATATATATATATATATATATCTTTATATTTCTCCATCTCTTTATATCACTATATATATATATTTATTTCTCTATATATATTTATATCTCTTAATCTCTCCTAATATATATTTATCTTTCTCTCCCTCCCTCCCTCTCTCTCTCTCTCTCTCTCTCTCTCTCTATATATATATATATATATATATATATATATATATATATATATTTAGATATAGATCTTTATATCTTTATCTCTCCCCTATCTCTCTCTTTCTCTCTCTCTCTCAATATATATATATATATATATATATATATATATATATATATATATATATAAAGTATGTGGTGCAGTTCAATTTACATTGCCTGAATCATTCATACAAAAAACAGATATAAAAGTTAATTATTTAAATGGCGAGAATCCATCTTCGCAAACAAATTTAATAAATTACATTAACCCCGAACCTGTAGATGAATGTTATGATCCCTGTTTATAAATTCCAAATGCATAAGGTTTTTTTTTGTTTTGTTTTTTACATACTTTCGTCTGTTCCTACTGTTTCTTCAAGTATGGAAATAGATTTGTTTTTGTTTTTTACTTCTCCGTAATAACAGAACAACGAAAATAAAATTTAAGATTGTGCGTTTTTGTACTAATATGGTAATAGGAGAATTCTTTTTTACTGGTAGGTTTTCAGTCAATGTGGCATGAACTAAATTTAAATTTCAACCTCAGCGTTGCGACCGCACTCTCCAAAAAATTTATTGCAGTTTGGCCGTAGCACATTTCTAAAAACATTTTTCGGATTACATCTATATTTTCGTTGTCCTGTTAAATTTAAATTTAAATATAATTTTTTTTTTAAATTTACAAAAAAATGTGACCTGGTAATATACATACTTATACTTGATATGAAAAAAATTATATACTGTAATTCTAATGCAATTACTTGTTTTAAAATGATATATAGTCTATTAAAAATTAAAATGGAAAATATTTTAAAATATTTAAAAATTAAAAGTGAAAATATTTTAAAACGTATTCTAACCTAAACATCCCCAAAAAATTTTTAAGTATACAAATAGAAAAAAATGGCGGAAGAATTTTTACCGTCAACAATAAGATTTTATAAAAAAAAAAATCTAGATGACATGCATTTGACGGATGTCAAAATTCGTTGAAAAATACATCTCTACCACTACCTAAACATAATCCCTTTTTCAAACGTAACTAATAGCTGATACAACAAAAGTTAATGAAAATGAACACGCAACCACCCATTACCTGGATGAATGTATTTCTCTGTATCCTTGGAAACTGTAAATTATGATTTTTTCCGTGCCCTTAAAACCCAGTAAATTTAAAAATAAGTTACTCCAAAATTCGCTTGAGGATGAAATTGAACTAATGTCTTTAATTTAATTACAAAATTAAATTCGAAGCTTTTAGCTTCCATTTTTGAAACATGGTTAGAACTGTGTAGCGTTCTTTAGCATATTTTAAATCAATTAATTTATAATATATATATATATATATATATATATATATATATATATCCACCGTCGATAGCGCGACTCAGGGTTCATACAGTTCTTGCAATCTTCAGGTGCGGAACATTTTCCGCACCTAAAGATTGCAAGAATTTCTTTTATTAGTTTCTGATTATCAGCTCTGAAACGTTTCCACAATTTAGAAGTACGAGAAAGACACCGTTAAAATAGAACTCAGGACCCCACTTAGCAATTTCAACTGTAAGATGATTGTTCATCAGAGAAATTAGTTTTAAAATATTTATAGAACAAGCTACGTTACGGCGGTGAGAATGTGACTAAAACCGAGATGCCAGGTCAGGACCTATAATCCTATAATCATATCCATCGAAAACGACAATGCCTACCAATGATTGAAAAAAGTAAATTCCATCCACAAATCAGGAGTACACCCTAAAAAAGTTATGCTCCGTTTTTGGCTGGACACGAAGGGTGTCATCTACGTGGAGTTATAATCGAAAATTGTCGTGAATTGGAATTTAAAGTGGGCATAATATGTCCCTATCATTGCTAGACTGTAGACTCACTCAGGAAAAAGAATGACACTAAATATGTAAGCTCAACCTCATCCTCCTACCTCTCCTGGTCCTGGACCATCTGACTATCATCTTTTCAGATCATTGTTTTAGAGGCGGTACGTTTAATTATGAAAAGGGTAAAACTTATACTGAGTGATTCTTCGTATTGAAACCTGAAGAATTCTACGTAATTTACCAAATATTAAATTGGCCAGAAAATCCTGACTCACATAGGAAGCGGAAAGAAACAACAGAATTTTATGGAGCAACAACACCAACATTTATTCTTCAAAATAAATTCCATCTTTCTTGACTATCTTCTCCCAGCATGCGAATTTGTCCCAGATACAAGTCCACTTGAATAAAAAAATCTGTAAACAAGCTTCCTTCACTTGAAAAGTGTACCATTGAGCGGAATAGGCCATAATCACTCGGAGAAGTATCTGGACTGAATGTTGGATGTGGAAGAGTCCCAACACCGTTCACCTGTTTGAACTTTTCGTTAGTCAACCTGGCAGTGTGTGATCTGTCATTATCTTGCTGAAACAAAGCCCGACTTCGACTGAGCAAATTAGGATACTCCTTCTTTAATTTGTCGTACACGCGATTTAGATGCTGGCAATACAGTTTAGCATTGATTTGTTTGTGTGTTTGGGTTTTATGGCATATCAACCACTGTGGGTTATTTAATGCCAAATCCAGTTTATATGAATTCTAAATGCCTATTTTGTATAGAATAAAAAACGTATAGTTGGCAACATTATTGTTTCAAAAACTTAGAGCTGGCAACATTATTGTTTCAAAAACTTAGAGCTGGCAACATTATTTTTCTGAAAACATTATCTGAGAACTTGCTGTTGGATGCAGTTTATCGCCATACCCAGGACGCGGATGTAGTTTACCGTCATACCCAGGACGCGGATGTAGTTTACCGTCATACCCAGGACGCGGATGTAGTTTACCGTCATACCCAGGACGTTTAGCATTGATTGTGTGACCGTGTAGAATAAGCTCAAAATGAAGTCATCCTTGGAAATTCCACCAGATTGAGAATTTATAGTGATTAAACATAACCAGTTTTAATCATTCCAACCCAAGCAAGGCGATGATTCCGCTAAAACGCAAGGGGGTTACGGAGAATGAGAATTTAATTGAAGAGGAAAGGCATTAAAAGAACAGGATCCAGGAAGACATATGGCAATTGACGTTGCATTTTATATTTTTGAAGGTTATAGGTGGCAGGAACGCAAGGAAACGGAATAGTTCCACAGTTTAAAAAAACAACTATCCGAATAAAACTTACCGTTATATCGATCTTTTTCAACAGTAAAACGATGATATTTAGTAGTATGTTTAAATTTATGTGGTTGAAGTATGAAAGAGGAGAGTTCAACTACCATAAAAATATGGAAAAGAGAGGGAAGCAATGCCATCGTCGCTGAGGAGCCATGCAATCGTCAGTGGAGAGCCATGCTATCGTCATTGGGGCTCCATGTCATCGTTGGTAGAGAAGTGACAGAAATCGTTATGCCAGGTCAAGATCGATAACATTACAAACCTGTCTGTGGATTTTGTTGAGAATCTCGAAATATATAGCTAGATCACCAAACCAGATATAATAGCAATATTCAATGTACGGACGAATGGTAGATTTATAAAAGTGCAAGATGGAGTCTGGCACGATACAAGAAACCAACATTCTTAGCAGTCCTGACAAAAGATCCAATGTAATTACTCCTCTTTATGTCAGTAGAAAACGTGAGACCAATAAGGCACATTAAGTTGCTTTCCTTGCAGGTCAGCATCAGATGGTGGGTAAAACTAATTCTCTATGATTATTACAAAGTAGCAGTTTCCTTTTGCAGACGTTAAAATGTAAAAGCCACTTCCTGTTCCTGTTAACTGATTGGTGGCATTGAAAATTTTCGATATAAGACTTACGGTTATGGCAGTTGTAAATAAAAGTAGGTTTTAAAGTTGTTGTTTTTTATATCTTCAAATTGAACAGGAATTTATTTAAACTCTGATCGGGTGTTTCAGAGAAGAGAGGAATCACATCTTGATTGCTGTTGTTCCCAGGTTCACCCTGACCCGGAGTGGTAGTAACTGTTCCTTCAATGGACAAATAGTTAACCCCAAAACTGGGGTCAAAACGCTATGAAAGTATAAAAATAGATTTTTAAAGTAAAAAAAAATATTACCAGCAATACATTTTTTTAAAAAATTAAAATATTGCCGGAAATATATATTTAAAAAATAAATATTACCAGCAATTTATTTTTGAACAAAAAATTACTGATGCTCGCAAGAAAATTAAATTTCGGAATTGAATAATATGGCACAGTAGATAAAGGCGTTAGTTAGATCCAGTGACAGGACCCAAAGTGTGTGAGTTCAATACCCAGTTAAGACAATGGAGCAATTGGAGAGGGAAATTAACAGGAGATAACTGACAACTGACACCCATTAAACATGGCATGTAGAACTAGAACAGTTCACCCTAGTGAGCGAAATAAAGGATTCAGTTTGACATTCCAACCACCTGAAGAAGACCGGAGCGTACAACAGCCGAAACGTTGTAATGAATATGGCAACAAAGATGAGGACAATAGTTCGAATAATGTAAATAGTTTACATAATACCTCATCTCAGAAATATAGAAACCTATAAGGTGTTCATTTACCACTAAACAAACAATCATCTGCCATGTATTCAACTGTGAAAGCAGAATAACATCATGTTTTTAAAGTAAAAAAGCCCCGAAGAAAAGAAAATATTGGCATTAAATGACCATAAAGAGTTGATACGCTATTAAACAATCAAGAAAATTTCAAATCTAATGTTTTTACATGAATTACATGAAATTATTTTTATGTCATACTTTATCAGCAAACATTTCTCGCTTTCTGGTGGGTCTTTTTTCTCTGGTGTCTTTTATTGCATTTGCTGTCCACTTAATCATTCAACCAACCTTTTGCTCCATTTATTATCCTTTATTGATATTTATCAACCCCCCCACGTGGGTTAAATGTGGCACAAGGCCTTTATTCTTCCATGGTGTCCTTTAATTTATGGTGCTTGATCAATTCGATGATATTTCGTTTGTGTATGTTTCAATCTAAATTATCAACGAATCCTATCATATGATTTGTCTTGTAGGTTGCATCATGAAATACCAAATTTTCTTACTCTTATTTTTCGCAGACATCCTCCGCTTTCGTTGGAATTAATCCGATTTCGTTGAAAGTGCGTGGTTAGGGGACAATCAACAAAGATACTTATGTGGGATGCACTGCTGATAAAAATTGACGTCAATCAAAGGAACCTGAGGCAGTGTGAGCAAAATGTGAAGTGTAAAGTTGCAGAGGAAACCCGGATG
>OZ010578.1:58978678-58983678 GCA_963932145.1 Acanthosepion lycidas
ATATACATACATATACCTATACACACACACCTAAATATATACCCACATACACACGCAGCTAAGTGCATACATACATACACATACACATATACATGCATACACACACATATATACACATATACCTACATACATACATAAATACATATACATACATATACATACATATAAATTAGAATTTAAAATCTAAATAACTAAAATTTCAACAATTTGGGAGTGTAAAAAAAAAATTAAATACATAGCGCATCACATAGACATACACAATGATCTATATAGAGATAAATAAAATAAACATAATAGTCATTCCGTTAAAGTATCATGCCCGATGTTTTGAACCAAGATGGAACTGACATAAGTGACAAAATGTTACAGAACGGTGTTTATGTTTTGAATCGTTTCTTATGTCTACATTTAGAAAATATCTCATTACGCAGATTCAGCAGTTCATCTTGATTCTTATCTTTGATAATTAATTTTTTTTTCCGCCAGGCACAGATCACACCGATCGCGGAAGTTATTAGGTGTTCTGGCTCTTGATAGGTATCTCCATTTCAAAAGTGGGGTTAATCCCTTATCCACCAGATCCCAGTAGTGTTTGGATAAGGAAGTTTGACTTCTGAGGCATCTATATCTAAAAGAGCGTCTATGGTTGTATAGACGCTGCTTCCAATCACCGGCGGATATACCTATATATCTTTTTTTCTCGTTTATATTTTCCTCGGGAAAGATTGTTGCCTCGTATATTACATTTTCATAGTTACATTTACCCCCGATTGGACAATGATCTTTATTCCTACAATTGCAGGTAGGGTTACTCAATTGAGTTACATTACAATGGTAGTTTCTAAGTATTCTGCAATTATGGGAAGATATGATTTTCTCCATATTTCTAACGCATGAGTAACTAATTTTCAGAGTCTTCCTATTGAAAATTTTACCTAATAGATGTTTACTGTGAAAATGTTTATCAATTAATTTCAGAAAAAACCTTTCTATATCAATGTTAGAGAGCTTGCAATATGGTGGGTTGAACCATATTACCTTCCTCTTTCTATTTTTAGTTCTGTTATTATTCTGATTTACAAGTTCTCCGTTAAAGTTTAATTCTTGTCTAAAACCACTATTTTTGAGGGCCAGATTGTATATAAATTTATTATCATTAAAGATTTTTTGGCTAGAATATAGCTTATTTATTCTCGTATTCACAGTTTTGGGGATGTGGTCTATCACATGTTTAGGGTGGTCAGAGTGGATGTTGATGTATAGGGGTGTTTGATCAACTTTATGGAAGGGTTTAAAGGTATCATTTGATAGATTGAGCGTAATATCCAAAAAGTTGACTTTTTTTTAGGTTGGAAGATATTTCAATTTTAAGGCCTAAGTATTTGAAGGCCCTAATTATCTCCTTATGTAATCTGGAAGTCAAGGGACCATTGCTATTTGGGACAATGATTGGGCCGTCAGCTCTATAAATTCCGACTTGGCTAAGGTTAACTGCTCTACTCAAGGTGTCGAGAATATATATGCCCACCAGATCTGCAATTTGGGCAGAATCAAAGGCTCCCATAGGTACATGGAGACTACCCTTATTATTCTTCACCCAAGTAGCGTCATTGTATGTAAGTATTGATTTTCTTGACGCTAAAATGATGTTCAGATCATTATCCGTTATTTCGGTATATCCTTTGGCGAAATTAAGGCTTTTACTTAATAGTTGCTCCGAAATAGAAGGGTAAAAATCCAAGATGTCAAATTGGATGAAAGTGGCTCTTCTTTTGCTAGGGATCTTTCGGAACCATTTAATCGTCTCGGCCGAGTCTTACCAAAGGTTAACAGGGTATTTATCCAGGACACATGATGTTATTTTCTTGATAATACTCTTGGAAATTAATCCCAACTCAGATTTGGAGGGATTAATTAGACGGGACTGCACGCTATTGATAAAGTTCGGCTTATGATCTTTGAAGAGAATGTATGCATCTTTCAAACTAAATTTGCCCATTCTGTCAGCAACTCCACATTTGTTAGCGAATTTGCAGATGTCTTCATTGATAGATGATAAGGTACTATTGTCTTTGTCTTTTTTATAAGAGCTGGTAATTATGTCAGTGACGATTTTGTCATATTCAGAAGGTTTAACTTTATAGAAATTTTTGGATTTGTCGGCTTTAATCCATAATTTATTAGATTTTTTTTATATTTTTAATGTCTCTACCAATCTTAGTTTGGAAGTAGTTGTTATAATTCTTGAACTTAATCTTTCTAATTAAATCGATAAGATCGCCTTCGAACGGTATATAAAACTTGTCACACGGTGGAGTTCATGTGTCCTGGATAAATACCCTGCTAACCTTTGGAAAGACTCGGTCGAGACGATTAAATGGTTCCGAAAGATCCCTAGCAAAAGAAGAGCCACTTTCATCCAATTTGACATCTTGGATTTTTACCCTTCTATTTCGGAGTAACTATTAAGTAACAGCCTTAATTTCGCCAAAGGATATACCGAAATAACGGATAATTAGCGTCAAGAAGATCAATACTTACATACAATGACGCTACTTGGGTGAAGAAGAATAATGGTAGTCTCCATGTACCTATGGGAGCCTTTGATTCTGCCCAAATTGCAGATCTGGAGGGCATTTATATTCTCGACACCTTGAGTAGAGCAGTTAACCTTAGCCAAGTCGGAATTTATAGAGATGACGGCCTAATCATTGGTGATTGGAAGCAGCGTCTATACAACCATAGACGCTCTTTTAGATATAGATGCCTCAGAAGTCAAACTTCCTTATCCAAACACTACTGGGATCTGGTGGATAAGGGATTAACCCCACTTTTGAAATGGAGATACCTATCAAGAGTCAGAACACCTAATAACTTCCGCGATCGGTGTGATCTGTGCCAGGCGGGAAAAAAAAATTAATTATCAAAGATAAGAATCAAGATGAACTGCTGAATCTGCGTAATGAGATATTTTCTAAATGTAGACATAAGAAACGATTCAAAACATAAACACCGTTCTGTAACATTTTGTCACTTATGTCAGTTCCATCTTGGTTCAAAACATCGGGCATGATACTTTAACGGAATGACTATTATGTTTATTTTATTTATCTCTATATAGATCATTGTGTATGTCTATGTGATGCGCTATGTATTTAATTATTTTTTTAACCCCAAATTGTTGAAATTTTAGTTATTTAGATTTTAAATTCTATGTATATGTAGAGATGTGTGTATATATATATGTGTGTATGTTTTGGTACGTATGTACCCATATATATATGTATATGGTTGTATAAGTACGTATATATGTAAGTATGTATAGCTAGACGGATAGATACAGGGATATATTGTTTATTTGTTTAAATGGGTGTATGTAATTGTATAGAAATGTAGGGTTTCAGGTATATATGTTTATGTGCACGTATGCGTATGTTCATATGTATATATGTGGGTAAATGTGTAAAGACTGGATGCGTATGGATGTATGTGTGTATATGTAGGTATGTGTGTGTTCATTTTTGTATGTATATATATATATATATATATATATGTGTGTGTGTGTGTGTATTTGTGTGTGTGTATGTATATATGTGTATATGTGTGCATGTGTATGTATTTAAGTATATGTATGTGGAAAATGTGTGTATATGGGTATAGGTGGATATATGTGTGTGTATGTGTATGTATATATGTATATATATATATATATATATATATATATGTGTGTGTGTATGTGTGTATGTGTATGTATATATATATGTATTTATGTGTGTGTATATGTGTATGTGTATATATATATATATATATATATATATGTGGGTATGTACATGTATGTATGTGTGTATGTGTGTGTATATGTGTATATATACATATATATGTGTGTATGTATGTGTGTATGTGTATATGTATATATGTAGGTGTAATTATTTGTATATTATAGGCGCGGTACGTATTAGAAAGCGCTCGGCATCAGAGATAGAGCTAAGATATTCAATCAGATATATGTATATGTGTATATGTGTGTGTGTGTGTGTGTATGTATATGTATGTGTGTATTTGTGTGGATATGTGGATATATGTGTATATGTGTACATGGGTATATGTATGTGTGTATGTAGGTACACGCCTATGTGTAGGCATATACGTGTATAAGTTATTGTGTATGTGTGTATTTGCATGTGTTTTGAACATAAAAATATAGATCCTTGCTAGATTAGATAATCGTCATATTTATTATTTATATGTTTATATTTGATTTGTAACCTGTAATTTGATATTATTTTTGTCAAATTTTCTAAATTTAAACAGCGTCCCTTTCAATTTTAATTTCACGCGCCCCATCTTTCTACCCTACCACTTCTTTCCTTACCTCTCCCTCCTTCTTATTCTGATCTTTAACATTAGATCGTCCATGGTATGTGTATGTCACCACGAAATGTATCTTGAATGTATTAGACATCCGACAACATTCATTTTCCTCCTTCCATTCACACCTAGTTTTAAAAAAACCCTCTCTGTTAAGTTTTAATCGCCCAAATTCTCTCGTATGTTACCCCTCTCTTAAGAATTAACATTCGTCCCACACTCTCTCTAAATTCTATTTTTATTTCCGGAGTTGTTCTTTTCCGTTTTCTTTTTGAATTTGTAGGTCTGATATGTATCCCATACACATAGCACATCTTGAGACTATATTTTTTCATATATATATATATATATATATATATATATATTCAAAAATTATAACATCATTTTTGAATAAATATTATTCGGTCTACTTTTTAATGAAAACTTTTTAAAAATAACGTTTTTGGTTATCGGAATTTTATTCTATCTATAACAACCCCATATATATATATATATATATATATATATATATATATATATATATATATATATATATATATATTCGTTTTTGTGAAGCTGTTTTAACTCGTTCTACAGAGTATAGAATGCATAGTTAATTGTCTAAATGACGTTAAATTCATACAATTAAACAG
>OZ010578.1:58986178-59056178 GCA_963932145.1 Acanthosepion lycidas
AAAAAAAAATTCTTAAAAAATATTGCTTTTTTTTTTTAGGGTTTTTTATCAAAATAGTTTTCAAAACAATTCGGCTTATTTAAATTTCGGCTTATTTAAATTTCATCTATAGTTTTGCGAAATTGATCGAAACGTAGAGTTTGTAATTCTCGACAAACAATGTTAGCCATCAACAGTAACAGTTACTGTGACGATTTCAACACAAGTCAACATGTTGAAAAAATTTCAATGATTAAAACACGCTTTGAAAGAAAATATAGGAACTTAGCAATTAACATATACACACCGACGGATAAATTACAAGGTTTTTTTCCATGACATATTTTAACGTTAGTGTAGTATTTCTGAAGGATTATGAAGGATTATGAAGGCCACTCGTATTCGAGAATACCCATCTAGCTAATCCCTGTGGCAGACGCTTAATCAGGCGCGTTTTGTGTTAGTTCAACACCCAAAAACCCGTGGTTTATACTCCAACTGAGCAGACCTTATTTGCAGTTTCTGGGAGAGAAGCGTGTTATCTAGCGTGATCAACTATTTGAACTAGGCCAGCACACTCAAACCCTCGGTCACGATGACTTGTGACTTCGTTCTAGCACAGCCATCCACGCGCTCCAAGGGTATCGTCTAACCAATTTCACTCACAAGGCTTGGGTCAACTCGTGGTATGGTTTTCAGGCACTTTTCAAAGGTTCTGCACGATGGGATCACTTCCTCTAGACCGATAACATCAAGACAAAGACATGCTGATAAATCGACCATGTTGAGATTCGAACTCGGGTCTCATGGTCAGAAAGCGAATGTTCTAATTCTCTCTGAAGTAGGATATACAATAATTACATTCGTTTCGTGTCTTCTCTACCAAAATAACGAAGAAATGTTTTGATACAGGAATGTTACAAAACCATAACCAGATTTCAATATAAAAAATCAGTAATGATAAAAATAAAAGCAATTTAGTGAAAGAAATAAATTGGGGCACAAAAGAAGATAATTTCACACAATTCTAAATATAAAAAAAAACAACTTCATTTGCTAGGATTTTCAACGACGAAAAATATAGATACAGTTTCGTTTCAAACATGAACAAAAATCGTCCATCATGTTTTTAACCTGCCTTTCCTGGTGACGTTCCTCCATTTTTTTTTACATCCTGATGGAATCTTTATCTTACATCACTCAGATTACAATTAGGAGCATGAAAACTTTGAATGAAATTTTTGAACTATCATGTTTGATGTTTCTAAAGAATCTGGTTACAACTTCTACAACTGCATTCTAGGTTACTTCGATTTTATTCAGAGAATGTCTTACGTTGTCTTGTGGTTTCGATTTTATTCAGAGAATGTCTTACGTTGTCTTGTTACTTCGATTTTATTCAGAGAATGTCTTACGTTGTCACACATAAAATTACGAGTGTTTTGGTTGGCTGTTGATACGGTTGTCTAATGAAGTAACCTCCTTAGTAAATAAAAAAAAAATCTTGACTTATTCCAGACTCTTTTTCTTTCCAGATAATTTTTCTTTCAATATATTCTTACTCGTAAGCCAAATGAATATGATTACAATGAAACAATGTCGAGTAATCTTATTGTCTGAGTACAAATTGAGAAAAAGAAATATTTTTTTGCATCGAATCACGACACACGATGAGAAATGGATACTCTTTTACAACAATAAGAGAGTAGGCCAGTGGTTAGATGTAAGTGAATCACCAAAACAATACCCAAAAACATCCACTACACCCTAAAAAGTTACTGGTTACTGCATGACGATCTTTCAAAGGGGTTATTCATTATTCATTCTTGCCTCAAGGGAAAACAATAACAGCAATCTCGTATTGTTGAGAAATTAAGTGTAAGCCCCCAAAATTGAAAAAAAATCCTAGACTTGTGAATCGGGATGGCCCAATTCTGCTGCACGACAACACACGGTTGCACGCTTCTCAATCAACTGTCCAAAAGCTCCATAGCTTGAATTGTTAAATTTTGCCTCATCCTCCATATTCACCTCCTACGGATTGTCACTTATTTAAGCATTTTGAGCTTTTGATATGCAATAAAACATTCTCGAATAAAAAAAGGGGTAACCGAAGCATTTGAACTGTTTATCATATCAAAGGACCCTAATTTATTTTAAAGTTCGAAATAAAAATTTAGAAGTATGTTGGAGAAGAGTCATCCATCAGCATAAGAAATGGATGCTCTTTAACAACAGTAAGAGAGTAAGCCAGTTGTTAGATGCAAATGATTCACTAAAACAATACCGCAAATTTCTACTGTACCCTAAAAATTGTTACTGCATGGTAGTCTTTCAAAGGGGTTATCCTTTATTAATTTCTGCCTTAGGGGGAAACAATACCAGCAATCTCGTACTGTGGAGAAATTTAGTGTACGCACGAAAAATTGAAATATAAGCATCCCCGACATGTGAATAAGGATGGCCCAATTTTTCTCCACGAGAACGCACAGTGAGGATCGAATTCACTACTCAGTCGTAATTTTTCTAGCAATTCCAACTTGTTAACAATTACACCACGTTGAAGTGCCCGGAATATAGTGATTGTGCTATACCAATAACAAATCCTGTTTCATGCCTTTCTTGAAATCTTTGTTTATTCTCAGTTCAAAACCGTCTCCAATCGTCAGTAGAATAACTTACCGCACATATTTCATTCAACAGGAAATATTACAATGCATGAAGCCATACATTTCGCCAAAATACCATAGTAAAATCTATGTTCCGTGTCCCTTCAAGACGCTGGCGATCATGGCTCTCCACTATTTCCTGTCCTTTATAGATCTTAATAAATGTCTTTTTATCTCTCCTAATCTTTGTTCCGATATCCATTTACTGAAGCAGCGTTGTTCTGATCTGCCCTGTGAGTATCAAATTTTCCTAGACCTCTTTCCTCATTATGTGTCCGAGAATTGCGATCTGTCTTATCCTGATGTTAAGTAGATGTCCATTTGTTTAGCTATAGCCTTGCTCCCATGTTCAGTCCATCATAGTTATTCAATCTTCGCTATATACACACCGCCAGTCACCAACACAAGCCCTTTATAAAAAAACAAGTCGACTCTCAGAGAAAGACTGATGTTGAAAATAAATTCAAAACATCAATTCCAGATAGACACTTAAGGGCTGAAAACAGCTGGTGTCGGACCAGCTTGAAATAGACTATGTCTATGTGAGGTAATTTTTTTTTTTTTTTGCTGTAAAAATATATCTGCTCTGTTATAATAAATACATTGAGCTCTCTGTGGATCAGTTTTAATATATGATATTACTAGGATCCACTTGGATTATATTTCAACGGATCTATTAACTGTACTATATATATATATATATATATCTATATATATATATATATATATATATATATATACAGTACAGAAACGGAAAGAGCAATTTTTAAAATGGTGTAAGGGTTTTCTGCAATTCATCAGTATACCGAATTCTAATCTTTTACTTTTTCATTTACCTATCCTCTCAAATTTGCTCAACGTATTTCGCAGACGATATAAGGAGCTCAGTTCTTATTCTGTTTAATTTCAACTTAATGCTTCTTTGGAGCATTTCACCAAGTGGTGTTATCCTACCAAAAACTTTGCGAACCGGTTGCTGTATTATCTTAAAATAATCTTGCATATTAATAACCGATAATCTAGGCAAAGTGTTAGTTACATTATGCCCGTGCTCACGCCAAGTGAAAAAAAATGTGGCAAATCGTCTAGTCACAAATTTGATAGGTCTTCCATTGGATCTTTTGGGACTTCAGTGATTCAGTTCGAATGTGGCTAAGAAACCATAACACACCTGGTTACACTAGAATAAAAAAAGCACCTTACGTCTGAACAGAAATATAATGAGAACAGAATTTAAATCTGGAAAGGTCTTAATAAATAAATGTTTTCTATTAAATTATGAAAATTTAATTAAAAAGGTTAATTGTTTTTGATACTACAAAGTGATGGGTCTCCATTCTCAGATTGCAAAGAAAATAGCATATGCTTCCTAAAGATTACCTGCGTTTATAGAGCCGGTTCCTGGAAATGTAGGATGGCACCAATGATTTCACCCAAGACAGGCGATAATATCGCTAGGTCACATGGGGTTACAGGAAGTAAAAGAACATGAAAATACTTTTGTGAGAAGTTTAGGGAAAGAACAATAAAAGAAGCTGATTCAAGAAGAGAGAACATTGACGTTGCATTTAAATTTTATGATGATTGTTGGTGACAT
This sequence comes from Acanthosepion lycidas, assembly GCA_963932145.1. Taxonomy (NCBI): domain Eukaryota; kingdom Metazoa; phylum Mollusca; class Cephalopoda; order Sepiida; family Sepiidae; genus Acanthosepion; species Acanthosepion lycidas. The sequence goes on from OZ010578.1 coordinate 58,990,424, forward strand.
GGAAGCAAGAAATTTGAAGGTTGTTCCATCGGCGATAAGTGCGAGAAAAGAAACTGTTAAAATAGAACTGACAGTTGAATCTGGCTAGTTCAGCAGTAAAATAGTGAGACCTAATCGCCAATCTAGTAGCACGCTTAAATTCATGTAGCCAAGACACTAAGGAAAAAATGGCTCCTCAGAACATTTGCCATGAAGATATTTGTAGAAAAGAGAGGGAAGCCACATTTCAGATTGTTTGGGTGCCAATCTGAGAACAGTGCAGAAGATGCTGTACCCCCAAAAAATGTACCGAGAGTGACGAAAACTAAATATTTAGTCAACATCATGGTGGTTATAGAGACCTCTAATGATGGCGACGTCTTTTCAGAGAGCCTCGGGTTACAATACGGAGGTCTACATCAAGTGTTCTAAGGAGGTAAGTGCTGCCCTGAATCAAGAGGGTGGATGCTGGAAACCCTATGTCTGGTAACAGGACTCTGCGCCATGCCACACAAGCAGTAGAACATAATCATGAGCTTTCAGGCAATTTCCGCGACTATATCAGCCTTTACTAGCCACCCCAGACTGCAACCCCCTTAATTATTATGTGTGGAGTGCAGCTGAGTGAGATACCAACAAAACATCGTGAGAAAGTGACTGAAGTCGAGATGCCAGGTCAGGATCGATACGAGTCACAGACAAGACGAAACTGATCAGTATCATTCAAATATCTTTGTTCAAAAGCCATATTTGTTGCAGATCTGTTTTATTTTATCTGAAATCATAGAAACACATTTAAATTATAAATTCAGAAATTAATATTACTAATAAAAGTCAGCCATGATAATTTATATTATCGCAACATACATCTCTTGCAGAAAAGGTTACCTGAATTGAGATCTGCAGAGAAACATCCAGGAAAGCCTTTTTTTATTTTACCGGGCAGGCCAAGACACCATTCATTCAATGATTCCAGTTCAGATACTTTTATATGAATTTAATTATCCAAAAGTTCTAAAACCAAATTCGATCAAAATATTCATTTTGCGCAAAATTAATTAAGAACAACGACAAATATCCAAAGGGCAATTTTGTTGTTTCTCTGTGCAATGGAACAATTAGTAAACTCCCCGTGGATCGACCGCCATGTAGTTTGCCAAAGATCGCATGCCCTTAAAGAGCGAAACCAGCCTGAGGCGGGAAAATATACTACTGGTAATAATCCGGATTCAATTAACTACAGATAATTGAAAACGCGGTTAGCAACCCACGGATGGTGAGGTCATACAGTTTTTTGCTATAAGTTCTGTTTCTCCCTCTAAATATTTTATTCTGCCTCCTCGCACGTTCTTTCTTGTTTTTTTTTTTTTTTGTTTGTTTTTTGTTTTTTTGTTTTTTTTTTGGGGGGGGGGTCTTTGTTTTCTCTTTCTTTCTTGGCTGACTGTAGAGGGTGCGATGGATAAATTGTCGTGTAAATTTCGCAAAAATGAAAATAACACTGGCAGCTCTTTTTAACAGCATTATTTACCAAAATTACACAAAAGTATCTTGAAAAACTAAAGACTAAATTCATTCAATAAAATCGTCATTGGCTCCAACCACGGCCTCCAGACGACTTCGGAATCTCCTGTAACTATTCTAGACGCTCTCCTTGTTTAAGTTGGTGATTGCTGTCATAATCTTTGCCGTAAGTTCATATTTGGTAGTACAAGTTTTTTGATCTCTCGCTCATACTAACATACTAACCTAGGGGGTTACAGACTGGGGAGTTAGATGACCAGATGTAAAGTCTTTACGTGGTCGCAGAAATTGTCTGACAGCCATGACTGGGTTCTCCTGCTTCTGTGGCATGGTGAAGAGTCGTGTTGCCAGACATAGAGTCTTCCAGCAGCCACGCTCTTGACCCAGGACGCATTACTTCCTGAATTCACTTGAAGTAGGCATACGTATTGTGTCTGAGGACCTGTGGAAAGATGTCGCCATCACTAGTGATCACTCCAAACACCATGATGTTGACTGCTGTACCTTCGTAATTCATCCAACTCCTTCCGAATTCTCTGCACTGAAAGGTTCGTACAGGAGCTACCGGCGCGAACGCCAAGCAGTACAGCATACCATTTCCAAATTTCTGGACGAGTGAATTGCATCATGGTGCTATTTTTCTCACAGACAGTACTCAACGATCCCTACTATACTGTGCAGTCGACAAAATCAAAAATAAACAACGCGCATGCGCGAAATTAAAAATATAAAACTGGTGACAATTTACCGACCGCACATATAAACAACTGAAAAGGCGGTTAGCAATCCGCGCATAATGAGGTTTTGCTGTAATTTTTTTGCTATAATTTTTGTTTCTTTTTCAAATTATTCTTCGCTCTCCTCCTATTCTTGCTCGCTGCTTAGGCTATCGATATTTGAAAACGCGTTTAGTAATCCGCGGATGATGAGGTCTTATAACTTTTTTATATTATAATTTTTATTTAAACTATTCGCATTCTGACAATTATACTCATCTTTATTTTTATCATAACGTTTCGGCCTTTGTTCCCTCCTGTCTTCCTCAGAAGTATATCGATCTGGTTAACCTAAAATGAATTCCTTTACTTAATCAACGGAGGCAGATTGATCTCCTTCAAATGCTCATGCCCAGAGATATCGTCTAGTTCTTATTTTTATTTAGTACTGAGGAGTGTCACAGGCAACAACGACCGAAACGTTATGATAGAAAAACAACAATGATGAGGACAATAGTTCGAATATAAATAGCGTAAATGATAACTCTACATCCCAGAAATTCAGATGAAAATTGAAATTTTTGTTTCTCTTATGCGTTTTTTTTTTTTCATTTACAGACTTCGTTTCTACACTTTGGCTTTTGTGCCAATGAATACAATGGAGAAGACTTTCACGGCGAAAGGGGACAGCCCGCAATACACAGAAATATTGAAGGATCAGAAATATTAAAATCCGAAGTGAAATCAGCACTGGCCAAATTGAATAATAAAAAACCAAAAAAAAAAAAAAAACCAGCAAGACCAGATGGAATTGTAATAGAGATGCCGGCAGGTTTAGACGATTTCGGCACTGACAAAATTCCAGGCTAAATAAATTAAATATGCAGCAATGATGATATGCCACATGACCTAAGTAAATGTATTTTAATAGAGCCGACTAAGAAACCAGACGTAAACGTATTCTAACTCCATCGGATAATCAGTTTAATGAGTCACATAAATCCTGTCATATGGCAGAATTTGATCGGAAATAGGACAAAAAACTGTGCGGTTTCGTTAAAGACACTAGAACAAAAATTGCGATATTTATGTTCAGAATGATATCAGAAAGAGCAATGCAAATGAAAGGGGATTTATACCTATATTTTATAGACTATACGTCTGACGAGCTATGTCACAAATAAGTGTTTAAAATGCTATTACGTTGGTGCAAAAATAATGACGTAATAATGTCGTTTTTTGACGTATTTTTTAACGTCAAAAAACGACATTATTACGTCATTATTTTTGCACCAACCTAATAGGTAAACTTGATTTATTTGGTAAAGACATTAGAATAATACAGAATCATACCGGGAGCAAACCGACCGCACAAGGATAGAAAATGCTTTCAGCAAATATTTTTTTTTTTTTTTTTTTTTTTAAGCATTGAGCCCCGAGCAAGGCGTGAAGCCACTAGGATGCAGGGGGCTTGCAGAAGATTTGGAGCAAGAGCAGATAGGAGTGATAGAAGAAAGGATGAGGGGAAGGATAGTGGGTAGATCAAGGTAACTGGAGATGTCGATTGACATTACATTTGAATAGTTGAAGATCATAGCTATCAGGGAAACAGTAATTAAGAAGGGTGTTCCACAGGCGAGAGGTGTGAGGTATGAAGCTATTGGAGTAGAAGAGACGGCTACATTTAAAATTTTCTACAGTGTAAGGGTGAGAGCGGGATGCCAGCCTCGTAGGGCGCTTGAATTCATGGAGACTGGGAACTAGTAAAAGCAGCTCATCGGAGCAATTACCATGAAAGTATTTGTAGTATCTGTGAGAGAGTGACTGCAGACGAGACGCCAGATCAGGGCCAATCACATTACATATCCGTCTCTGGATCTTGTCAAGAACTCCGAGGTAAACAGAAGGTGCCCCAGACCATATATGGCAGCACTACTCCATGCAAGGGCGAATGGTTGTTTTGTATATTTGAAGTATCGATTCAGGGGAGAAAAAATTTCTGGCGAGACACAGAGAGCCAACTTTCCTCCCAGTGCAAGAAGCAATTGACTCAATACACAAAAATAGAAAGAGGCGTAAGACACGGACGTATCTTCACATCGCACTTATTCGAACTTTACAGTGAAGTAATCCTGAGAGAATTAGAAGTTCTATCAGGATTCATTATTAACGGGGGAAATCTGAACAACTTTAGATATTGTTGTGGCATACCTACGGACGATATGTCCCCATTCTCATAAATACAATAGTAAATACAGTATGTTGGTCTGCAGTTGGAGATTCATCTCCAACTGTGCTGATCAAACCCTCTGCTTCCGGAAGGAGAGGATACCCAGACGAAGCTATGCCGAAGTCCAGAGTCTCATCTTGGGAAACAGCTACCCGACCCCTTTTTATACAGGGTCTACGGGGAATTTTTGGCCGAGTCTACCGGCTCGGATACTCCACATGAAATTCGTCCTTATGCCACATCTGACTGCGTGGGGCGGTTGGTAAATATCCTGCAGCTGAAGTCTTGTCTCCAGCTGTGCTGGTCAAACTCTCTGCCTGGAGGCAGAGAGGATTCCAATACGAGGCTATGTCGAAGGGCAAAGTCTCGTCTCCGGAAAAAGCTACTCGACCTTGTGCCACATCTGATCGTGTGGGGCAGTTGGTAGATATCCTGCAGTTGGAGATATGTAGATGACAGTATTGTTAGCAGACACAGAAATTGAGCAACAAGAACTCCAAAAAGTGAGAAGAAAGCGCTAAGCATCAACCTTAAGGAAGACGAGATGCGTAATCGTCAGCAAAAACAAATTCGACGAGTACAAAAATTTAAATATCTAGGAAGTGTCTCAACAGAGAACGGATAATGCGACACTGAAATCCAAAGCAAAAGATTTCTTCTAAAAGAAAAGCGAATTATTAGGAAAATCTCATTAGAAACAAAGAAAGGAGTAGTAGCGGTACTCGTATATGGCAGTCAATCCTGGAAAAATTCCTCACAGAATAAGAAAAGGCTTGAGGCAGTAAATATGGTTCTACAGAATGACGATAATGATGATAATAATGAAGATGATTATAATTGTTGTATTGTTAAAGAGTTTACAAACAGACAAATGAGTGAAGGAACAGCAACACGCGCTTAGATGGACGAAGAGAGGTTTATTGTAAAAGAGAATACACTACTGAAAGACCGGGAATTGGGTAGCAATCTATTAGTTCACGAAGCAAGACCGAGGTATATCCTCAGCTCACTACATATAGCTACTGATATAGTCATTCCATTACAACAATAGACATTCCATTACAACAACAATAATAATAATAGTAGCAGTAGTAGTAGTAGTAGTAGTAAAGGACGCCAACAAGTTCAAAAAGTTCAAAATGGAGTTTCAAATAGGTGCAGAAATACAAGTAAAGCAAAATACACCGACTGAAGCTTCAAAATACTTAAAAAAGAAAGCAAAGACAAATGCAACCGACCAGATACAGAAATAATGGCAAGATAAACCGCTTCATGGCCAATAATCTAGACAAACCGCATACCAAATCAGTGGCCACGTAGTGCAGGGTTCGAGGCTGAAACGGAAGGTTTTATCCTTGCGGCACGGGGATCAGTAATTGTTAACTAGGAATTATCAAGCACATATACTAAAGAATTGTGTTAGCCCACAATGCAGATTCTGTGATAAATATCCAGAAACAATTGATCATGTTGTATCAGGTTGCACGGTATTGGCACCCATTGAATAAGAAACCCGTCATGACAGAGTGGGCCAATATCTGCACTGGAAAAACTGCAGCTTCTACGGGAAAGAAACTAAAAGAAATTGGTATGAACACCACCCACATCCGATAACAATTTTATGCGACTACACAATACACACAGACAGAACAATCAAAGCTAACAGCCCAAAAATTATTATTAGAGACCGCTAGCAAATATATGGCAGTCCCTGCAGACAACAAAGTATCTTTGAAGATCTTCAAAACGCTATCAAAATACAAGGACCTTGAACTCGAAATCTCAAAAATATGGCACATGGGAACTTTTGTCGTTGGTGCCCTAGTATTGGTTGGAAAAGATTCCAGTAAACTCATTGAAGGGATTCCAGGAAGTCGATACCTTAAAGAAATACAACCGTCGAATTACGAAGGGCTTTATCTATCTATTTTTTTCTTTAGTTGGTCAGTGGAAAATATCATGATGCCATTTCTAAACTTAGGAGTCTGGGAGGGACTCGGAAAGAAATGTGTACACACCAGAAATCAAAAGAAATAATAATAATAATAATAATAATAATAATAATAATAATAATAATAATAATGTGTACTGGACGCTATATGCTAAAGAGAAACTGAAGAGAGCAAAAACAAGTGGTATGAGTATAAACTCTTTGTTCAACCAATTCGAGGTTCTGACCTCTTCTGCCAACAAGGCTGAATGCTTTGTTCGGAAATTCTCATTCAATTCAACGTTCGACACTTCCGGTGTATCCACACCCGATTTCCACCTTAGAACTGCGGTTCAGTTGAGCGAGTTGCACATAACCCCGTCATCAGTATTGGGTATTATCAAGAACCCCATAAGGCTAGTGGTGGAGACGGGATACCAGCCATTGTCTTGAAGAAATGTGCGCCTGAATTGACCTCTGCCCTCTCCAAATTATATAACTACTGCCTCAATGAATCTGGTTTTCCAGACTGTTGGAAGTCCTCATCCATTGTTCCTGTCTTTAAGAACTCTGGAGACACTTCCGACCCTTTTAATTACCATCCAGCCAATCTCCTACCACTCTTCGGCAAAGTCTTTGAAGCTTTAATCAACGCCGATGTGGTTAAGCACCTTACATCCCATGATCTGCTCTCCGACAAGCAATGTGGTTTCCGCTTTGCCTGTTCTACAGCTGATGTGCTTATGGCCATAACTGAAATTGTTTACTAAGAACTTCATAATAACGGAGAAGCTCGTGCCGTCGCTCTAGATATCTCTAAAGCGTTTGATAGGGTTTGGCATGCCGGTCTTCTTCACAAGATTCAGGGTTATGGAATTTCAGGTCAATTGTTTGACTCAATACAATCATTCAAACCGTGAATTGAATGTCGTTCTCAACGGATTCTCCTCCAGTTCCTATCCCACGAACGCAGGTGTTCCCCAAGGCTCCATCCTAGGCCCCACTCTGTTCCTTATCTTCCTTAACGATCTCCCTGACGTCATAGGTTCCCAAGTAGGCATCTACGTGGGTGACACTACTATTTACTCTTACCTCAAAAAAAAATCTAGTGGCGCTGACAAAAAAAAAATCTAGTGGCTGTTTGTCTTGAAAATGACCTCCAATCGGTTGTGAACTGGGATAGAGATTGGCTGGTTAACTTTAATGCCTCAAAAACAAAACTGCTCTCTATTACTCAGCAGAGAGAACCATCCCTGCCTCCCATTAGAATGTCTGACACTCATCTCCACGAGATCACCTCTTTGCGACTACTCGGTCTCACATTGTCTTCTGACCTGAGATGGAACAAATACATTGAGTCAATAGCTTCGTCCACAGCTAGGAAAATTGTCTCCCTGTGCCGCGCCAAGAGATTTTTCTCGCCGGAGAAAATCTACAAATCAACCATTTGCCCTTGCATGAGGTATTTCTGCCATATATGGTCTGGAGCCCCTTCTGTTTGTCTCATGGTCCTTGATAAAATCCAGAGACGGATATGCAATGTAATTGGCCCTGATCTGGCATCTCGTCTGCAGTCGCTCTCTCACAGACATGCCGTCGCCTCCCTCTGTCGTTTTTACAAATACTTTCATAGTAACTGCTCCGATGAGCTGCTTTCGCTGGTTCCCAGACTTCATGAATTTAATTTAATTTACCAGTCTGGCATCTCGCCCTCACCCATTCACTGTCGAAACTTAAATGTAGCCATCTCTTCTACTCCAATAGCTTCATGTCTCGCACTTCTCTCCTGTTTCCCTGATAGCTATAATCTCCAACTATTCAAATGTAATATCAATCGACGTCTCCAGACGCCTTGATCTATCCCCTATCCTTCGCGTCATCTTTTCCCCTATCACTCCTATTTGCTCTCGCTCCAACTCTCTGTAATCTCTTGCGTGCTAGTGACTTCCCGCCTTGCTTGAGAGTGCAAAGCTGCTCTGAAACTTCCCAATATAACGGGATAACGTAATTGAAGCAAGAAGGCCATGCCGTATGGCTATCCAGAAGGAAAAATAAAGGTGTTGGATCATCAACATAGCAGTAGCAGAGGACGAAGTGTAGTTGCGAAAGAAAAGGAAATGTATCAAGAGTTGAAAATTGAGATAGCACGCTGATAATAGGGGGTGTTGCATAATAAATTAGGAGTTCTTGCTGCTTTGGGCACCGTCTGAGCTGTCAGACAAAATGTCACTTTCAGATACATCAAAAACAGCACTGTTTGGGACAGCCAGAAAAAAGGTTTTGTTGATGCAAAGAGAGGTATAGAAACGTCTGGACACATGATCATTTGTTGTGAATCGCTAATGATCGTGAAATTACTGAACAGGATCTGTTTGAGATAACGGATAAGATGAATGTGTATTATGCACTGATTTATTTACGACTGATATTCGAATATATTCGCATCTTTGTTGACATATTAAGTTTCAAGCTTTGTATTGTCTAGTGATCTTTAGTTACATGCTGAAATCATTTTGGTAATATTGAACAGAGCCCATTATTCAGTGCACATTAATCATCAGTTCCTAACTAGATATTTATGCATCTGATACTATCATTTACTCCTTCCATAGTAGCAAATCCAACAGATCCTAGTCCTGGGTATGACGATAAACTACATCTGCATCCAGGTTAAGATGATAAGCTACGTCCAGCAGCAAGGCCTCTTACCAGGAGGTTTTGAGGAGTGTGGAACCACCTCTTAACTGCTGGTGTTCTCAGGTCTACACTGATACGGGGTGGTATCATCTGTTAGGCTCCCAGCTATGGGTATATAGTTGAATATAGTAAATGAGATAAAGAAATTGAACATAGTACAGGAGATAAAGATATTGAATATAACAAGTGAGATAAAAAAAAATTTAGCATAGTATTGAAGATAAAGAAACTAAACTTAGAATAGTTTGTGCTAAGAGTATTTTTCCTAATTCTATTTTAGTCATCTCGGATTTCCGAAAATGCATAATCTTCTGACGTCTAACTCCGACAAACATTAACCTACGACTGCACCACGCCGTGTGCTACTCACCCTCACTGAGTCAGGAGAGTAGTGGGAGAAAGCAGAAGAAACGTGTTACCAAATAAGGTAATAAAGGTACTTTGAATATTTAGAGGTAACAAACAACTCACGTGACTAAAGTTAAGTATATTCAGTAAAAATGTTCGATTTTAAATTCTCAGAAGGTTACTAAATACACTAGACTCCCGCATACGACAGGCTGGACGATACAGTAGCCGAAAAGTTGTGACGATAAAAACCAAAACGAGGACATTAAATGTAACTCTGTATAAAGATGAAGATTTTATTTGGTTTCTTTCATATCGCACTTGGCGATCTGACCTCAAATCTGCGCCGACCCTGCTTCAAACATAATTAATATTGGGGAAATTAATTTCTGATAATTACTGTTGATAATTACTCACTTCGTTACGTTGACATCAAACTCCATTGCCACTTCGAAAGCAGGCCCTCTCGCCTGCTGACTCTTCCTTGTTCGTCGAATAGAGATATGTCAATACTCTCCAACTGCAAGCGAATTCAAGTTTGGCCGAAAGCAATCAACTGCATTAAGCTTAATGCATATAAGTTTAGTTATAACCCGTTACACGTGCACAATTTCCTCCTGTTGGACAGTGCAGTCGAAGTCAATAAATACAATTGGTAAATGATAGGTTAGTATCTATATATAAAATTCTGTAACTTTTCTTAGTCCGTCTGTCACACCCTTTAAAATAGTCATACATTGACCTATCGTAACCAATTTTTGTAGAAGACCAAACAGGTAAAGGGGTAAAAGTTTTATTATTTAATATACAAAACACTCCTACTATTTTAAAAACAATTTAATGATAAAAAAATAACAATTTAAAAATTGAAATAAATACAATATTGTATTTTTTCACTAACTTTTCTTTAAGTCTTTATATAAAAAAAAATCCAATTTCCAGTTCGGTCTCCGTTTGCAAGAAAATCTCATATTCAAACGCTTCAAAAAGTTGCAATTTGGCTACAGAAATAAATATTTACCAGTTGTATGTTGCTTGCTCCAGAGTAAGAAATCTTAAGAATTTATTCTTCGCTGTTAAAAAGTGAAAAAATTAAATATTGTTTACCATAACGTCTTATAAAATTAAATCAAATTAAATTAAAGAAATTATTAAGTCGCGAAACAGGGTTTTTGTCAAAGTATTTTCCAAACACATCAACTCTAATCGAGATGTTTGTAAAATTGAACGAAAAATAGAGTTTGTAACTCTCGGCTAAAAATGTTAGCGATGACTTCAACAATACAAATACTGTTTGGATTTTTAACATGCGTCAGTATCTTGCAAAATAATTCTAGTATTTCAAAAAGCCTGATAGAGGAAGCAATATTAAGACATTGCTTTCTCTTTCTTACCACGGATAAGTTACGAGTAGACTACTGCGTTTTGCTAATTTTCTGTTTCTAATGGGGATTAGATTTTCAGCGTGCCACTTCAGAGCCTTTGTTCCAGAAATCGCTGAAAGATGTCTTTTGCGAAAGATGCGTGAAAAAAATACAGTAATTCAGTAAAAAAAAAAAAAAAGCCTTCAGTAATTTCTAGGAGTAAAAGAAATCTTCCAGGATTCCTTGGGTTACTGATACAATAATCTAAAGAACTACAGACGAAACTGTTATGAACCATGGTTTTAAGTTTGACTTTAATTTAAGGAAAAATGCCCGTCAAAACATAATTTACATATCAGTGTACGCTTTTGAATATTTGCTATATAGGGGGCGGTGAAAGTTTCCTCTGTGAAGGCGGACGATCACGCAAAAAAGTTTGGGAAAAGTTTGCCTTAAACTGACCACCGACATCCCTTTCTTTACGAAGTGTCGCAAGAAGCCGGATTCCTAGTAAATCTTTCCAAAGGAGAAACTATTATCTAGAATTAGAATGAAAACACTGATAGCATCAGAAGAAATAGGGGTATGGGATTAATAAATATTTACTAAGCACTTCAAGTATGGATCATTTACAACAAATTTAATATGGGAGATAAAGAAATTGAACATAGTACAGGAGATAAATTGTCTATAGTATGGGCGATAAAGAAAATGAATATAGTGTGGGAGATAAACATATTGAACATAGTGTGTGAAATAAAGAAAATGAACATAGTACGTAAAATAAAGAATTTGAACATAGTACATGAGAAAAAGTAAATAAACATAGTACGTGAGATAAAGAAATTGAATATAGTAAGTGAGATAAGGAAATTGAACATAGTAAGTGAGATAAAGAAATTGAACATAGTACAGAAGATTAAGATATTGAACATAGTACGTGAGATAAAGATATTCAATATAGTACGTGAGATAAAGAAATTGAATATAGTACGTGAGATAAAGAAATTGAACATAGTACGTGAGATAAAGAAATTGAATATAGTCGTAAAATAAAGAAAATGAAGATAGTACGTGAGATAAAGAAATTGAAAATAATACTAACCATAATGAAACTAAACATAGGTTGTGCTAAAAGTAGTTTTTTTTTCAACCTTAGAAGTTGCTGCAAGTACCAAATATTAACCTAAGAAGCTATCATTTTTAAATAGTCTTGTCTGTATTTGGTATGAGCTAGGCCATTCTTCGGAAGAGTGGAGGTTTTTACACTAGTGGAAGTACTTTTTAATTGCCGCTGTTCTCAAGTTCAACCTGACTTCGGATGATAGCACCTGTTGTGCTTCCAGCTATAGTCAAATAGTGCGCCCACAAACAAAAACCAAAACGCGAGGGCAGTATAAAAATACATTTTTGTGGTAACAAATATGACCAATATATTTTATAGTACACATTTACCAACAATATATATTTATAGTAGAATGACCAACAATACATTTTTGTAACAAAAGTACAATCAATACAGCACTAATGAGGTATAAAATAATTTTTATTGTGAAATTAACAGAAATACATACTTTTAAATTACCAACAGAACATATTATTTAATATCTATAAAAGTGTGTTTACCCTGAATATTGTCCTGGGCATGACGATAAACTCAATCCGGCAGCAAGGCCTGTGACCGGGAGAGTGGATGTTTTGAGAAGCGTGGATCCACCTCTTAATTGGTGTTGTTTTCAGGTCTACTGGGATGGTAGTAGCTGTTAGGGTCCCAGTTATGGAATGTAAACCACCAAAAAGAAAACTCTATGAAAGCATAAAAATACATTTTGATATAAAATATTAGAATACATATTCATAGTAAAATGACCAACAATATATTTATCTGTAGTTGAAGGCGTATATTACATATGTAGCTGAGTACAAAATATTTAGATTTCGGCATTAAATAACCCATAGAGTTGTTGATATGCCGCTAAACAACATCAAGCAACTAACATAAAAGTATAAAATTATGTACAAAATATCTGCAGTTGAAGGTATAAAATTACGCAAAAACATTTAGATTTCGGCATTAAATGACCCATAGAAGTGTTGATATGCCGCTAAACAATATCACCCAGCCAACCAACCAACAATACATATTTATAGTAAATTGACCATCAATATATTTTATCTGTAGTTAAAATCATAAAATTGCATTCAAAATATTTAGATTTCGGCATAGAGGCGTTGATATGCCGCTAAATAACATCAACTAAAAGTATAAAATTATGTACAAAATATGTGTAGTTGAAGGCAGAAAATTTCGTACAAAATCTCTAGATTTCGCTATTCAATAACCCATAAAAGGTGTTGATATAACGCTAAACAACATCGACCAAACCAAACTTAAATAGCTTTGTGAGATCTAGTTTCTGATATATCTTGCCTCCTACCCGTTCAGATATATTGGGTTGGTGCAAAAATAATGTCGTTTTTCTTTTGAAGTTGAACGTCAAAAAACGACATTATTTTTGCACCGACCTAATCTCTAACCCGTGAACTGTGTAAAGCCACCATCTGAAATCAATGAATAAAAATTGATTCCAGCGAATGAACAATGTATGTTTCTTCAAACCTTGCGGACTGTTGCTGCAGCACGACAAAGAAATGTGCCAAATAACCACAAAACCTGAGAACTTACAACAGCAGCAACTAAAATGAATAACACAAGTCACTAGAAAAGAAAATAATGGCATAAAGATATTGACGTTCCACAGTACATGAAAAAAAGGTCGGGGTGGAAACAGCCATCAATAATAAAAAGAGCAACAACAGTTAGTGATACCACTTTCATGAGAAATTGTTTTAACAGAAAGATTTTATGACCTCCAACCAACAGTACCACTGATTGCTCGGTCAATGAATTCTGAATGTTTCCTCATAAGGAAACATTATAATTAAAGGATTAATTATTACTGTTGATTACTATTAGGCTGGTGCAAAAATAATGTCGTTGTCTCACATATGTGAGAAAACGACATTATTTTTGCACCAACCTAATATTTAGATTATCTGGACTCATCTTTGTTGCCATATTCACGACGTTTCGGTCGTTCTACACTCCGACCTTTTTCAGATGATTAGAATTTCGGATCGGACCCTTTACTTCGTACACCGGTGTAGATTGTTTTAGTTCCATGTTCCATGCATCTTCTGGATGAGTCACTCTCGGTTATAATGCGTTCGGCTCGAAATTCCAATCAAATGACGAAGTCCGTAACGTACAACGGCCGGAACTCTGGAAATATTGGTAACAACGATGAGGACAACAGTCCGATCAATGTAAATAGTGTAAATAATTACAATAACTCATCTCAGAAATATAGACAGATATTATTAAACGATTGATATTACTAATACCATTAGCATTCGGAAGGAAGCACGTCGACGGTGTCTGTTTTCAGGCATACGGATGACGTGGTCAAACCAATATAGCTGTCGATAAACAAGCATAATTTTGATGATTTTTCGATCGACACCTACGTTGGGTTGGCCATGGGTCCCCTGCTATATACATCATTTACACGTAGTAGCCATAATTGACGAACGTTGCTACGCGAGATCTTCACACAGTGAACTGACAACTGGCACATTTGAACATGACTTGGTATACTACTGAATAAATGTTCAATCCTGTTTCTGTTTCCTCGATTAGCGACGCTCTGTGGTAACAGACGTTGCTTACCCTCGTATTTACAAAGATTAGCTTAGTCTGGCATAAGGTCAGAAGTAAAGCTTGAAATCATTACATTAGTAATGGTCTCTATCTATTGGAAACAACATTCAAATAAATCACAGGTTTATAGATCCATCCTTGATATTTCTACAATCTTACGCCAACGCAGAAAGTGCTTTGCAAGACGAATTCTGACAAGAAAAACAAGAACTTGCTCGTGATCTACTGTTCTGGACACCTAGCCAAGGAACAAGACGGGCTGGTTGCCCAGCAACTACCTACACTTACCTGCTATATTATGACACAGGATGCCATCCTAATGACCTTCCCGACCTTGATGCAGGATCGTCATGGTTGGCGTGATAGAACCATGAATATCCGAGCTAGCTCCACGGAATAAATAATAAAAAATTAAAATAGTGAATAGGATAAATTTAAGCCATCTCCTCATTAATCTGGGCTCTTATTTGTAACTTTCTGCAACTGTCTTTTTCTTTCAAAACCGTTTTGGCATTAGGAATAATAATGTTAGGCTGTTTCAAACAAGTTATTAGCTAAAGGTTCATACATCTCACGACATCACTCCATCAGAGAGTAAAGAACTTTATTTTTTTTTTTTTAAATCAGTATTTTCTTTCTTTGAATAAACTACTTTCTACCTTACGTTGCCTTTTGTAATTCCCTGTACCCTAAACACACTCACTCACTCACTCACTCAATCACTCATTGATTCACTCACTCACTCATTGACTCACTCATTGACTCACTCACTCACTCATTGACTCACTCACTCACTCATTGACTCACTCACTCACTCATTGACTCATTGACTCACTGACTCGCCCACTCATTGACTCACTCACTCACTGACTCACTCACTCATTGTCTCACTCACTCACTCATTGACTCATTGACTCAATCACTCACTCACTCACTCACTCATTGACTCACTCACTCACTCACTCATTGACTCACTCACTCACTAACAGTTTCACGCTTCGGTGTGTTTTTCTTCTTGTTCTGACAATGACACTGAGGTATGAAACCGGCAGTCATTATATTGTGCTAATTCCTATGTCCACACGATCTGTATCTATAAACGATGTATCTCCGATCTTGACACTTCCCCCTATAAATGAAGTAATTTTCTAAAACAGCGTCTTTCTCACGTTTTTTTTTTTTTCAAAGAATTAATGGATTTATTTTTAACCCGATATTTACATTTGAGGCCGGAGAGCGAATTTTCTTGATTAAGTTTCCTCGAATGCGCAGCCTTATAAACACTGTATAAATTTGTCTATTTCAAACATGGGTATCCACACACACACACACACACACATAAGTGGGAGTGAGTGAGGCAGAAGCCACGAGAGGTTGAGGTAAGAGGCCGAAGCAAAATTGTGGTCAAAGAAATTCTCAGAGACCATTAGTTTTGATCGGTCGAGCTAGCTCTGCCTTCACTTAAAATATCGGGGATAGGTCCGTAGAGCTGTGATTTATTTGGATGTTGTCTCCAAGTGATGTTAGAAGGTTACGGTTAAGTGATGTTAAGTATAGCTCTCAGATTCCGAGTGTAGGTTCCATCAAACTTAGACACAAGAGTTTTAGTAAATTCCCCATACATGAACACCGCCTCTACAGCGGTTCGAAAGAATTTCCCTTTGACCTTGTCTGGTAGATCAGATTTCCAGATTAACTTCAAGACATACCAGATTTTAGCTTTGTGAATTTTCTCATCCTTTTCAGTAGAATTTGTTTCGCTTCCTAGGTGTGTAAAAGATTCAACATGTTTTTATTGATTCACCTGAGACAGTGCTTATTGAGCCTTGATGGTCGAGGCTTATGAATTCAATTTTCGAAGTATTGATATAGAGACTGACCTCGTTAACCGTATCTTCTAGATGATGTAGAACTGCGGGTTTTGCAGTGATAGCTACAGCATTTGTATAGTCAATATCGGCCAACTTTTTTTTATCAACTTCACTAAGATGCTATTACTGGGAGAGAATCCTTTATCCGAAATTCTTTTTCGGTTTTCAGATGTTTGTTTTTTTTTTTTTTTTTTTTTTTATTCGTATTTTGGAATACCGGCTATTTCATTTGTCTATAGCATCTATAAAATGGGACAACTTTGGAATGGAACTCAAGCATAAACATTATAACCCTTTACATTTCATAACACAGCTTATACATATACCTTGAAGGTACTTTATATAAATAACATATACCCTAAAAGTAGTTTTGTATAAAATTTAATAAATGTTATGTACATACAGATACATGTAATGGCGCAAGGCATGCAATTCTCACACGGATTTTTAAACGTCCTGGGTATGACGGTAAACTACATCCGCGTCCTGGGTATGACGGTAAACTACATCCGTGTCCTGGGTATGACGGTAAACTACATCCGCGTCCTGGGTACGGCGATAAACTGCATCCAACAGCAAGGTCTCAGATAATGTTTTCAGAAAAATAATGTTGCCAGCTCTAAGTTTTTGAAACAATAGTGTTGCCAGCTCTATGTTTTTGAAACAATAATGTTGCCAGCTCTAAGTTTTTGAAACAATGGTGTTGCCAGCTCTATGTTTGTTTTTTTGAAACAATGGTGTTGCCAGCTCTATGTTTTTGAAACAATAATGTTGCCAGCTCTAAGTTTTTGAAATAATAATGTTGCCAGCTATACGTTTTTTTGTAAAAGAGTATTGTTGCCAGCTATACGTTTTTTTGTAAAAAAGTAATGTTGCCAGCTATACGTTTTTTGTAAAAGAGTAATGTTGCCAGCTATACGTTTTTTTGTAAAAGAGTAATGTTGCCAGCTATACGTTTTTTGTAAAAGAGTAATGTTGCCAGCTATACGTTTTTTTTTGTAAAAGAGTAATGTTGCTAGCTATACGTTTTTTTGTAAAAGAGTAATGTTGCCAGCTATACGTTTTTTGTAAAAGAGTAATGTTGCCAGCTATACGTTTTTTTTTGTAAAAAAGTAATGTTGCCAGCTATACGTTTTTTTTGTAAAAAAGTAATGTTGCCAGCTATACGTTTTTTTTGTGAAAAAGTAATGTTGCCAGCTATACGTTTTTTTTTTGTAAAAAAGCAATGTTGCCAGCTACACATTTTTTTGTAAAGGAATAATGTTGCCAGCTATACGTTTTTTGTTCCATACAAAATAGGCATTTAAAATTCATATAAACTGGATTTGGTATTAAATAACCCACAGTGGTTGATATGCCATAAAACACAAACAAACAAACAAACAAACGGATTTTTAAATGACGAAATTAAGATTTTATGTAAAAATGTGTTGTACTTTTTGTACATGTACAAAAAAACATGACCACTACTTGAATATATATATATATATATATATATATATATATATATGCAACACCAAATACAGCCTCTTCATCAGGTGTGAGAAACTGGAGGGAGAGAGTATATCATCAAAGACATTACTTTGAGTTTGGGAAGGAAAATTCGGTAAGCTATCAATCTCTACCAATGATGTGTTCTAATAAAAATGCTACAATACGCAGAGATACAGTATTTGTGTAAAAACAAAACATGGATTCTGTTTACAGTTAAATGTAATAAAAACTGAAATAAATCAGCATTTTATTCGTAACGCAGCAGCGCAATAATCATTCTTCGGGTAGCCATATTGCTTTCTGAAAATTTTCATTTGAAGCAAATCTGAAAATCTTTCGGGCTTTGGAATTTTGGATAAAAGATAAACAACATTCATTACTAAATTTTAAGTAGTTTTCCTTTTAATCTTATTTTAATTGCTTATTTATACCAAGCAGTTGTATTAAGTTTTCTGAAGCATTATGTTATCATTACTATTACTTGTGGTATTATCCATCATATGACGGTGTTTTAATATTGTGAATTGATATTGTGGATAATATGATGTTGTCATTTTTGGTCGTCGATATTTCAAATACTCATAAGCTTATCCGGTGGAACGGGCTTTCAACACACGCAAGTAAAGAAAGCTAAAAACATAGACCGACATATTTTGTCTATTGAAAATCAAGACACTGACTTTTATATTTCAAATTTTTTTACTAGTTTTTTTTTTTTCTTCACCATGACCGCTCCCTTCTTAAGGCAACGCTCAAATAGTTTTATGGCAGAATCGTTCTAGCTACCGTATACGGATGATTAACCCATAAGATACGCGATGCGTGTTCGAGTCATGTCGGAAAGTGTTCTCTTCTGAATACCGACATTTGAAGGTGTGACTGCGACATCATATTGAAACGCTCGTACGATCAGCGAAGTTAAACACTGACGATCCGGGTCATGTGACTTGATGGGTAGCCGCTTGAGAATACCAGGCGCTGGAAGCTTGGATGAGCATTTGTTGTAATAGATGATGACTAGGGATTGTTAATCGTAAAGTTCCGACTCCAGTCGTGTTCATTATATTAACTTATACGCAAATACCCTTGGGAAAGTTAAGCAATGCCGAGCCTGGTCAGTAACTTGATGGGTAATCGCTTGGGAATATTGAGGTGTGGTTTGTGTAATGATTAACAATGTAATAATTATATTCTCTCTCTCTCTCTCTCTATATATATATGTATGTATCATATATATATATATATATATATATATATATATATATTCTGTATATATATTAATTCATATATATATATATATGTAATATATATATATACTATACATATTATATATATATATTCATTCATATATGTGTATATATTTATACATATATATATATATATATATATATAATTAGAGAATCTTGTTATTTATATTAAAATTGTTGTCCTTTAACAAAGAAATTATCGTTCTATATATAATGATATATAGATATATATATCTGTAAGGAATAAAATGTAATAATTATATTCACTATATATATATTCCATATGTATGTATCATTATATATATATATATATATATATATATATATATATATATATATATATTCATTCATATATATATATGTAATATATATACTATACATATTATATATATATACATTCATTTATATATATATATATATATATATATATATATATATATATATATATATATAATTAGTGTATCTTGTTATTTATATTAAAATGGTAGCCCTTTAACAAAGAAATTATCGTTCTATATGCTCTGACAGCTCAGATCACCTAGTAGAATATCAATAGCTTGCACTTCACTCTTGACAACGCCAAGAGCCTGTGTAAATCATTAGATATCTCATCTTCCAGTAGTGTGCTACATCAGATTAAATCTATGGAACCTAAAATGACTAAATCTACACCTAAACTGCAACATGACAGAATCCTGAAGGACCCAAGTTGCAAGGAGATAAACAAAAACTGTTATAAACGAATAAATCCTGTACAAAATGGCGCCTACGAGAAACACTGGTGGCGTCGCCGTACGAGATCATCTAGACAATAAAGGAACAAATAGATGACAAGAAATACTAGAGATGATAAAAAAAAGGCGACAAGAAACAATGCCAAGGAATGGAAAAGAATACCTAACACTAAACACAGGAATTAAACGCAAATGTCGACCGGCTAAAGAGGAATGGTACAACGAAAATTGCACAAAATTAGGGAAAATGAGCCACAGGACTAAAGCATATATGCAAAACAGTATAAATGAATTAACGGAACGAAAGTTGAGTCAATCAGCAGGATCTATGAAATCAAAGGAATGATCACTGTTAAATAAAAAAAAAAATATCCCAAATGTGCATCGAATACGTCAAATAACTTTTTCACGGGGCGAGGGAGAAATATTCGCCGGAAATTACGGAAGCACCAAAAATATTAGGTTGGTGCAAAAATAATGACGTAATAATGTCGTTTTTTGACGTATTTTTTAACGCCAAAAAACGACATTATTACGTCATTATTTTTGCACCAACCTAATAGTAAATGATAAAGTAGAGGCTCGGATGAGGAATCGGAGAGCCGAGTTCGAATTCCAGTCGAATCCATTACATTCACTTACGAACTAATACCCTTGGGGAAGGTATGAATCCTTTTCTTCTTCCTTCAGCTATGGGTAAATAGCAGAACAGACCGGGTTCTATAGCCCTGGATGACAACTGGTCAACTGAAAAAAAAAAAAATGTCAACTTACTGCAGGAAAAAAATCTGCCTCGTCAGTCATTTATCGAAAGATACATGATCGCCTAAGCGTTTATCAGGCATGGCACATAACTGAATGAAGATATGTACTGGAGAAAATGAACAGGAACTAAACAACAGGTTTTGATTTTGTTTTTAATCATTTCATCCCAAGTAAGGGAATAAGGCCACTAGGACGCAAAGGGGTTAGACTTTGTTAGAAAATACGAGAAAACTATTACATAGGAGAGAGGACAAGAAATTAATTTAGACAAGAAATAACGATTGACATTGCATTTAAATTTTTGAAGATGAAAATTCAGTGGAAAGCAACCAACGGGAGAGAGTTCATCATGCGAGAAGTGCGAGAGAAGAAACCCTTAGCATAGAAATTAGGGTTATATCTAGTCATTTCAACTGTAAAATGATGAGACCTTGCCGCCAATCTAGTACTGCACTTAAATTCATAAAACCTGGGTACCATAGCGAAAAGTTCATAAGAACAATTACGATGAAAGTATTTATAGAAAAGGCACAAGAAGGCAACTTTACGGCGGCTGGAAAGTAACTGAAGCCGAGATGCCAGGTCAAGACCAATGACATTGCAGATTCTTCTTTGGGGTTTATCAAAAATTTTTAAATATATAACAGAAGCACCAGACCAGATGTGGCAGCAATATTGAAAGCAAGGAAGAATTGTAGACTTAGCGAGAAAAATTGTTTAGTACCACATAATGAACCAAAGTATATCTAAGCAGCTTGTCGCTGGATTGTGGTTAACGAACTACTTCACCCAGAATTATCGTTTTGGTTTAGATTAACTAAAGCTGAGTGGCTAACTATTATACTTGCGTGGCTCGTTTCACCCAGGCTAGCGCCGTACTTGTAGTGATTTTCTAAGCCCGGCTTAGATGTGGCACAAGGGCGAAAGTCACTACTCAGTCGTAATTGATCTAGCAAGACAAGCATTCTAACCATTACACCACGCCGAGGTGCCCTAATTTTCCAAGCGTAGCTTGGATGTGGCAGAAGGCCGAAATTAAGGGGGCACCCAGTGAGGATTGAACTCACTACTCAGTCATAATTTTTCTAGCGAGATAAGCTTGCTAACCATTGCACCACCTTGAGGTGCCCCTAGCTCCGTACTTGTATTCTTGTGTCAGATACGTATTTGGACATATCTATGGCATTGTAAATATTATAAATGTCGAAATTTGATATATGCGCCTTTTCTATAAATACTTTCATCTCTTAAAAGCAATGGACACGTAAAGACGACCAGCGGTTCGTTGTGTCTATAAAAACGTCTATACTAATTCAAATGAAAACAGTAGTTCCAATAAACTGTACAGTAGTTATCAAACTACATTGTCAGACAATTACAGTCTAATGACTTCGATACGAACCGGGTGAGAGACACGTAGAGCTTTTATGTAGATTAAAGCTTTTATTAAATTCTTGGTGTTTTCATTCCAGGCTAGGAGCTTTAAACTTGTAGCTTTATGTAAGACGACTCTTTGGAAATACAAAAAAAATTGTAGGCATAATATCAAAATTTGAGAGAGAATTCGCACTATTTTGTTTTGTTTTCAATGATTGGCAATAATTAATTGTTATTCTGAACTGAAAGAAAATAAAAAAAAAATTAATGTGAGTCGACAAATGAAGAAACTTATTAAGAAATCTAAAAAAAAAATATGTTTAGGTTTTCTGTCTACTTAAAATTATTGTGTTAATTGTTCAATGTATTGTTACAAAGTTAAAAGAAGACAACAGACAAATGATACTTTTTTATCACTGCTTACGAAACCTTTACCAATTAAGCTTATAGTTCGTTTCATAAACACCAGCCAACAAGGGAAAGCAATATGGAAAATGACGCGAAAGTGGAGCACTAACAACTCGACATGTACTCACACGTTTATCTAATTAGATCCAGTTTCTAATTAGTGTTCACTATCAAAGAATACAGAACTTCATTCACAAATGTTGTTCTGGCGAGAAATAGAGATCCTGAACAAGAACCTTTCAGGCAGACAAGCGGTAACATGTCTTTGCGAGTTATGAATAATCGTGTTTCGAAAGCGAAAGAATAAACATTAAGAACCTGGACAAAGAAACTGTAGCATTGTCCTGGCTAAAATATCCGATCGCGCTTCTATTTTCTGTCCAGATGACAAGTCGAAATAATTCTTTTATTATAGAGTTGTTATTTGCCCGGTCACTGAATATTTTTTATTTGTCTATTGTTAATGCTTCTCATCTCCTTCTTCGAAGTTTCTTTTATCAGAAAGGAAAATTGAATTCATATTCTGGAAATAAATATTCCATTTTCAAGTTGAACATATATATCATGAAATTTCAACCTATGTCATTCGTCCGGAAATAATACTGGTATAGAGCAAATTTAAATTATTACTAAGATTAGCTTATTTTAGTTTGACACAAATCAATACGGCACACAATGAAGAACAACTCCATTTTTACAAGGCGTTTCCATTCAGAAAATAGGCGATAATGGTTCTCCACAATTTCCTATCACTTGTGTTTCTTAGAAGTGTTTTTCTGTCGTTCCTAAGGCTAGTTCCGTCAGCTATTCACACAAGCTCGTCAGGTAAGTGACTCGCTGTCTTCCCCAATCTCTCTTATCTTTAATATGACCCGTGAGGATTAATTCTTCCAAGACTTCATTATTTATTATGCGTCCAGGGAATTTAAGCTGTCTTTTCCTGATTCTAAGTCGAAGTATTCTTTCTGTTGCCATTTTCTTGAAGACTTCCTCGTTGCTTATTAGCTCTGTCCATAGAATTTTCAATCCAGTATTTTCTTTGTTTATAATGCATTTTTGTCCGTCTCTCAACACCTTGCTTAGCTTTTGGGGGTACTTCTTTCGCTAGTCCTATGCGTGTTAAATATCTCGGTGTTGCATTTTCCATCTTCTGTTAAAACATTTCCTAGATATTTGAACTTCAGCATCAGCTTGATGTCTATACCTCCAATTCGTAATTCGCATCTTGGGGGGGTCTTTTGCTGATGACCACACTTTCTGTCTTCTTGAATCTGATGGTTAGTATTTTTATTTTCTCACTTGCCTCTACCACAGCATCTAAGAGGTCCTATAGTTTCCTTTCCAAGTTAGCCATCAAGACACTGTCATCTGAGTATCCTATATTGTTAAGATCACGCCCACCGATAATAAATCTGATAGGGTCTCCAGTTCTCTTAGGATAGCGTCGCTGTATGACTTGAATCAATCTGGGAAGGAGACACGTCCTTGTCTCACGCCTCTTTCACTTTTCATATAGCTACTCAATTTATCTGTAACGCTGGCTGTTTACTATAAGTTCTGGGTTTTTCTAACATCTTTTCCGAATAGATCCAGTTTTCCTAATAGTTCAAATAGATCCTTGTGTCGTAACTTATCAAATGCTTTTGAGCAATCTGTAAAACATAAATGCACATCCTTCTGCATTTGTATTGTGCTATCTCTCTCTCTCTCTCTCTCTCTCTCTCTCTCTCTCTCTCTCTCTCTCTCTCTCTCTCTGATATCATTTTGATAAGGAATATCTCATTTCTTTTTTTCTATGTCCTTAACAAAGTCATACCGTTGTGCAATTTCTGGTTTCATTCTACTTCGCGTCCTATTCATCAGCATTCGCATCATTACTTTATTTAGGTGGCTCATTAAGTAAATTGTCGTATGGAGTTCGCATTCATTTGCACTCGGTCCCTTAGAAAAAGCTACAAAAAAGCTCCGGTATGTAGCTCCTGTTGCATATTTCGTTTATTACTTGTGTGATATTGTCGATGCCGAAGTCGTCTAAGGCTGAGACCATTTCTGTTACAATCCCTTTTTATCTTCCATCTGCATGGCTGATGCTAACCTTCACAAGATTTAATCATTGCGTTTCTCGGACTAACGTTTTCAGCTGACATTAACTGGAAAGAGCATATTAGATCAATATAATATATAAAATGATCACGGCGAGAACAATTATTCGAACGAACTAAAGTATATCTAAGCAGCTTGTCACTGGGTTGTGATAATTGAATCACTTCAGTAGACCATTGCTCTTTAGCAAGACCATCGATGTGACCCAGAATTATGTTTTTGGATTTGATTAAGTAAAGTTGAGTGGATAACTATCATAACTGCGTCGGGTGTTCGAACCACGCAAGCTCCACGCTTACATCCTTGTCAGATAAATATTTGGAAATACCTACGATATTGTAAATATTATGAATGTGGAAGTTTCGCATATGGAAATATCTGGCAAAATACAATGGACGGCTGAAGAGAGTCAGAGTGTAGTTGGTCGAAACTTTCGGTCTATAATAACGTCTACAATAATCAAGATGAGAGCAATTATTCGAATAAATTAAAATCTATCGGGGCACTGGTATGGTATGGTATGGTATGGGTTATCGAACTACATTCACCACTTCTCCTCCTCCCAGCTATAGGTTAAACAGTGAAACTTTGTATCAAAAACAACAACTATGTTATATAACTATATTCCTTAGGATATGGTACGGTATATTTCAATGTTCTAAACCCATTTCGTCGCATCTGCGCTTGTGCAAACGCAAATCATCTTCTAGAAAATATTAAATAGATTACGACTTGGCTTAATTCCATATCTCGTTGAATGACTGGCTCTCGTACGATTACCAAAGTTAAACGACGTCGAATCTCCTCACTGCCTAGATGGGTGACCGCTTGAGAATACCAGGTGATGTAAGCTTGTATTTGTGGTTGGTTGATTGATTGATTTTGCTTGGAGAATATCAACGCCACTATCAGTCATTTAATGCGAAAATCTAAATATTTTGAACAAAATTTCATGGCTTCAACTAAATATATTTTGAACGCAATAGTATGCCATCAACTACAGATAAAATGGATTATTGGTCATTTTGCTATAAAATGTAATGTTAGTAATTCTTCTATAAATGTGTTATTTATAGTAAAGTTTACTATAAATATGTATTTTTTGTTAACTTACTATAAATATATATTGTTGGTATTTTTATATAAACATATATTGTTGGTATTTTCTAATATAAATACGTCTTGTTGGTGTCTTTTTCATATAAATATGTCTTGTTGGTATCTTAATATATATATATATATATATATATATATATATATATATATATATATATATATATATATATTACAATGTTTAAGGAACACCGGAATGGGTGTCGTAATCAAATGATTACCAGCTTTTCTCATTATATAACAGATCATTATGACTATGCAGTGAGTTTGATCATCACTTAGTGACACAGACCCTTGACTTGGAGCTAGATTTATTAAAGTTTACTAATTATTTGGGTATAATACACCACTAAATTTGAACAACCAAAATCCTGAAAAAGTCTCTCAGGCATAATACGCAGTGATTACGCTAACTAATTTATGTCTACCATACCGATATATATATATATATATATATATATATATATATATATATATATATATATACAGATAGATAGATCGATAGATAGATATAATTATTATATAATGAAAAACAAACACTAAATCCAGAGGTGATATTTATTTCATTGAAGTCGATAAAAAACGGCTTTAAATCTTCAGGCCTGTAAAGCAAATGTAAATGGAAAACAAACTCCAGGTTTAAACATTAAGAATAGTGATTACGTATTGAGAGAGTGGGTGAAAGAAAGATGTAAATCTCTTATCGTGTAGGAAGTAGGGAAGGAAATGGTGTTTATACATGAGTTGGCGGTGAGAACAAAAGAGTCCGTCACAGTTGTATTAAGTGACATTAGGACTCGTGGTGACCGGGTTGTGGATATATATATATCGTTACAAAAGATGGCAGTTCAGAATACATGAAATTAAGGAAAGTAAAGGTTTTTAGTGTAAAATCGAAATTCTGTCTGGACCCTGATTCAGATTGTCGTCTTGCTCTGCATTTGACATGGAGCTCCCAAATATCTATGTCTATATCCTCTTAGAAATTCAATACGGATTAGCAATAATTTTTTTATTAATAAATATATATATATATATATATATATATATATATATATATATATATATATATATATATATATATATAGATACATACATACTAAAAATGTAATCTTGAGAGTTCCCGAGATACAGCTTAAGTGAAACAATATCCAGCCAAGTTAGGAGCAAATTGTGCCTTGAACCTCTGACGATTACAATACAAACTTTCATTAAAGTTAGACGGGGTTCTTCAGCTAGGCCCGTTTTTATGCTTTTACGGTATTTTTAATTGTAAATTCAGTGTTTGATTTCGATAAACATTCTTGCTTCAATCCGCTTATATAAACAAATAATTGCCTAGTATATTCCAACGAATATGTATGTGAAAAATAAGCGTACATAATGCGTTAAAGCAACAGTAGTAAATGAATTTAAATACGTATAACACATATTTATAGAAGTCACTACACCACATTAGAACTTGTTTTATAAACAATCATTTGAAATGTGAAGAAGCTACACGTCTCGCATCACTTGATGTTAAATAAATAAATAGATAGACGCCGATCTGCAGCCGTTACATATTTTGAAACAAATGCGACATACAAGAATGTGCAATAAAAATATAACTTTATTTTTTAAAGAAGACTACATATGTCTTATGCTATTACTCCAAATTTACACGCAACGAGTTAATTATGAACCCCAGCGAAGTAATAACGCTTCTTCTAAAGGTTTTAATTACAAAATAAAATGTGTAATTAATAGTAAATGTGATAATATTCTTACCTAATCATTTTGGCATCATGAGCCAACAGGATTATAGGTGGTCTTATATATATATATATATATATATATATATATATATATATATGTATATATACAGTAGCGTCCAAAACTAAGGGACAAAATTTTAAAACCTAATATTTGTTAGAAATAACAACTGTGAAAAGCTGAAATTTTGACAACTGGTAGTCGTTATCATCCATAATAACATACTAAAATTTGAATTATTTGGAAAGGATAGAAAAAGAATTATAACAATTATTTATTTATTTTCCAAATAAGATCGTCCAAAAGTAAGGGACAAAATTGAGATAATATGTGGGCTCGACAAGTGTACATATAAATTTTAGATCAAATAGAATAAATCCAGTGTTGCAATGGCTTTATATTTAAAAAAAACAATTATAATATTATGCACTACGGTTGTATTGAGCACTATTTTTTTTAAAATAAATATAAATGGTAAGCACTCTGAATTATAAATCTCATTGTTCTTTCCTATTATTTTAATATATATATATATATATATATATATATATATATATAAAGTAAATATATATATATATATATATATATATATATGTGTGTGTGTGTGTGTGTGTGTGTGTGCATGTATGTTTGTAAATTATTTTCAGATAGTGTATCTCTGCAGGGAGAATATGAATAAAAAGACAAAAGGAAAAATTACTTTAGCGGACGTGTTTTACTATCTAAGTGACTTTATCAAGGCAAATGTAAAGAGTTATTTTGTCGCACGTGTTTATATACAAGATGTGTTGCATACTAAATCGATTACGCCTGAGTAGTGATTGCGATTCTTACTCAGCGTTGTGCTACATCTATAATCAAATATACTACAGGACAATTTAGACATTTCTGAACGAGTTGTGTGTCATTTATACACTAATTTAATCGGGATAATGTAATTACCAAGTGCTTTTGTGGAGGTACGTTGGAGTAATATATATCAACATGGACTGAGGGATCGGACGGAGGGCCGAGTTCCAATTCCAGTCGGGTTCGTTACATTCACTTACGTGCAAATACCCTTGGGAAAGTTGTGAATCCATTTATTCTCTTCCACCAGCTATGACGGACTGGGTCCTACTGATTTGGGTGGCTCTTATTGAAAATCAAATCTGAATTCTAAGCCTCCAACTATGGATTAAACTCGCAAGTGGCAAGCGTAGTGTGTACGACTACACTCCTAAAGATATTGTCAATCAGGGCAGGGTTCCTCTAAGCAGTGGGAAAGTTCTGGATCTATTCTAATGATCTCTCTTCCCTGGTAACTTTTATAGTCACAACCTTTCGGCCGTTGTAGCTTTGACCTTCTTCAGATGTGTATAGTATTCAGTAACCTTTGTTGAATTAAGTGGAATTGACAAAATTCTCAATAACAATACGAAGAACAGATCAAAATAATACAAAACAAAATACAATATAAGGCAAAGTAAAGCGTTGGCAAAATAGAACTAATGTTCACACGCAAAAGGGATACAGTCAAATGGTTACAGACTTATGACTTCAAAGTAAGCAAAACATGCGTGGGTAAGACTGATAATTGCACATTTTTATTAGCGAGGAAGAAATTACGATTTGTTTAGAAATTTGGAGACGCGAGATATTCAGCAGCAATTACCCGAGATTGAAACCAATAGCCTAAAATATTGGGGCTATAAAAACCAATATGAGAATACTCATGTCTAAATAGATAACGATCACGAATCCCGTAACTCGTTAGGGTCGTAGGCGCACCACACGCACTGCAGCAGATGTTGTGTCTTGGGCAAGATAGCTTGACGAAACCTAATCGTCTCCAGGGTGGTTTGAATTCATAGTTTTTCCTCTTCTAGACCGGCTGCTACTCTAAGCTATATAACCCAGTCTGTTCTGCTACCTAACCAAAGC
Organism: Acanthosepion lycidas; assembly: GCA_963932145.1. Classification (NCBI taxonomy): domain Eukaryota; kingdom Metazoa; phylum Mollusca; class Cephalopoda; order Sepiida; family Sepiidae; genus Acanthosepion; species Acanthosepion lycidas. The sequence goes on from OZ010578.1 coordinate 59,019,720, forward strand.
TGGGGAGAGAAAAATTGGATTCATAACTTTTTCCTATAGTATATGAATTCGACTGGAATTCGAACTCGACTCTTCAGTTCTCCAATCCGAGCCGTAATCCATCAAATCCTCCTACCTATTCAGTGTACAGTGTAACCCGGTTATAAGAGAGTTGTCAGGGTCGGAGAATAAGTCTCTTATATCCGGGTTTCTCTTATATCAGGGTTTGGTCTATTTTGTTTAGGTAAGTATGGCTCTAATTTGGGACCAGAGAAAATCTATGTTATATCCGGGTTTCTCTTATATCCGGGTTACACTGTATATTGTACAGTGTAACCCGGATATAAGAGAGTTGTCGGGACCGAAGAAGACGTCTCTTATATCCGGGTTTCTCTTATATCTGGGTTTGGTCTATTTTGTTTAGGTAAGTATGGCTCTAATTTGGGACCAGATAAAATCTCTCTTATATCTGGGTTTCTCTTATATCATGGTCTCTTATAACGGGGTTATATTGTATAGTGTACCCCGGATATAAGAGAGTTGACGGGCCGGGTATGAAGTCTCTTATATCCGGGTTTGGTCTATTTTGTTTAGGTAAGTATGGCTCTAATTTGGTACCAGATAAAATATATCTTATATCCGGGTTTCTCTTATATCCGGGTCTCTTATATACGGGTTATACTGTATAATAATGGTAATTCTTAATAATTGTAATTTTTAATCTCAGAAATTTCTATAGAAACATTTTTCAAGCCACAACTAGTGTCTTTCAACTGGGAATTCTAGCTTAATACAATCTTCTCACCAGTCTGCTATAGTTATCCTTCAGAAATGTTGATGGGTGAGTAGGGTAACTGTTCTCATGGAAAGAGAAATTGGCGGGATGATTTTAAATACCGTCTCGATTCAATGCCGTTGTGAAAGGCACGAGTCAATTTCTTCTAAAAAAAAACAAACTATAGATTAAATTGCAAAGCAGATGGAATTAAAAACCGTGGGGAACGCAAATGAAACAACTCTATTATCTCTCTCAAGTTGCTGTCGGCACCCGCTCGCATCGGAATTGTCATTCTCTCACCCTATTCCTTTTCTTCCCGACTATCATAGCTGCGATGGCTGTGAATCAAATAGAGTTTGACGAGGCCATTGGCGTGAATTTGAATTTGGTGGACAGCTCTGCGCGATGGAGAAACCCAAATACCTGGTCAGAAGTGGATTGAGACAGGCAAGATCTGGCAAACCTGGTTTCATCGGACTGTCGGATGCTTGGTCTTTCAAGGTCCGCTTGGTTTACGTCAGCCTGACTGGCGCTGCCCTCTTCCGTCGCTTTGTCTGCTGAGATCGTGTAGGTCGTTGTTTATTCTGCAGTTAGGGTCTGCGAGGGTTGGCTATTCACAGATAATGAGGTAACGGGATCTGTGGAGAGCTCCGATCGTCTACGCCCTAAAAGAATATCTCATTAAAAATATCGATTATTTATATCTATACGTCTTGGCGCCATAGCCTGCTTTATAAGTAAAACTTACGGCCACATCAGGTTGAAACACCGCTTCCCGTACGATCGCCGAAGTTAAGCAACATTGAGCTTGGTCAGTATCTCGGTGGCCACTTAGGAATACCAGGTACTCTAAGCTTCGATATGCGGGTAGTGTAATGAATAATGGCTCGGAATTCTTAATCGAAGAACCGAGTTCAAATTCCCGTTGGGTTATATTCACTTATGCGCAAATACCATTGAGAAAGGTTTGAATTCAACTCTACTCCTCCCAGCTATGGGTTAATTAATAAGATTTGTATCACAAAACTATTATTATCTCGAAATAATTCCTACATTCTAAAACAGTCTGGTTTTAAATAACTTGCAAAATGTTGATATACCGTAAAAAAAATGCTTTATAGAAGAATTTCCTTCCCAGTAAACGTGTTAGAGTTCAGGTAAAAGACTAGATGTTTTATCCTGATATTCTCTACTTTAATGACTGGCGTAACATCATCTTCCTACTCCACTGACCGATGTGTCGTACGAAGTTACATCACGACCGATGTAACATGTACTGCAGTCGTAGCAACAGTGAATATGACTAAAGCAGGTTATCCTGACGAAACCTATTCCTTTTCGATTTCAATTTTCCTTTTCTTTCTCTGAGAGAATCAAGTGTAACCTGTTTTATAACCCATAGTTGGTGGGGAGAAGATGGGTTCCTGCCTTTCCCAATATCATTTTTTTGCGAAAGTGAACGCAACAGACTCGCTTGATATTTGAACCCGGCCCGCCGAGACTAACTTCTGCGTATTACTATCTTTGTCACCATTAATTTTTCTCTTTATCCCACATTTCATATTCTTTCTTTCTTTCTTTCTTTCTTTCTTTCTTTCTTTCTTTCTTTCTTTCTTTCTCTCACTACTCCCCTTTTTCTCCTACTTTTTTTATAACTCTCTTACTCTCACACTTTTATCTTTTATTCTGACGTCATTACTTGTGCTTAAATTTTGGTGTTTTTTTCTCATTTCTACTCTAAATAAAAGTTTATATTTTTATATATTTATCCGGGTTTACATCTGTCATTCGACCCCCACATTCATTTATTCCTTTTAGATGACGTTCTGTCTATATACATTTTTTTCCAGCAAATTTGGTAAAAGAAAAATCAATAGTCGTATAGTGGAGTAAAAAGAAAGTAAAAGATGGCCGGCCTCTTGGTCACCATGGTGTTGGTGACGTCAACAGTAGCGTCATAAGAATACCCGGATTATCGCTTCATGATTGAAGTTGGCAAAGAGAGAAAAAAATATGATTAACCTGATAGGGCAATAGGAGATGGAATACATCAAAACAATGTTTGTGAAATGGAAGATGAAAAGAGATCAAACCTAAAGATATAAAGTCAGGTAATTTTGAAGGAAAATAAAAGACTGGGCACGCTAACGGAGAAAATAACTAGTGAGGACAAAAGGACTCAATAGACAAGATATTTCTTTGAGTAGTCAGGCACAATGCTACAATACTGGAGTACCCTATGAGGATCAAACTCAATTCATTAGTGCATTTGGTCTTTGAGACGAGGTATGTGAGCGTAGATTAGTGGTCCAGAGCGCCGACTTCATATACCACTCACGTTCGATGTTTGATTTTGCACAAATACCAGGGAGAGTCAACAGGATTTATATATATATATATATATATATATATATATATAGATAGATAGATAGATAGATATAAAGCCTGCTAAATATCACACCTTGATAATCACCCCTGGATATTAGTGGTTATCTAGAGCGCTGAGTTCATATCTCACCCGTGTTTGATGTTCCAAAGATACCATTTGAAAGATATGAATTCATATCTTCTCTCCCTTACTAGTATGCGTTATAATTTACCCCTGCTAGGGTAAAATCGAAATGTAAACTAGGCTCTCTAGCCTTGCTTATCTATAAGGGAAATCCTGAATTAATTGATGGGCGTTAGGCTAGCGACTCCATCATATAAATAATAACTACTTGCTCCATATTCAACAGCATTAGCGTTTAGCGTTATGAATCTGTGTACCTATGCTCCACAGGGGAGTCAGCAGGACTTACATATATACATATAGTTAGTTATCTGCCAGGCGTTATACTCGCTTAGGCGATCATGTAATTTTGATCTTTCGATATATGACTGATTAAACAGATTTTTTCCTGCAGTAGGTTGCCATTTCTTTCTGCGGTAGACCAATTGCCATCCAACGCTATAGAACCCGATCTGTCCTGCTGTTTACCCATAGCAGAGCGTAGAAGACGGGGATTCGTACCTTTTCAAAGAGTATTAGCACGTAAGTGAATGTAATGGATTCGACTGGAATTCGAACTCGACTCTCCGATTCCTCAATTCGAGCCACTATCCATTACTCCACCATGCCTCATATACATATAAAGCCTACTAAATATCACACCTCTGGATATTTACTGAGCTTTTCTTATATCACCCTGTGAGAATCAAAATCACTCCACAGAAGAATGGCCTAACGATAGGAGCTTGCTATCACTCTACAGTAGTTAACCCATGATATTCTTAAGTTTAACTGAGTTCGATAGAAAACCATGATACTGAAGCTCATTGAAGAATGTATTATTTACTATCCATCATCTCGAAGACAAAATCCTTAAAATATGTTAAACCTGTGGAAACCCCTGTGGGTTAGAGGACCGTAGGCTCCCCACGTTTGTTATTGCTATTGTGAATTCTATCGAGAGTATTTTTCAGGGAAGACGTTGCTAGACCTACTCTAAACCGCTTTTGAATTGACAATTTAAAGTTGTCATTCTAGACTGGTCGAGATTAAGGGACTCGAGGGAGCAGCTCATGGCTGATCTCGATAGAGAACTTAGATGGCTCTTATGAAAAGGAGCAAGACATCCAGGGAAATATGAGTTCAACAGTAGAGTACCTTGTAGAGGACTAAGTCGTTATTGCCTTAGGGAGGCTATTTTTCGTTCATATTAAATTGCATTTGATTGATTGATTAATTCGTTTTGTATGAATTATCAACCCCTTGCTGTTGTTTTCAAGCCAAAAACATATTTCTGATTTTATGAGTTAGCTTACAGTACCCAGTGTTCCAAAGCGGTCCCTCATCTAAGCACTAATCAGACTAGATTAAATAACGACAAACCCTTCACATATCTCGTATATATGTCGTCTTTGTTCAGGATTGTTTGTCAAAACATTTTTCTTTGTTTACAAATTCTTTACAAATAAAGACAAAATACAGATTGATAATATAACGCGTCGTATATAAAGCCGAATGCGTTGATTGTTGGGTTTTAGTCATGTCACTCTGGGATTGCTGACAGTATCATGTAACATCGTCCTGGGTATGACGATAAACTAAATCCGGCAGCAAAGTCTCCGGTCGGAAGATTAGAGGTTTTGAGGAGCGTGGAACCACCTATTAATTGCTATTGTGCCCAGGTCCACTCTGAGTTGAAATGGTAGCATCTGTTAGGGTACCAACTATGGCAAATACCGACCCCCTACCAAAACAAAAATCAACAGTCATTTTTATAGTAAAATGAACAAAAATATAATTTTATAGAAAAATGATAATCAGTGAAACGCTAAAAAAGATTTAAATATATTTTTATAAAAATATACCAACAATACATTTTATGATCTACAATCTATATATCTAAAAAAAAATACTTTTACCCTGAAAGTATAAAATTATGTGCAAAATATTTAGAATCCGGCGTTAAATAACCCATGAAATCTGTTATGCCGCTAAAAAAGTCCACCAATACATGCCACACGGTCGGGTTAAACCGGTTCGACCACAAGGCGGCCGAGTCACATAACAGGATTAAAAGCGAAACCAGTAACAAAACTTCATGTAGGATCAAATGACCATCTGCCAAAATGAGGTAAACTGGGGTCTATACTTATGTGCATAGTCAGATGATACAGCATGCCTGGATAGAGATGGGTGACAACAGCAAGGACGAAGGGCTACTCTGATGCGATCAACGGCCACGTGTCTGTGATCAAAGCAAGCCTTCAAGTTATCGGACAATGACAATGGTTTGACCAAGAGAAGAATAGGTTCTGCCAGGACTATTTCCCTATGATACGCTACACATGAAGGAATAAATCCCCGGCTTTCAACTCAGATACAATCAAACATGGAGGATCCAATAAAAGTGTTCGGTGTAGCTAGCATAATAAATGGACGAAAAGTGATACTCAGATATAACTGCCTTTCCGGAATTTAAAGTTACATGTGGATACAATATATATATATAATTTTGTTTCTCGCTTATCGACGGGGCGAACACACCATACAAACTGGCTATCAAAGAAGGGTTCTGAGTTACTAAGTAGGGAGGGGGATTATTTACAGAAACAATTTAAATACGATAGTTGCGCCTTGAATCAAATGGAGTTTTAAATGCCATGCGTGATACACGCTTAAGCGATCGTGTATCTTTCGATACATGACTAACGAGGCAGATTTTTTTCTCGCAGTAGGTTGCCAGTTCTATCTGCGATACACCAGTTTCCATCCTGCTATTTACCCACAGCTAGGGTGGTGGAGAAGACGAGGATTCATATATTTCCCAAGGGTATCAGCACGTAAGTGAATGTAATGGATTCAAATGGAATTCGAACTCGGCTGTCCGATTTCTCAATCCCAATCGCTATCCATTACTCCACCCTGGAAATTTGATTCAGAGATTCTTTCGCGCCACTGTAAAGTCGGTTTTAATGTATGATACCACTGCCTGGACATTGACCTTTAGCACTCTACATTATTAATATTACTTCCCTTTCCACGGCATTCTTTCTCGTGACCCCACAATTGCAGTATCCCATTGCTAATTTCACGCAAATTTGTTTTTGTTGCCATAGCAGGATATGACAACACATCTATGAAATTCAAACAAATTGCATATTCTGGAATCAGAGTCAACTTCAGTGGCAGCATGAACTTTTTGTACAGCAAATGAAGACACATATAGACTGATAAATGTTTACAAAAAACTAGTCTAAGCTTGATGGAACCTACACTCGGATACTGAGAGCTATACTTAACATCTCTTGGAGAAAACATCCAACTAAATCAGAGCTCTACGGACCTATGATGTTTGAACACAGAATGCGCTTTGCAAGACATTGCTGGCGGGCAAAACAAAAACTTGTGAGTGATCTACGACTCTAGACACCTTACTATGTCGCAAGACGGGTTGGTCACCAAGCAACTACCTATATTGACCAACTATTTAATGAAACAGAATGCGAAGCTAACGACCTTCCGACCGCTATGGTTGGCGTGATAGACTCCAGAATGAACTTCAGACAATTTCTGACGGAATTTCCTTTTTTTGTCGGAGGAGTGTTTATAAGTTGGAAAAATCGATAATTAAAATTAATCGACACAAAAAAATGTCTGTCGCTTTTAATAGAATTCGCCTTAACTTTAAATACAATTTTCCTAGCTCAAGAAAAGACGAGAACGCACAAATGTTAAAAACGACAACATGTCTAGAAAAAACCGGAACCAAAAGACAACAATTGAAATAAAACAGGAAAAAGAAAAAAAAAAGCGTTTGGGCTCATAGACGCATATGTGCGAACCGACACACGCACACACACTATGAAAAATCTTGCATCAATGATAAATACATATAAAAAAAAAGGAAAATTGAAAAGTATAAGCAGTCAATTGCTGATACCCCTGACGAGTGGGAGGACGGGTCCGTCTACGAAACTCTAGAGTCGGGATGCTGAAAGTAACATTAATCAGCTAAGTGACAAAACTTTTACTTATATATATACATATATATATATATATATATATATATATATATATGTGTGTGTGTGTGTGTGTGTGTGTGTGTGTGTGTGTGTGTGTGTGTGTGTCCATACTTATGTGTATAGTCAGTGCACTGATGATACGGCATCGCTGGCTGGATGGGGGTGGGTGACAACAGCAAGGACGAAGGGCTACCCTGATGCGATCAACGGCCACGTGTCTGTGATCAAATCAAGCCTTCAAGTTATCGGACAATGACAATGGTTTGACCAAGAGAAGAATAGGTTCTGCCAGGACTATTTCCCTATGATACGCTACACATGAAGGAATAAATCCCCGGCTTTCAACTCAGATACAATCAAACATGGAGGATCCAACAAAAGTGTTCGATGTAGCTAGCATAATAAATGGACGAAAAGTGATACTCAGATATAACTGCCTTTCCGGAATTTAAAGTTACATGTGGATACCTAGATAGTTATACGGACACTTATTCCATAAGGAATTGAGTATCTCGTTCGTTGTACAGTCTGAAGATTTTGAGACAGCCACGTAACTATATATATATATATATATATATATATATATATATATATATATATTAAAGAAAACAGACCACTTTATGTCTTTAAGCTTCCATTATAATAATTTATTTCACCAGAGCCCTTTTAAAGGACTCCGGATCATTAGATAGCACTTACAAAAATGAAACGAAAAATGAAATGAAAATTGATGGGTAGTGTAAGTTTTTGTAATTTAACAAAGAGTGTAAAAGGAGTAGTTAAAGAGACATGGTAGAGTTTAGGGACGGATTAATTTCATATCTCTCTCAAGCATACTTTGTATTGGGGGAGGAGGAGTGACCAGACCTTGACCTGTTGACTTCACGGAAGTGATATATTGAAATTGGGAGGGGAGAAGAGAGACAAGAAAAAGGAAAAAGAAAGAAGAGGGAGAGGGAAGTAAAGAGAAACTGGCTGTAAATGGGTTTTGATATATATATATATAATGTCTATTTGGGCAGCAACCTTTCTTTCAAGCATCTTTCATTTATTTTTTCATTGAGTTTTTCCAGCATTCTGACATTCTTCCGTTTTTCAGGATTTAAAGTATAAATAATTTTCTATAGCTATAATTTTTCCGGCCGCTTTCGGCCAATTCTGTAGTCATTATCAAAGATGTTGTTTGGATGGGGGATTTCTGTGTGTTGGATTCTACAGGTTAGTTTTTTTCTGTGTGGAGTATGTGTAGCGGAGGTTTTATCTTTTTTGGCGGCCACGTGCTACCAAAAGATAGAGACAGTGGAAATGAGATGCTATCGCACCATCCTGATCATCACATACCTTGACGTGGCACGATGTAAAATCCAACAGTACATTGGCCCCTCACGAAGACCTTCTCGCGACAGTGAATAAAGGGAAACTAAGATGGCATGACCACGAAACACGATCGGCTGGCCATATAAATATATTTCTTCAAGGAACCGTATTGTGACCTAGCAGGAGGGGAAGGTAGATTAAAAAGTGGAATGTCAATATCGAAAAATGGATAGAGAAAAGATTCGCAGAGAACCAGGCTCTGGCACACGGCCACGACAGATTGTGGACGGCTCCTTCCGGAGTTAACAAGGAAAGAATAAGAAAAAAAACACCCACATATATACACACACACACACACATATATATATATATATATATATATATATATATATGTATATATATATATATATATATATATATACTAGCAGTATGGCCCGACGTTTCCCATGCTTGATTCAAAAATTGTACGACTCATACAGCAATCGCTATCACTTGACTTAAAATATTTTTGCCCTTCCTTGCCTTTAAAGAAGTGTCCTTTGCCGTGCTGATGTTGCTACATGCCTTGCTTCTTGCCTATCTCACTCTGCGAATTTTTTCTAAGCTCTATACTAAACATTAAATCTGTTACGAAAAAAGAACTAAACAAAATCAACACAAAATGATCAGCTTTAGAAAAGGACTCGTAACTGGAAAAACCGAATGAAAAAAGAATGTTAACAACAAATACTTTTTCACACCCAACTCAGTTCTGCGGAATCAGAATCAACGTTGATTTTAAGCAAGCGAATGAGCCAATTTGAGTAAAGTGCCATGCAGATTTAAATTTTTCCCACTTGTGACGAATGCAGCTACCGATTTGTTTTTTGTTTTTTTTTTTTGCATGCTAGCATGCTAGTTAACATTCGTGTCAGTCAGCTGTTGGCTATCACGCTGGCGAATAGAATCTTCGTGCCTATTCGTGGGAGCTAGCTAGTTTAGGTTTAAAATAAATAGACAAAACTTGCCTATATTATTTAATGAACATGCATTTATATATATATATATATATATATATATATATATATATATATATATATAATCCAGATAGAGATCTATGTACAAGACAGAGCAAGAATATAATATCAAAGGCTCAAACACTAATACTCCATGGTTATAATTTATAACACTGGAATCGTAATCACAATCCAATTCATCAGACTTACAAATTCAAAAAGAAAACAGAAAATATATCTTCTCCCTCTAGAGCTTTCGCACATTTCCCTTGCACCCTTGTTTCCCACTCCTACACATACACTTTCACTGATATTTAGTTTTTTTTTATGCCAGGAGATATGTTTTCTGTTTTCTTTTTAAATTTGTAGGTGTGTTGAATTGGATCATGATTACGATTCCAATGTAATTATAAGTATGGAATATTAGTGTTTGAGTCTTATATATATATATATATATATATATATATATATATATATATATATATTGAACAATAAAAAATATTAAAAAATTAAAATCTTCAGACACACTGGGTTGTAGATTAATATTCTTTCGTTTTTTTTATTATTATTTCATTTAGATTCCTCGACTAGTTTCGGCCAAAATGGCCATCATCGGGAGAAATATATATATATATATATATATATATATATATTTATATATATATATATATATATATTATGAAATGGACAAAGTCCGACAATTATTTGAAGACATTTTTATGTTTATACATTCTTTTTATAGATACAAGTATTTAAGAAAATGCTCTGTTTATAATAAACAGTATTAAACAACATTTACCGGCCTGAATGTCCGAGAAATTTTCGTAGAAAATATTCGTCCTCCGAAGTTGCTGAGTTAGAACGACCAAAGTAAAAGTTTCTACTTATTCATAGATGGTGCTCTAAAATACCCCAGAACGTTATACGTTGGAAAGCAAAACGAACTAGTCTTCACTCGACCAGGGAAAAGACTCCCGCCCCCAGCCAGCGTGGACGTCTTCATGGGCGCTTTGATATATCTTGGAGCATGAAGAATGAAACATTTGTCATTTTCTAGAACTTAAACAGCGCCACCTACGGACGTTTTCCTGAGCCAAGTGGGATGATAAAATGCCTGATTCTTTTATTAGCAGCATCATGGGAAAATATATTTCGTTTATTTCTGTTTTTATTCATTGTTATTATTCTATTGGTTTTAATTCATGGACCCGCTATGTTTTGAGCAGAATTCTATTTCTTTCAAATATATACGCTCTGATAGCTCACAACGCCCAAGAAGAAACTGAATGTAAAATAACCTTGTCATTTCTATCTAAATTAGCACAATTAGAGCTACAATTTCCAATGCAACACCAGTTCTCCAGTGTTTATTTATACGTTCATTCTATGATCGAATTTATCTTCTTCCTACATATATTATAATTGCACACACTCGGTTTAGCTATTCATAGCACGAACAGGCCATATACCGGATCGACAAATTACTTCCCACTTGTCTGTTATTTATCAAGTTATTTCTCCCTTGACGTAAAAAAAAATGTCTTAAATTTATCAAACTATTTTTGGCATCTCAAGTTTTTTGTTGTTTTCTTTTTTTTTACTAATACAAGTATGCAAATCACGAAGAGGAATTGAAAATTGATCAAGTGAGGAAAGTACGAGACAGGTTAGATTAACTCGTCACTTTACTGATTTCAAACCTCTTGCAATAGAACGATCCAAACGAGATCCATTCAATTATCGGCTTGAACTTTAGTTAATCTCATTCGAGTAAAAAGAGCCGATACATTCGCCCACTATCACGAAAGTAACTGCGGTGGGGGTGCTCTTTATAATGTAATGGTCAACATGCCGGATTCAGATTACACCTAATTTATGAACAGACACAGACACGCATATATATATATATATATATATATATATATATATATATATATATATATATATATATATGTATATATATATGTATATATATATATGTATATATATATATATGTGTATATATATATATATGTATATATATATATGTATATATATAAATGTATATATATATATATGTATATATATATATGTATATATATATATATTTGAGATTTGCACTATCTTCGTCACCGAGGCCGCTGAAGCAGTTGGTATGGTGTTCGCTTGCCAACCTAACCGTCGGTTTCGATTCCCTCGGTAGCGGATGCGCACTGTTGATGAGTCCCAAATATAGGACGAAACGGCCGTCCAGTGCATTCTGTTGAGGTTTCTATCAGACTCGATGAATCAATTAATAAAGATATATAAAGGCTCAAACACTAATATTCCGTGGTTATATTTTATTACATTGGAATCGTAATCACGATCCAATCCATCAGACCTACAAATTTGTAGGTCTGATGAATTGGATCGTGATTACGATTCCAATGTAATAAATTATAACCATGGAATATTAGTTTTTGAGCCTTTTATATTATATTCTCACTCTGTCCTGGACATTGAGTTCTACCTGGATTCTATCCTCTTGTGAAGTTGCTGAGACAAAGTGCAAAATTTTCTAACGACGCGTTTCGTTGAAATCGCCTGTTCGCTTAGGCTTCTTCAGGTTAGACTGAAAGAAATACAAACAGTAAGTGAGAAAAATGCCTTGGGGTCTCTGAGTATAAGAAGTGATTACAAATCAAAGTAAATTCACTTTTATACTTTATCGCCTCCAATGTATAATCTTAAGAGAGTGTCTATCGTCCTGATTGTTTGTTTATATATATACACTACAGTTCAAAAGTTTCAGGCTATAATGTTATTTTTTTAAAATTGGCCCCAAAAGTAGTTGTTTTACGCATTGAATAAGAGAAAAGTAAGACATATTTTTTTGTTAGAAATTTTATGGTAAAAAAGAAAAATAGCATTTTATGACTAAATTTTGCTCTCAGCAAATATCCTTCTTTAGCCTTGATTACTGTATGACTAATGTTTGCCATTCGTTGCAAAGTTTTTCAAAGTATAAGTTCGATAATTTTTAAAAATTCTTTTTCAATAACTCTAAGAGCTCTTTTTCCTTTTTTCACTATTCTGTCAAGATATTCCTTTCATAATTCTGGTGGTGGCTTCAAACTTGAGCTGTAGTCTATATAAATGGTGTTTCATTAAGATGAATTATATATAAGGGTGTTTCATTAAAACGGATCAAAGTCAGCAGTAAATAAATCAGTGTTATTGGTGAAAATTTATTTATTTCTCTATTGGATCATGTTATATAAGTCATGGCAATTATGTGTAAAACATAATATCGCCTAAATGTCCGCCAAATTTGAAAGAAAAAATTCTTAGACGCTTTAACTTGATTCACGTTTAAAATCGGTCCAAGTTATTGGAACACCCTTTATAACTAATAACGATAATGAACATATAGATAAAATCAATTACATTAACATATTCTTCAATATAAAGAAATACACAACCCCATTCGACCAGGACAAGAAAATTAAATTAACTATTAAAATAATTAAAACAGCTAACGTTATCATCAAAGTGACAACACACTCGAAAAATCAAAACTACAAAAAACCAATATTATTTACGAGTTCAAATGCTCCTTAAGGAACTCTGTTCCTGATCAAACCAAACTTATAATTACACTGATCACACTTCTACATGTCTATCAAACAACTTACGTTTTACCTAGTTGACCATAGCTCCATTAGGACCCATTTAAACACACACACAAAACCAACCACACTCCATTCGAAACACATTAGTAGAAAATACAAATATAATAGCCTCATCCACATGTAAAAAAAGATAAAAAAAATAATGGAAGCCCTAATAATAAAATAGAAAAGGTAACACTCAATAACACTAAATATGAACACGGCCGCAATGTGCTGAAAAATAGAATAATTCCTATAACTTTAGAACATCCATAAAAAAGGCACATATTTAGATAAAATGAATAAACACGGGAAGATGTCGGCAGCCCGATACAAGCTGTCGTCATGAAGCTGCCTGTCATGCTCTTGTTTGTTGCAGCGGATGATGACAGGTGAAGTGTTTGTGCCATGGAGTGGCGGCGACCCATGGACCTCCTCAAGCAATACGTAGCCAAAGCTTTCCTGCTCAAAGACTTTTCAACGGAAATATCAATAAGAACCCCAATACTCGACTATGAGTTCCACCAACGATATAATTATCCAATAACATTCAAATAAGCATCGAATTAAGGTAGTGGCCGGTTTCAACGATGCTTAACTTCTGTGATAGAAAAACCGGTGTTTTAACGTGGTATGACCGTAAGCATCCATACAGGAAAAATACAGCATCCATTGGCCAAACGGTGATACTGTTGGTTGAAATTTATATATTCTATTTCTTGAAGCAGTTTTTCAGGAAATTTCGCCTCTCAAGTCGGTTAATTTTTATCGCTCTTTTGAAAGCTTCTAAGCTTTTTTGTTTCTGGTTGTGAGGAAAGCTAACGGCATGATTATATCATTATTTTATTTTATTTTATTTTTGAATTACATGTTATTTCAACCATGTATATTGTTCTTCATTATCTGCCGTGTCTTTCAGCATGTCTTTCAAAATCTCCCTGTCTCTTGTAGCTCTTAATAAACTGTCTTTTTTGTTGTTGTTGTTATTACTCTTAAACCGTTTTCCGCCATCTATTAGGTTGGCGCAAAAATAATGTCATTTTCTCACATATGTGAGAAAAACGACATTATTTTTGCGCCAACCTAATATTTACTCAAGTTCACTAATTAAGTTATGCATTGTTTTCCTTTGCCTCTTTTGTTTTTATTCTGTCCTGCGAGTATAATATTTTCCAAGCCTTCTTTCCTCACTATACGCCATAAGAATTTCAATTCTCCCTTTCTGGTGTTGGGTATGTTCACTTTTTGTTCCTATGTTATCTAAAACTCATACATTTTTTTCCATAGTATGCTCAGCATCATTCTGTAGAATCACGTTTCTGTTGCTTCAAATATCTTCTTCATCTTTGAGTGGATTGTCCAGCATTCACTGCCATATAGAAGGACATATACCACGTAACAGTTTAGTACTTTATTCTTTCTTTCTAGCAAAGATTTTCTGTTTCCTAATAATCTGCTTAGCTTTTCGAATGCATCTTTGGTTGTGTATAAGTTTAACTTCTGTTTTCGTTGTCTCTGAAATATGGTCGTTGCTCACATTATCGTTCCATGGTATTCTCAGCATCCATCTGTAGAGCCACACCAGTACGTTAAATCATGATAAACCGAAGACATATTTACTTGATGGAATGTGGTCTTCCGTCAGTGCATATGATGTACGCTATCCAATAACCTGTTTATTTCATTATGATTGCAAATGTTGTAGTTTCTGCTTGAAACATTTTCGAAACTTCCATAAGTATTAATTACTGACGCCTATGCATCAAGTTAAAGACAGTGACTTAAATTTAAATGCAAATAAATCTTTGACATTTGAGCAGATGCAACTTGAATATTTAACAACGTGTTTTCGAGCGTTTTGAACGGTAAACGTCGAACCTTTTATCACGTGATTCCTTTATAGTAATTACATATGAATTCACAATAATTACGAGGCTCGAAGCACAAAGCATGCGAGAAATGCTTCAGGTGACTCTTCTGATGATTACTTTTAATGGAGACATGAAAAGATCCGTTGATTCCAGCAATGAACTGATTGAGAGCGAAGAAATGATTAAACAACACAATATAAATCCTACCAATCTAAAATCGGTTGAGATGTTGTCTAATCTACCAACCAAATCCATCATTCGTTAAGCAAAATACGTTTCGAACAATCCAAGCAATTCTCTGGCCTTCGTCAGCTACAATCCGCAAAGATATCATTTAACAGTTTAATACTCTTTCCTTTTTTTTTTCTAGCGAAGTTTTTTCGGTTACCCAATACTCTGCCTAGCTTTTGGAATGCCTCTTTATCATGTATAAGTTTTCTTTCTGTTTTCGTTGTCTCTAAAACATGGTCGTTGCTCACATATTCGGTGCATGGTATCCTCAGCATCCTTCTGTAGAGCCACACCAGTATGTTAAATCATGATAAACCGAAGACATATTCACTTGATGCAATGTTGAGTTCCATCAGTGTGCATTCTGTACGCTATTCAATAACCTGATCATTTCATTAAGATTTCAAATGTTGTAGTTTCTGCTTGAATTAAAGGAAATATTTTTGCAACTTGCGTAAGTATTAATTACTGACGCCAATGCATCAAGTGAAGGACAGCGATTTAAACTTAAATTTAAACAAATGCAAATAAACCTTTGACATTTGAGCAGATACAACTTGAATATTTAACATCGTTTTTTCGAACGTTTTAAACAGTAAAAATCGAACGTTTGATCACGTGATATCTTTATAGTAATTAGATATAAATTCACAATAATTACGAGACTCGAAGCAGAAAGAATGTGCGAAATGCTTCAGGTTACTCTTCTGATTATTACTTTTGATGGAGACATGAAAAGAATCCGTTAATTCCAAGAATGAATTGATTGAGAGGGAACAGCTCATTAAAGTGTTTCCTATTATTAAGTGCATAATTCTCTCTTTTGAAGAGGGAATAACCAGGAGCAATTCTTCAAGAAAGCGGAATAAATAAATACTGACGTTAATTTTCTCTTCATCTTCTAAGAAGGTGAGGGTTAGAGTTAGGGTATTGCCCAGATTCATGGAGTGGAATGGGTCATTACCCTACCACGGTGGACGAATGCCTGCCGTTAGGGACGAATGTGACACGCTTGGGAGAACATGTATCATTTCGATTTAGGGTAGCCAAAGGGTATTTGCGCATCTGGATCTAGCGAATACATAACCCGTCTCTCCGATTGATCATTTCAAGCCACTGCACTACCGGCTCATCCAAATTTACAACACATATTATTAGCAAGTGGTCACACATCGAGTTAAAAACCAGGGTCAACGTTGCTTAACTTCGGTGATCGGACAAGAACCGGTAGTTGAACGTGATACGGCCATAAATATTGTGTGAATAGATGGCAAAGAGAGAAAAGATGCTAAGGGCCACGAAGGATGAGAAATATTAGGGAGCCAAGAAGAAGAAATTATTTCCTAATGAAAAAAAAGGAGAAATTATTTCCTGAAGAATAGGAAGAATGTGAAATTATTTCCTAAAGAAGATGAACAATAAAAAGAAAAGATGTCTTAAAGAAGAAGAAGAAGAAGAAGAAGAAGAAGAAGAAGAAAGGATCTCCTAAATATGAAGCAGAAGAAAAAGAAGAAAGAATAATGTGAAGAAATGAGTTGCTAAAGGAGACGAACAAGAAGAATGACAAGAAATAATCTCCTAAAGGAGAAGCAGAAGATGAAGAAGCTGAAAAAGAAGAAAAAGAAAGAGGAAGATTATGAAGAAATGATTTGCTAAAAGAGACGAATAAGAAGAATATGATGAAATAATCTCCTAAAGAAGAAGAAGCAGCACAAAAAGAATGAGAAGAAATGATCTCCTAAATAATAATAAAAAAGAAGAAGACGAAGAAATTATTTCCTAAAGAAAAGGAAGAATAAAAACAAATGATCTCCTGAAGAAGACGAAGAAATTATTTCCTAAAGAAAAGGAAGAATAAAAAACAAATGATCTCCTGAAGAAGAAGAAGACGAATAAATTATTTCCTAAAGAAAAGGAAGAATAAAAACAAATGATATCCTGAAGAAGAAGAAGAAGACGAATAAATTATTTTCTAAAGAAAAGGAAGAATAAAAGCAAATGATCTCCTGAAGCAGAAGAAGAAAGATAAGAAAAAGAAGTGAGTTCCTTGAGAAGAAATGATTTCCTAAAGAAGACAAAGAAGAAGAGGAAGCGTGAGAAGAAATGATGTTCTAAAGAAGAAGAATTAGAATGAGAAGAAAGAGAAGAAGAAAAAAGAAAAAGGAGAAATGATTTCCTAAAGAAGACGAAGAATAAGGAGAAATGATATGAAGTAGAAGAAAAACAACAGCAACAACAAGAAATGATCTCTTGATGAAGATTACATAATGAGGAAAAAGAAGAAGATTTAATGACCTCTAGATGATGAAACAGAACAAGAAGAAGGAGAAGAGGAAGAAGAAGAAATGAGCTCAAGAAGATGAAGTAGAAGAAGATAAGAAGAAAAAGAAGAACGTTGAAAAGGAGAAATTGTCTTCTAAAGCAGAGGAAGTACAAAAAGAAAAATGATCTCCTGCAGAAGAAGAAATGATCTCATAAAGAAGACTAAGAAGAAGTAAAAGAAGAATAAGAAAAAATGATCCCCTAAAGAAGAAGAAGAAGAAATTATTTGCTAAAGAAAAGGAAGAATACGAAATGATAATAATAATAATAATAATAATAATATGATGATGATGATGATGATGATGATGATCTCCAGAAAATGAGGAAGAAGAAATGATCTCCAGAAGAAGAAGAAGAAGAAGAGGAAGAAGAAGTAGAAGAAGATGAAATGATCTGCAGAAAAAGAGGAAGAAGGAGAAATATTCACCAGCAGAAGGAAAAGAAGAAGAAGAGGAGGAAGAAGAAGTAGGAGAAGATTAAATGATCTCCAGAAGTAGAGGAAGGAGATGAAATGATCTCCAGAAGAAGAAGAAGAAGAATAAGAAATAATCTCCAGAAGAAGAAGACGAAGAGGAAGATGAAGTAAGAGAAGATGAAATGATCTCCAGAAGAAGAGGAACAAGATTAAATGATCTCCGGAAGAAGAGGAAGAAGGAGAAATAATCTCCTGAAGAAGAACAAGAAGAAGAAGAAGAGGAAGAAGAAGTAGAAGTCAATGAAATGATCTCTAGAAGAAGAAGAAGAAGAGGAAGGAAAAGTAGGAGAAGATGAAATGATCTCCAGAAAAAGAGGAAGAAAGAGAAATAATCTCCAGAAGAAGAAGAAGAACAACAACAAGGAGAAGAAGAGGAAGAAGTTGTAGGAGAAGATGAAATGATCTCCAGAAGAAAAGGAAGAAGATTAAATGATCTCCTGACGAAGAGGAAGAAGGAGAAATAATCTCCAGTAGAAGAAGAAGAAGAAGAAGAAGAAGAAGAAGAAGAAGGTGAAGAAAAAGTAGAAGAAGATGAAATGATCTCCAAAAGAAAAGGAAAATGGGGAAATAATCTCCAGAAGAAGAAGAAGAAGAAGTAGGAGAAGATGAAATGATCTCCAGAAGAAGATGAAGAAGATGAAATGATCTCCAGAAGAAGAGGAAGAAGGAGAAATAATCTCCGGAAGAAGAAGAAGAGGAAAAAGAAGTAAGAGAAGATGAAATGATCTCCAGAAAAAGTGGAAGAAGATTAAATGATCTCCAGAAAAAGAGGAAGAAGGAGAAATAATCTCCAGAACAAGAAGAAGAAGAACAACAACAAGAGGAATAAGAAGTAGGAGAAGTTGAAATGATCTCTAGAAGAAGATGAAGAAGATGAAATAATCCCCAGAAGAAGAGGAAGAAGGAGAAATAATCTCCAGAAGAAGAAAAACAAGTAGTAGAACAAGATGAAATGATCTCCAGAAGAAGAGGAAGAAGGAGAAATAATCTCCAGAAGAAAAAGAAGAAGAAGAGGAAGAAGAAGTAAAAGAAGAGGAAATGATCTCCAGAAGAAGAGGAAGAAGATAAAATGTTCTCCTGACGAAGAGGAAGAAGGAGAAATAATCTCCTCAAGAAGGAGAAGAAGAAGAAGTGGAAGGAGAAGTAGGAGAAGATGACATGATCTCTAGAAGAAGAAGAAAAAAAGAAGGAAAATGTGAAGATGAAATGATCACCAGAAAAAGAGGAAGAAGGAGAAATAATCTCCAGCAGAAGAAGAAGAAGAAGAAGAAGACGAAGAAGAAGAAGTAGTAGAAGATGAATTGATCTCCAGAAAAAGAGGAAGAAGATTAAATGATCTCCAGAAGAAGAGGAAGTAGAAGTAGGTCTAGATGAAATGATCTCGAGAAGAAGAGGAAGAAGATTACATGATCTCCAGAAAAAGAGGTAGAAGGAGAAGAATAAGGAGGAGAAGTAGGAGAAGAAAAAAATGACCGCCAGAAGAAGAGGAAGAAGGGAAATATTCTCCAAAAGAAGAAGAAGAGGAAGGAGAACTAGAAGAAGATGAAATGATCTCCAGAAGAAGAAAAAGAAGAAGAGGAAGGAGAAGTAGGACAAGAGGAAATGATCTCGAGAAGAAGAGGAAGAAGGAGAAATAATCTTCAGAAGAAGAAGAAGAGGAAGTAGAAGTAGGAGAAGATGAATGATCTCAAGATAAAGAGGAAGAAAGAGAAATAATCTCCAGAAGAAGAACAAGAAGAAGAGGAATAAGAAGTAGGAGAAGTTGAAATGATCTCCAGAAGTAGATGAAGAAGATGAAATGATCACAAGAAGAAGAGGAAAAAGGAGAAATAATCACCAGAAGAAGAAAAAGAAGTAGTAGAACAAGATGAAATGATCTCCAGAAGAAGAGGAAGAAAGAGAAATAATCTCCAGAAGAAAAAGAAGAAGAGGAAGAAGAAGGAGGAGAAGTTGAAGTGATATCCAGAAAAAGTGGAAGAAGCAGAAATAATCTCCAGAAGAAGAACAAGAAGAAGAGGAATAAGAAGTAGGAGAAGATTAAATGATCTCCAGAAGAAGAGGAACAAGATTAAATGTTTTCCGGAAGAAGAGGAAGAAGGAGAAATAATCTCCTGAAGAAGAAGAAGAAGAAGAAGAAGAAGAAGAAGAAGAAGAAGAAGAAGAAGAAGAAGAAGAAGAAGAAGGAGGAGAAGGAGAAGTAGATGAAATGATCTCTAGAAGAAGAAGAAGAAGAAGAAGAAGAGGAAGGAAATGTAGGAGAAGATGAAATGATCTCCAGAAAAAGAGGAAGAAGGAGAAATAATCTCCAGAAGAATAATAAGAAGAAGAAGTAGGAGAAGATGAAATGATCTTCAGAAGAAGAGGAAGAAGAAGAAATAATCTCCAGAAGAAGATGAAGAAGAAGAGGGAGAAGAAGTAGGAGAATAAATGATCTCCAGAAGAAGAAGAGGAAGATGAAGTAGGAGAGGATGAAAGGATCTCCAGAAGAAGAGAAAGAAGGAGAAATAATCTCCAGAAGATGTAGAAGAAGAAGAGGAAGAAGAAGTAGGGGAAGATGAAATGATATCCAGAAAAAGTGGAAGAAGAATAAGAAGTAGGAGAAGATTAAATGATCTCCAGAAGAAGAAGAATAAGAAATAAACTCCAGAAGAAGAAGACGAAGAGGAAAAAGAAGTAGGAGAAGATGAAATGATAAGCAGAAGAAGAGGAACAAGATTAAATGCAGAAGAAGAGGAAGAAGGAGAAAAAATCTCCTGAAGAAGAAGAAGAAGAAGAAGAAGAAGAAGAAGGAGAAGTAGAAGTAGATGAAATGATCTCTAGAAGAAGAAGAAGAAGAGGAAGGAGAAGTAGGACAAGAGGAAATGATCTCGAGAAGAAGAAGAAGAAGAAGAAGAAGAAGAGGAAGAAGAGGAAGAAGAAGAAGGACGAGAAGATGAAATGATCTGCAGAAAAAGAGGTAGAAGGAGAAATAATCTCCAGAAGAAGAAGAAGAGGAAGAAGAAGTAGGAGAAGATGAATGATCTCAAGATAAAGAGTAAGAAAGAGAAATAATCTCCAGAAGAAGAACAAGAAGAAGAGGAATAAGAAGTAGGAGAAGTTAAAATGATCTCCAGAAGTAGATGAAGAAGATGAAATGATCACAAGAAGAAGAGGAAAAAGGAGAAATAATCACCAGAAGAAGAAAAAGAAGTAGTAGAACAAGATGAAATGATCTCCAGAAGAAGAGGAAGAAGGAGAAATAATCTCCAGAAGAAAAAGAAGAAGAGGAAGAAGTAGTAGGAGAAGATTATATGATCTCCAGAAGAAGATAAAAAAGAAATAATCTCCATAAGAAGATGAAGAAGAAGAGGGAGAAAAAGTAGGAGAATAAATGATCTCCAGAAGAAGAAGGGGAAGATAAAGTAGGAGAAGATGAAAGGATCTACAGAAGAAGGGAAAGAAGGAGAAATAATCTCCGGAAGAAGAAGAAGAGGAAGAAGAAGAAGTAGAAGATGAAATGATATGCAGAAAAAGTGGATGAAGGAGAAATAATCTCCAGAAGAAGAACAAGAAGAAGAGGAATAAGAAGTAGGAGAAGATTAAATGATCTCCAGAAGAAGAAGAAGAAGAAGAAATAATCTCCAGAAGAAGAAGACGAAGAGGAAGAAGAAGTAGGAGAAGATGAAATGATCTGCAGAAGAAGAGGAACAAGATTAAATGTTTTCTGGAAGAAGAGGAAGAAGGAGAAATAATCTACTGAAGAAGAAGAAGAAGAAGAAGTAGATGAAATGATCTCTAGAAGAAGAAGAAGAGGAAGGAAATGTAGGAGAAGATGAAATGATCTCCAGTAAAAGAGGAAGAAGGAGAAATAATCTCCAGAAGAAGAAGAACAACAACAACAAGGAGAAGTAGAGGAAGAAGAAGTAGGAGAAGACGAAATGATCTCCAGAAAAAGAGGAAGAAGGAGAAATAATCTCCAGAAAAAGAAGAAGAAGAAGGAGAAGAAGAAGAAGAAGAAGAAGAAGAAGAAGAAGAAGAAGAAGAAGATGAAGAAAAAGTAGAAGTTGAAATGATCTCCAGAAGAAAAGGAAGAAGGGGAAATAATCTCCGGAAGAATAAGAAGAGGAAAAAGTAGTAAGAGAAGATGAAATGATCTCCAGAAAAAGTGGAAGAAGATTAAATGATCTCCGGAAGAAGAAGAAGAAGAAGAAGAAGAAGAAGAAGAAGAAGAAGATGATGATGAAATGATATCCTGAAAAAGAGGAAGAAGGAGAAGAAGTAGAAGGAGAACAACAACAACAAGAGAAATAAGAAGTAGAAGTTGAAATGATCTCCAGAAGAAGATGAAGAAGATGAAGAAGATGAAATGATCTGCAGAAGAATAGGAAGAAGGAGAAATAATCTGCAGAAGAAGAAAAACAAGTAGTAGAACAAAATGAAATGATCTCCAGAAGAAGAGGAAGAACGAGAAATAATCTCCAGAAGAAGAGGAAGAAAGAGAAATAATCTCTAGAAGAAGAAGAATCAGAAGAAGAGGAAGGAGAAGTAGGAGAAGATGAAATGATCTCCAGAGAAAATGAAAGAAGGAGAAATAATCTCCAGATGAAGAAGAAGATGGAGAAGAAGTAGGAGCAGAAATGATCTCCAGAAGAAGAAGAAGAAGGAAAAATAATCTCTAGAAGAAGAAGAAGTGGAAGAAGAAGTAAGAGAACATAAAATGATATCCAGAAGAAGAGGAAGAGGGAGAAATAATCTCCAGACAAAGAAAAAGAAGAAGTAGGAGAAGTTGAAATGATCTTCAGAAGAAGAGGAAGAAAAAGAAATAATCTCCAGAAGAAGATGAAGATGAAGAGGGAGAAGAAGTAGGCGAAGAAATGATCTCCAGAAGAAGGGGAAGAAGGAGACATAATCTCTAGAAGAAGAAGACGAAGTGGAAGAAGAAGTAAGAGAAGACGAAATTATATCCAGAAGAATATGTAGAAGGAGAAATAATATCCAGAAGAAAAAGAAGAAGAAGAGGAAGATGAAGTAAGAGATGATGAAATGATCTTCAGAAGAAGAGGAAGAAGGAGAAATAATCTCTAGTAGAAGAAGAGGAAGAAGAAGTGGGAGAAGATGAAATGATGTCCAGAAGAAGAGGAAGGAGAAATAATCTCCAGAAGAAGAGGAAGAAGGAGAAATAATCTCTAGAAGAAGAAGAGGAAGAAGAAGTAGAAGAGGAAATGATCTGCAGAAGAAGAGGAAGAAGGAGAAATAATCTCCATAAGAAGAAGAAGAAGCGGAAGAAAAGTAAGAGTAGATGAAATGATATCCAGAAGAAGAGGAAGAAGAAGTAGGAGAAGATGAAATGATCTCAAGATAAAGAGGAAGAAAGAGAAATAATCACAAGAAAAAGAAAAAGAAGTAGTAGAACAAGATGAAATGATCTCCAGAAGAAGAGGAAGAAGAGGAAGAAGAAGTAGGAGAAGTTGAAGTGATATCCAGAAAAAGTGGAAGAAGCAGAAATAATCTCCAGAAGAAGAACAAGAGGAAGAGGAATAAGAAGTAGGAGAAGATTAAATGATCTCCAGAAGAAGAAGAAGAAGAAGAGGAAGAAGAAGTAGAAGATGAAATGATCTGCAGAAGAAGAGGAACAAGATTAAATGCAGAAGAAGAGGAAGAAGGAGAAAAAATCTCCTGAAGAAGAAGAAGAAGAAGAAGAAGAAGAAGAAGAAGGAGAAGTAGAAGTAGATGAAATGATCTCTAGAAGAAGAAGAAGAAGAGGAAGGAGAAGTAGGACAAGAGGAAATGATCTCGAGAAGAAGAAGAAGAAGAAGAAGAAGAAGAGGAAGAAGAAGAAGGACGAGAAGATGAAATGATCTGCAGAAAAAGAGGTAGAAGGAGAAATAATCTCCAGAAGAAGAAGAAGAAGAGGAAGAAGAAGTAGGAGAAGATGAATGATCTCAAGATAAAGAGTAAGAAAGAGAAATAATCTCCAGAAGAAGAACAAGAAGAAGAGGAATAAGAAGTAGGAGAAGTTAAAATGATCTCCAGAAGTAGATGAAGAAGATGAAATGATCACAAGAAGAAGAGGAAAAAGGAGAAATAATCACCAGAAGAAGAAAAAGAAGTAGTAGAACAAGATGAAATGATCTCCAGAAGAAGAGGAAGAAGGAGAAATAATCTCCAGAAGAAAAAGAAGAAGAGGAAGAAGTAGTAGGAGAAGAATATATGATCTCCAGAAGAAGATAAAGAAGAAATAATCTCCATAAGAAGATGAAGAAGAAGAGGGAGAAAAAGTAGGAGAATAAATGATCTCCAGAAGAAGAAGAGGAAGATAAAGTAGGAGAAGATGAAAGGATCTACAGAAGAAGGGAAAGAAGGAGAAATAATCTCCAGAAGAAGAAGAAGAGGAAGAAGAAGTAGGAGAAGATGAAATGATATGCAGAAAAAGTGGATGAAGGAGAAATAATCTCCAGAAGAAGAACAAGAAGAAGAGGAATAAGAAGTAGGAGAAGATTAAATGATCTCCAGAAGAAGAAGAAGAAGAAGAAATAATCTCCAGAAGAAGAAGACGAAGAGGAAGAAGAAGTAGGAGAAGATGAAATGATCTGCAGAAGAAGAGGAACAAGATTAAATATTTTCTGGAAGAAGAGGAAGAAGGAGAAATAATCTACTGAAGAAGAAGAAGAAGAAGAAGAAGGAGAAGTAGATGAAATGATCTCTAGAAGAAGAAGAAGAAGAGGAAGGAAATGTAGGAGAAGATGAAATGATCTCCAGTAAAAGAGGAAGAAGGAGAAATAATCTCCAGAAGAAGAAGAAGAAGAACAACAAGGAGAAGTAGAGGAAGAAGAAGTAGGAGAAGACGAAATGATCTCCAGAAAAAGAGGAAGAAGGAGAAATAATCTCCAGAAAAAGAAGAAGAAGAAGAAGAAGAAGAAGAAGATGAAGAAAAAGTAGAAGTTGAAATGATCTCCAGAAGAAAAGGAAGAAGGGGAAATAATCTCCGGAAGAATAAGAAGAGGAAAAAGTAGTAAGAGAAGATGAAATGATCTCCAGAAAGAGTGGAAGAAGATTAAATGATCTCCGGAAGAAGAAGAAGAAGATGATGAAATGATATCCTGAAAAAGAGGAAGAAGGAGAAGAAGTAGAAGGAGAACAACAACAACAAGAGGAATAAGAAGTAGAAGTTGAAATGATCTCCAGAAGAAGATGAAGAAGATGAAATGATCTCCAGAAGAAGAGGAAGAACGAGAAATAATCTCCAGAAGAAGAGGAAGAAAGAGAAATAATCTCTAGAAGAAGAAGAATCAGAAGAAGAGGAAGGAGAAGTAGGAGAATATGAAATGATCTCCAGAGAAAATGAAAGAAGGAGAAATAATCTCCAGATGAAGAAGAAGATGGAGAAGAAGTAGGAGCAGAAATGATCTCCAGAAGAAGAGGAAGAAGGAAAAATAATCTCTAGAAGAAGAAGAAGTGGAAGAAGAAGTAAGAGAAGATAAAATGATATCCAGAAGAAGAGGAAGAGGGAGAAATAATCTCCAGAAAAAGAAAAAGAAGAAGTAGGAGAAGTTGAAATGATCTTCAGAAGAAGAGGAAGAAAAAGAAATAATCTCCAGAAGAAGATGAAGAAGAAGAAGGAGAAGAAGTAGGCGAAGAAAGGATCTCCAGAAGAAGGGGAAGAAGGAGACATAATCTCTAGAAGAAGAAGACGAAGTGGAAGAAGAAGTAAGAGAAGACGAAATTATATCCAGAAGAATATGTAGAAGGAGAAATAATATCCAGAAGAAAAAGAAGAAGAAGAGGAAGATGAAGTAAGAGATGATGAAATGATCTTCAGAAGAAGAGGAAGAAGGAGAAATAATCTCTAGTAGAAGAAGAGGAAGAAGAAGTGGGAGAAGATGAAATGATGTCCAGAAGAAGAGGAAGGAGAAATAATCTCCAGAAGAAGAGGAAGAAGGAGAAATAATCTCTAGAAGAAGAAGTAGAAGAAGAGGAAGAAGAAGTTGGAGAAGATGCAATGGTCTAAAAAAAAAAGTGGAAGAAGGAGAAATAATCTCTAGAAGAAGAAGAGGAAGAAGAAGTAGAAGAGGAAATGATCTGCAGAAGAAGAGGAAGAAGGAGAAATAATCTCCATAAGAAGAAGAAGAAGCGGAAGAAAAGTAAGAGTAGATGAAATGATATCCAGAAGAAGAGGAAGAAGAAGTAGGAGAAGATGAAATGATCTCAAGATAAAGAGGAAGAAAGAGAAATAATCACAAGAAAAAAAAAAGTAGTAGTAGAACAAGATGAAATGATCTCCAGAAGAAGAGGAAGAAAGAGAAATAATCTCCAGAAGAAAAAGAAGAAGAGGATGAAGAAGTAGGAGAAGTTGAAGTGATATCCAGAAAAAGTGGAAGAAGCAGAAATAATCTCCAGAAGAAGAACAAGAAGAAGAGGAATAAGAAGTAGGAGAAGATTAAATGATCTCCAGAAGAAGAAGAAGAAGAAGAGGAAGAAGTAGTAGGAGAAGATGAAATGATCTGCAGAAGAAGAGGAACAAGATTAAATGTTTTCCGGAAGAAGAGGAAGAAGGAGAAGAAGAAGAAGAAGAAGAAGAAGAAGAAGAAGAAGAAGAAGTAGATGAAATGATCTCTAGAAGAAGAAGAAGAAGAAGAGGAAGGAAATGTAGGAGAAGATGAAATGATCTCCAGAAAAAGAGGAAAAAGGAGAAATAATCTCCAGAAGAATAATAAGAAGAAAAAGTAGGAGAAGATGAAATGATCTTCAGAAGAAGAGGAAGAAGAAGAAATAATCTCCAGAAGAAGATGAAGAAAAAGAGGGAGAACTAGTAGGAGAAGAAATGATCTCCAGAATAAGAGGAAGAAGGAGAAATAATCTCCAGAAGAAGAAGAAGAAGAAGAAGAGGAAGAAGAAGAAGTAGGACAAGATGAAATGATCTCCAGAAGAAGAGGAAGAAGGAGAAATAATCTCCAGAAGAGGAAGAAAGAGAAATAAGCTCCAGAAGATCTAGAAGAAGAAAAGAAGAGGAAGAAGAAGTAGGAGAAGATGAAATGATCTCCAGAAGAAAATGAAGAAGGAGAAATAATCTCCAGAAGAAGAAGAAATGATAGTTTGAAGCAGAAGAAGGATAATCATTTCATTAGTTTTCGAAGGTTGTAGTTTCTGCTTGAATTTAGGGAAACATTTTCGAAACTTACATAAGTATTAATTACTGACGCCTATGCATCAAGTTAAGGACAGGGATTTAAATTTAAACAAATGCAAATAAACCTTTGCCATTTGAGCAGATACAACTTGAATATTTAACATCGTGTTTTCGAACGTTTTAAACGATAAACGTCGAACATTTGATCACGTGATATCTTTAAAGTAATTAGATATAAATTCACAATAATTACGAGACTCGAAGTACACAGAATTCGCGAAATGCTTCAGGTGACTCTTCTGATTAATACTTTTGATGGAGACATGAAAAAAATCCGTTGATTCCAAGAATGAATTGATTGAGAGGGAAGAAAAGATTAAACAATCCTACCAATGTAAAATCGGTTGAGATGTCGTCTAATCTACCAACTAAATCCATCATTCGTTACTATTTATGCTTTTAAATACGTTACGACCAATCCAAGAAATTATCTGGTCTCAGTCGGCTACAATGCGTAAGGATTTAGTAACTAGTGTTTCTGTACTGCTAGGTTGAATTATAAATAAATTAACTTTTATTTAATCCACATTAGTTGTCTGGAGCTCCTGCTAAATATCTCGGGATTCTTGACAAACGTAAAGAAGTGTATTTTTGTCATTTTCCCACAGCCGTGACACGGCTTCTATATGCCCTTTCTATGAATATATTCATGGCAATTATTGTAACGAGCTTTCCTACTTGGTGCCTTGACTGTAAGAATTTAAAAATGCTACTAGATCGACAACTAAGTCTCTCTGTTTATTGTTGAACTAACTATTAGTTTGGTGCTAAAATAATGACGTAATAATGTCGTTTTTTGACGTATTTTTAACGTCAAAAAACGACATTATTACGTCATTATTTTGCACCCACCTAATAGATGCAACCGTCAATTCTATTTTAATAGTTTCTTTTCCCACACTTTCTTGATTCCCTACCAATTTCAATCTAAAATTTTATATGCAACACCAACCACGATTTTCTATGTCGTGTTTGCGATTTTCTGTCTTCCCGTTTCCTGTTTTTTATTGCCCTTTCTCCACACGTGATCCCCGCTAAAGCTTTCTCATTCTCTTTCATTCCTTGTTATCCCTTGCATCTTAGTGGCATTATCGCCTTGCTTGGGTTGAAATGATTAAAATTTGAAAAAAATATTTTTTTTTTTTAATCTGAAATTCTAATTTCAACCGAGCAATAATGCCAGAATATGTTGCTTCAGTCATGGAAATTTTAAAATGCAATTTTTTTCCATTTATTTTTCTGTAGAAACAAAGAATATATTGAGTCATAAGATGTTTTGTTTGTTCGCCTTGCAAAAATTATTTTGTTAAAACTTTCTTTGCAGCAAAAAAAAAAGTCATTTGTATTTTTTCATCTCTACCTGACAATTCGAAGAAATCTTAATATGTCACTTTACTTTTTATCCTTTTTCTCTGTTTCTGAAAGCAAATCTGGAGATAACTTTTTTTGTTTCTTTTTTAATTAATTATATCAGGTGAAAGAAGAAGGCGACTCCTAACTCACGCTATACACTTGGCAGCTTTTAGATGTTATAAAAGAGACCCGTTTTGCGTGAATAAAAAATTTGCTTCATTTTGTAACTCAGAATCTTTTTTTCTTTTGTTTTACTTCTTCGGTTTGAAGATAATTGAATGTGTCACCACTTTGCGAATATTTTTGTAAACTTAATATATTTTTATTTCGTCATGTTAATAAAACCACGCAGACTTCAACTAGAGCAGCTCTTGTTAAGGTCAACGATGTCCTTTGCGTGCAAGAAAATTGATTTTATCAGTCCAAGCACCCGTCATAAAATCCTACCCTTGTTTGTGAGATTGTCTTTCACATTTCCCCTTTCTTAATCGGAAAAGCAGACAAATGCAATTATATTTAATATCAAAGATATGACAAGAATATTTTTTTTATTTTTTTTAATCCTACATACCGGATGCGATATAAATGTTTACTTATTGTTTAAACATAAAAAAATTATCTATTATTTAAAATAAAATCATACATATTCTTAAAAATAGTTTCGAATTTAGCATAACGCCTCTAACAATCTTTTTTATTACTTACAGTTTAATTAAATATGGCGGCTCAAACAAAACGCGATCAAATTTTTACATTGAAAATTGCTGGTATGAAAAATTGTAAACTGATAAAATAGTTGAATCTAAGCAGAAAAACTGTTTTTAAAGTGTGGATGAAGTTTCAAGATCAACAATCTCACCAAATCCAAGATTAACTCCATACCACGAGAGTCGTTGAAACGGTCAAGAATAAGGTGAAGAGAAATCCATGAAGAAACATGAAGAAGATGACAAAAGAACTGGATAGGTCGCTAAGGAAGATCGTGAATAAGGATTTAGGGACATAACCTGCTGTTTGACGACTTGATCTCAGGTACCTCCAGGCAAAAACGGCTTGGTAGGGCAAAAAGGTATTCGTTTTGGTCGGACGAAAAGTCTTTCCTAGTGGTCAACTACCAAAACGATAGGGCTTACGCTACTTCAATAGGAATCATTCCTGAAGGCGTCAGAGTTACAATTCAAGTGAAAGAAATCAACTTGTATTATTGTGTAGACTGGTGTTGCTTCTAATGGTTCGAAATCGCTCTTGGTGTTCATTGAAGAACGAGTGAAAATGAATAGCAAAGTTTACTAGCAAATGTTGGAGTGAAATGTGCTGCTATGGTTGTCAGCCATATTTGAAAGTTGCTATGTCTTCAATCAAGGCAAAACGCCGGCACACACAGCCAATTTGACGTAGAAATGGTGTAAGTGACATTTCCGTGAAATTTCTTTAACAAAATTTGGCTTCCATCAAGCACTGGCATTCATACTATGGACTTTGTGATATGGCTCATATTGGAGAACGTTGTTTCACGTAACTCCTGCTCAAGTGTGTCAGACATGAAAGAAAGTATTATGACGTCCTAGTAAAATTTGAACGAAGAGTCCTTAATCACTTCTCAACTGAAAGACATCTTCAGTTGAGAAGAGATTAAGAGATATGCTGAAAGAAAAGGGCGGTCATATTTGAATTCTAGATATATGTAAAATATTATCAAACCTCTAAACTTTCACTGATCAAAACCTAAACCATTTTATCTTATGATAGAATGCAAAATGTCAGTAACGCATTAAATTGATTCATAAAATATGACAATAAATCCCATCCGGTTTTTTCAATGGATTTCTATCGTAAAATCATGCTCAAAGTTATATATGTATCAAAGTTATATATGTTTCAAAGCTATATATACGTCAAAGTTATATGAAATTAATATATTAAAAAAAAAAATTATTTTAAATTCAATTCCTTAAAAAATTATATGCGAGACATTATATGACGAGAATATTGAAATTAAATGTTTATGTTTTAAGCAAACATTCAACATTCATTGACCAGTCACTAACTTCTTAGTATTGGTGGTTATTTTCCTCTAAAGCTTTTGTTTTTGTATTATGGAAGGTTAACAGCATGGTTATTGTTACAATACGTGAAGGCCAGGGGCAAAATGGTCATCGATTGGCCGGAATGCCTCGTGGGTAGGGTATTCTGACAGTGATGGATTGTCTTTGTCTGGGATTTGAATATAAGTCCGAAACAGCGCGAATTCACGACAGTGCCTCGAGAATTCTGAAGCGTCGATATGCCACACACACATAGGTTTGCGACCGGCTAATTCTATCTGCGGAGGGACACTGAGCTAATGTGCAACATGCGTCCCTGTGACATCAGTCTTCCTAATGCTCCTCAGAATCCAATCTGTCACTCTTAATAAATGAACAAAAACAAATGATATTTTGATTCCTTGATACCGTTTTATTTAGTAGCGTAGGGATCCCGATGATACACAGAATGCAATATTCTATCATTATTATCTTCTAGGGATATATGATAACCATCTTTGTTGTTGGTACTGTTGAAAGGATTCAAAATGATGTGGTTTGGGCTATTTGGTATAGCTTTTTGTGATTTTGTAACGCTAGACATTCAGGAAGGATTCTCTCGTTTAAGATTTAAAATCATTCAACTATTATTCATTTTAGCTCATC
The DNA here is from genome assembly GCA_963932145.1 of Acanthosepion lycidas. Taxonomy (NCBI): domain Eukaryota; kingdom Metazoa; phylum Mollusca; class Cephalopoda; order Sepiida; family Sepiidae; genus Acanthosepion; species Acanthosepion lycidas. The sequence continues at coordinate 59,051,042 of OZ010578.1, forward strand.
TTTAAATCATTTCGCCCCAAACAAGACAATGAAGCCACTAAGATGCAAGGATTATCGAGTGTTAGATAATATGAGAAAAAATACTATCAAAGAGAGAGAACAATAAATGAACAAGAATTAAGAAGACAGAAAATAACGATTGAGATTGCTTTTAATTTTTTGAAACTGAATGGGAAGCAACAATCCCGAAGAGAGTTCCACAAGCAAAAAGACGAAACAATTAGCATAACACTTACGTTTACATCTAACCACGTAAACAGTACAAAGATGAGACCTTTCAGCCAATCTAGTACAGTGCTTAAATTCATCAAATCTAGGTACGATAGCGGAAAGATCATAAGAACAGTTACAATGAAAGTATTCATCGAAAAATCACATGGAAGCTATATTACGGCGGTGGGAAAGTGACTGAATTTGAGACCAATAACATTGTAGATTCTTCTTTGAATTTTTTTTAAGAATCTCTAAATATAAAGCAGGAGCACTAGATCAGATGTGGCAGCAATATTTAAAGCAAGGATGAATGGTAGACTTATAAATATGTAAGATATATTCTGGCGAGAAAGATTTTCTAGCGCGACACAGTGAACCAACCTTTTTTTGTGATTCTTTTCGAATCCTCGCCGCCAGTTTTGTGATGTTGGGCGGCTTCGCTTGTCACTTTCGCTATGCCAAGCGAAAGCCCGTTATCACTTCCCAAAATGCATGTTACATTCTAGACTTCGTAGACGGCGGTACTTGTAGTAACGCCTTCCAATTATATCCGCACAAGTAATATTTGTTCATGTAGTAATTGTCAAATAGTATAATGATCAGAATAGTAGTGGAAAGACAAGAAGGGTGAACAGCGAACAGTATAGTTGATAGAGGATAAATAGTGATCATTATGCTATTTCATATTTATTCACTTCCTTTATGATCACGTGATCTACTTAATAATGGAACGCCCGTGTTACTCACAGGCGATCTAGTTTCAAACCACATCGTCGGCAATGACCCTTACTCTTATACAAACCTTCCAAGCAGTAGATCTAGCGATTGCATAAATATAATTTTTCTACGCCCTGTCAGTCGTTAGTCGTATAAGGCGCAATCGGTCCCTATCCTGGAGGTTAGCATTAGCCATGCTGATGGATGACGAGAAGGTTTGTCTCAGGCGATTAAACGAAAGCAGTTTTGTTGATCATAAACAAAATGTTTCAGGTTTTGATTATTGAAAGTTTACACGTTGAGTGCTATATTTATTGACAAGATTTTAATAACAGACCCGAGGGAACAAAATGGTAGTTTAGGTATTTCAGCCGTTACTTTCTCTAGGCTTTATCATGTACTGGATCTTCAACCACCAGACGCAGGCCATGGCACTTCAAAAAAACTTATATATATATATATATATATATAATGTAAATAATTATGTCTCCTCATCCCAGAAATTCAGACTGAAGCTGATCAAGTGATATTAACAAAAAGCATGAGGATATTAATCTATTCATATTATTCGGACGATTGTCCTCATCTTTGTCGCAATGTTTATCACAACGTTTCGGCCGTTGTACGCTCCGGCCTTCTTCATGTGGTTGGCATGTCGAACTGAACCCTTTATTTCGTTCACTAGGGCAGACTGTTCTAGTTCCACGTGCCACGTCTAATGGATGTCAGTTATCTCCTGTTAATTCCCTTCTCAAAGTTCATCAGGGCCTTAACCAGGTGTTGAACTCATGTGATAAATATGGCGACAAAGACGAAAACAATAGTCCGAATAATGTAAATAGTGTACATAATACCTCATCTCAGAAATATAGATAATCAGGATATTAGTTTGAAGGTAAGTAATGTAAATAATGGTAACTCCTCACCCTGCAAATTCAGAAAGAGATTTATGAACCAGTCGGGCGCTCTGCGTAATCTATATGAGAATCTACAGCTAAGAATATGATTTTCGTTTTTATGTTAATATTGTTTTTGTTACATCCTTAGCTTTTAAATACTAGAACTGGATTTGCAACAGGCTGAAGCGTGTTGAAATCCTGGCAGTATTTATTAGGTTGGTGAAAAAATAATGACGTAATAATGTCGTTTTTTGACGTTAAAAAGTACGTCAAAAACGACATTATTACGTCATTAATTTTGCACCAACTTAATAGTATTGTTAATGTTATCCCTAATATTTTACCGAGATTTACAAACTTTACGTTTCATTAAATTTCGCAAACTATATATAGATAGATAAATAAGTATTTATTTTAATCATTACATTGTTTTTTAAATATATATAAGACATTCAGGCCGGTAAATGTTATTTAATACTGTTTATTATAAACAGAGCATTTACTTAAATACTTGTATCTATAAAAAGAACGTTAAACATAAAAAATGTCTTTAATAAATAAATTGTCGGACTTTGTCCATTTCGTAATATATGACGTCATTTGTTTACATTCGATACACCAATGAGCAGTTATGAAGGTACGTGTTTCATAGAAGATTAAAGTTTATAAGCAGTAAATTCGACCTTGCCTACCGAACGATCCTTGGTGGCCGAGCGGTTAGGCACGTCAGCGTAAATGACGGTTCTGTCAAAGGACGAATATTTTCTATGAACATTTCTCGGACATTCAGGCCGGTAAATGTTATTTAATACTGTTTATTATAAACAGAGCATTTACTTAAATACTTGTATCTATAAAAAGAACGTTAAACATAAAAAAATGTCTTTAATAAAAAATATATATTGGGTGTATTTTATATGTTAAATAATAAAACTTTAACATTTTCCAAAAAAGATTAATGAAAATTTATTGTGCTAAGCTACGCACGTAGCTAAGCTACGTAAAATCTACTTAACTTTGTACCCTCTTACCTGTTGGAACATCTCCCCAAAATTAGGTTCGATCAGTCAATGTATGGCTATTTTAGAGGCTGTAACAGACAGATTGACCAACAAGAGAAATAAAAATTTATATACTAGATTTTTTGCCAAAGACTGACGTTAGTTGAAATTCTGACAGTATTTTGTACTGTTGAAGTGATTACTAACATTTTTGTCGAGATTACAAACTCTACTTTTCGTTCAATTTCGCAAACCAGTCGATGGAATTTGAATAATCAAATTTGTTTGGAAAAATACTTAGACAACAAACCCTACTTTGCGGTTTAATTATATTTTAATTCAATTTTATAAGACTTCATGGTAAACCATATTTTTTAAGAATATTTCTTTTTTCTTTTCAACATCGAAGAATCCATTTTAGGATTTCTTATTCTTGAGCATGCAACGTACAACTGGTCATGTGTAAATATTTCTTTTTGGAGCCAAATTCCAACTTTTTCAGGCGTTTCGTCTTGTAATTTGTTTATAGTTCTCGCAAACCCAGAGCTGGCTGGAAACTGGATTCTTTTATATAAAACCTTTAAAAAAGATATGCAAAAAAAAAAAAACTATATTGCAAGAGAGATAAAAAAAAGTATCCTATGTTCAATTTATTTTATATAATTCACTCAGGGTAACTGCTCAGTTTCCAAATCCAGATTATGGTTTCTGTTCTGGAAACTTTTATCCTTCTTCTTGGAAAACTTTATATAAAATATTTAATTTTTCTTCAAGATCATTCTTATAATACCAATTATGTGCACTTATAGTTCGTCTGAATTTATTATGCAAATCACATATATCTCAAAAACTCAGAATTACTTGAAACAATTTTTGTCAAATTTTAAATGATTAATTTAGACGTTTTAAGGATTTAATTGAGACAAAGTCTGGAATTATTTTGCAAAACCAGAAAATTACGTTTTACATCTATTACTTGGTAATAAAAAAAGAGTGTGAGTTCAATACCCGGTTAAGGCAGTGGAGAACTTTCAGAGGGAAAATTAGCAAGAGATAACTGACATCCATCAAGCATGGCACGTGGAACTAGAACAGTCTACCCCAGTGATCGAAATAAAGGGTTCAGTTTGAAATTCCAACTACCTGAAGAAGGCCGGAGCGTACAATAGCCGAAACGTTGTGATAAATATGGCGACAAAGATGAGGACAATAGTCCACATAATGTAAATACTGTAAAAGTTAATATTACATTTATTTTTTTATATGGATGAAAATATGCAAAACAGATGGAGGGACAGTTGAATATCCACCTAGATCACCAGATTTGACAACCTTGGATTTCTTTTTGTGGGAGGTTTCTAAAAGACAAAGTTTACAGCAGAAAAGCTGAAACAATTGCTGAAACGAGAGTAGCAACTGAAGAAGAATGTGCTCAAATACCAGAGGAAATGATACTGGACGTTTGTAGGTCTATTTCTTCAAGATATAAAAAGTGTATTGAACAGAACGGCAACCAGTTTGAGCACTTGATGTAAACTCATCATTATATGAACATTCTGCCATTGCCCCAAGTATTTTTTATTTTATTAAAGTTAATTTTCTATGTTTTCTGTATATTTTACTCTTAAATTCTTTAAATGTGTATTCTCTTGTATTAATCTTATTTACAAGTCAAAATACATAGACTGAATAAGTTACAACGATTCAAAAATGTATACATTATTTAGGGAAACCCTGTATATATATATATATATATATATATATATATATATATATATATTGATATATATATATATATATATATATTGATATATATATATATATATATATATTGATATATATATATATATTGATATATATATATATATATTGATATATATATATATATTGATATATATATATATATATATATATATATATTGAAGGAGAGAAACAAAATACAAACAAACGTCGGTTATAATTATGTCTTGCAAGAAGCACCGAAAATGGACGAAAAATTATTTTTTAATTTTAATTTCAATCTGTTCTGTATGTTTAAATGCTATCCCGCCATTAAAATAAAATAAATTCTAGACTAATCTTGTAAAATGTCCAGCTTTCTAAACTTATTAGATTCTCAATTAAATTTCCAGGCGTACAACTTTTATTCCAACCCACAAGACCCAGATTATATTAAATTTGAAAAGCAAATCATACGTCACAACAACAATGGATTTTATTTAACGCCGTGTACTTGTGACACGATATGTTCATGCTATGGTAACGTTTCAGTATTCAGGCTGCTCGAACAACATATAAGCATAGGTA
>OZ010578.1:59063678-59068678 GCA_963932145.1 Acanthosepion lycidas
TGGGCAAAATATCACGTCTTTCTTTTGCCACTGGAAAAGTTAGAATATTAATGACAATGCTTTCACTCGAACAGATGTGAGTACCTTTCTCTATCCAAATTCTAATTACACGACTTCATCATATAAGGCACTTGTTTTTTGTTCTTTTTAGGCTTTGTCTCGTTCCTTACATTGTCTTTTTGTGTATTTTTATTTTATTTTGTCTTATTTATCACAGTGTCTTCACTTGGCTAAATAGCCCCAGGTCAAACGCAGAATGTGTTTGCCGGCAACGCCTCCTTCCTTGAGGCTTCTTGATTTCATGCTACGTTTTCTGGGTTTTTTTTTTTTTTCTTTTTTTTCTTTTTTTTTTTCCTGTGGCGACAAAATATCTTAGAGGCGAAATTCATTTGACCGAACCTGTTTACACTTTTCTTCTCTATCTTGAATGTTCGTCGGGCCTGCAGGCAATACTTTGAGTGAACACAACAAGTGATTTCACAGAACAAGGTAATAATTACAAACTGAAAAAAATTTTTTTGAAGACTTAGGAAATTTAGTGATGTTATATCAGTGTGTGTGTGTGTGTTGTTTTTTTTTATTTCATATTATACAGACTTTATAGTTTTGGGAGCAAGTTGACTTGCGAGAGAGTTTGGTTGATCACTCTTACAAAGTAGTGAATTTGATTCTCAATGAGTGTCCAAGAACTTTTTCTAAAATTCCACTAGTCTACGTGAAAGTTTGGCGTGGTGAGGAGAATGGAAACAAAGCGAACACTTATAGGTAGAAACATAAAGAGAGGAAAGTTGAAAAGGGCTTAGAAAGTGTGGGACATGCAGGATTTTCAGGGCAAGAAATACGGTGGTTGACCTAGCTAAGCAGCTTGTATAAATGTTTGGCAGAAGCAGGATTAGGACGGGTGCGCAAAAAGACAATGAATGTTAAGATTTACAAAGGACAGGAAGTTGTGAAGAGGGTTAATTCGCAGTTTAGCACCCGCGCCAGTTCGCATTAAAAATATCGATAATACTTACATTTATATGTAACTGTAAATGCTTCATTTGAATCTGGCTTCATAAAATCCACCGTTTTGGAGTTATCAACAGTAAAAGTTTGGATTCATTCGCGTCGCGGTAGCCATTACTGGCGTTGTTTGTATATATTTGCTGCGGAATAGCTATCGAGTGCAATATTTATTTGTCTTGATTACTACGCAAAACTGAGCGTGTGTACGTAAATAGTTCTCTTGCGTAGTAATTGAGATAAGTTGACATCACTAAAAAAAAAAAAAGAGGTCTGTCAACTACATTCTTCCGTGTTTAGCTTTCCGCAGCGAACTTTGTTTCTTAACTTCTACTTATTACGGAATTTATTTTTTTTTATTCTCTATGATGACTAAATTGCGATTTTACTGGCTCGATGTGAAATAGTTCTCTTACTTCTGCAAATAACGTATGTTATGGAATTTTCAGTTTTCTGATATGAATCGTGAAAACAAATTCTTTGCTGCCACTCCAAATTCTGCCGTCAGCTACGTTATAGAATTTACAAATGGTAATTCGTCTTTACGAACAAGAAGCAAGATTTGAAAAATACTTTATGCATTCAAAAACAAATCATTTTGATGCACTCGGGAAAATAAACATGTGTTCGTCCTCTTTGAGGATCTCAGGCGCTATCTTCGGGCAGAGTGCGGGTCAGTTGTGGCTCTGTCCGCGGACAGAGATGCCACAGAAGTAAATAAATACTCTGTGATGCCTGGTTCAGGGGAATAGCTGCCCGAAGTTGCACCCACTCCATTGCACTAGACTGGGAAAATCGGTAGTGTTACCGATACCAGCGCAACCGACAATTGCAGGGGCTAGGTAATTTTTGTCCTTGGTCTAGGTGTACTCGCTCGGGTTCCCCACGTTAAACCCGACTTTGTGTGACATCCCGTCTCAGTGAGGAGACCAGGACAAATATCTACCCGGCGGTGTAAGCCCTTACTAACACGCATTGGATCAGCGCGGTAGGTTAATGGCCATTACCTCTACATGAACGCCAAAGGGAAATATATGAAGAAGAACTTTCACGGATTGCTAAAGACTTTAGAAACTTAGTGTTGCCTGGCACAAATCTACAAAAGTGAGCGACAAGTGGAATTGATTGCAAGACTAAATTGCAAACTACTGCTCTCTGATGGTGTGTCTAAATAGTTATTTACTAACTTTAACTTTGTCTAACACGAGGACAAAATTAAATTAACGAGATAATGCTAATTAACTTAACGAGATAATGCTAATTATTACTCCAAACATTGATTTTTTTTTTTTTTTTGCTTGTTTGGGTTTTATGGCATATCAACCACTCCAAACATTGAGGCACCCAAAATTAAATGAACTAAATTCGAAATGTGCCTATAACGTGACAGTTTCTTTTATGTGCCGTGTCCCTTCAGGGTGTAGACGATCATGACCCTCCACATCTTCCTGTCCCGTGTAACTCTTAATAATTTTTGTAATTTTCTTATATCACCCAAACCCTCTACTGACATCAGTTTGGTGAAGCCCATCAAGTGTGTTATGCGTTGCTTCTCCTGTCTGTCTTTCCCTCTATGCGTCCTCTGATGAACAGATTTTCAAAGCACACCTTCCTTATGACGTGCTCCAGAAAGTTCAATTGCCTCTTCCTGATGTTAGAAATATGTTTTCTTTTTTTATTCCATTCTCTCTAAAACTTCATTGTTGCTCACATGTTTGGCCGATGATATCCTTTCCGTAGCACTACATTTCTGTTGCTCCAAGTGTCTTTTTCATCTTTGAGGAGATTGTCCAACATTCGCTGCTATACAGGAGGACAGCTATCACGTAACAGTTCAGTACTCTCTTCATTGTTTCCAAAGAAATTGTTCCGTCTGTTAATACTCTGCTTAGCTTCTGGAATTCGTCTTTGGACATCACAATACGTCTTCGGATCTCAGTGTTGCAATTACCGTCCTCTGTCAGAACAAATCCCAGATATTTAAATTTTTGTACCTGCTTCATTTTACTGTCCCCCACCTGGAAATTGCACTTTTGGCTCATGCTTTTGCTGATGACCATGCATTCTGTCTTCTTGTAGTTTGTGCTTAGTCCCTTCTTCTCGCTCTCCTTCGCTACCTTCTGTAGAAGGTTTTGTGGTTTCCTTTCTGTGTCTGCTATCAGCATTGGGTCATCTGGATTCCTTATATTGTTAAGATTGTGGCTGCCAATAGTGAATCCTGGTTGGACTACTAGTACTCTCACAAACTCGCTGTAGAGGTTGAATAAATCTGGTGAGAAGACACGTCCTTGTCTTACAACCCTTTTTATTTTTGTATAGCTGCTGTACACATTTTCGTTCCATATGCAGGCGGTTTGCTGCCAGTATAGATTCTTGGTTATTCTAATATATTTTCCGAGTATATTATTTTCATATAAAGCTTTTTAAAGGGACTATTTTTTTATTCGGAGTTATAGAAATTTAAAATTCTTTGGTTAATTTTACCGCTTCAATAATTTTTTTTAATATTGTCATTTCTCTTGCAGATGTTTTTTGGGGGTTGATTTTTTTTTTTTTATATTCAACGAATAAGCATAATGGTTAGGATGTCGCTGAACAGCATCGAGTCAAAGTTCCGTCCTCCACTGTTGCGTTTAATTCGCAATAATGTTCTTCGAAAAGGCATGAATCCAATTTTTCTATCCGTCATAAAATAAAAAGCAGAATGATTCTGAATTCAAAAAACGTAAAGAAAACAAACCACTCTCCTTCCTATCTTAGAACAGATATTTAAATTTCTATATATGCTTGATTTTAGCAACCCCGACCTGTAATTTGCATTTTGAGCTTAACCTTTTGCTGATAACCGTGTATTCTGTCTTTTAGTTTATACCTAGTTCTTTCTTCTCGCTTTCTTTCGTTACCTTCTATAGATGGTTTTAATGTAACAGTAGTACGAAAAGTGAAATCGGCAAAACGAGTTCAAATTACGGCATAGCCTTTTGCGTTTATTTCGCAATCTTGCAGCTAAGAATATGATGACGTCATTTGATTACCCCCCACCACTAGCTACGAGTTATTTTTATTTTTACTATTGTTAGATCTATAGAAGGCCCAAGAGCCACTAAAACTAGAGAATTGCTGAAGGGTGCTGTTACGTGTCCGACATTTTTTTACGCCAGAATCCATCTTGCACGAATCTACCATTTGTCCACAGGCTCACGGCCACAACACGTTGAAACACCGGCTCCCGTAGTATCGCCAAAGTTAAGCAACGACAAGATTGGTCAATATCTAGATAGGTGACCGCTTGAGAATACCAACTGTTGGAAGCTTTGATGTGCTGGTGGTCTAATGAAAAATGGCGCCGAATCGTTAATAGGCGAGCCGGGTTCGAATTCCCGCTGGTTTCGTTATATTTACTTATACACAAATGCCGTTGGGAACGGTATGAATCCACCTCTTCTCTCCCTAGCTATGGGTGAATTAGTAAGATCTGTATCGCTAAACCATTATTATCCAAAAGAAAATATTACAATCAAAATATATATTATGGCTTTAAAACGAATTAATCCTTCAATAATTTGTGTTTGTTTCTAAATCGTTATATATTATTATAATTCTGTTTGTTTTTATTTTTATTATCTTGATTTTCTTTTCTTTTTAAAGTTTCTGAAGCTACATAGTCGATTATTAAAAAGATCCGTTTATTTAAACTCCCTAGATAGAAGAAGAAGAGTTGTATTCACTCTTTTTCAAGGTGAATAGTGCGAAAGGGAACAGCGGAGACTATTCCAATATTTAAACTCAGCTCGCAAATTTATTTTTGCACGCCGATAACAGCTGTGCCACCATCACATGCAAGGACATCTTTTAACTGCTAAACATTTGAAACGCTAAATTATACATTGCATTCTTCCCTTCGTCTTGTCTGTTAGCATCACAATATTTCAAGCGTTCTACTCTCAGTCAGGAGTGAAGATGATTAAGATGCTATTTCCTATTTTAAATTTTAA
>OZ010578.1:59073678-59103678 GCA_963932145.1 Acanthosepion lycidas
ATATATATATATATATATATATATATATATATATATATATATATATACACACACACTGCGTGCAAAATTATTATAGAGATAATTTTTTTTCTAATATTTCAAAAACCGTCCAATCAATTCACACAAAATTTTCACACAATGTTGGCAATACTGACCTGCGCAATCACTGTATTCTTCGTACTGATTTGCGCAAAGTAAACAAACTGGCGCCAAATTTGTTATCGGCACAGTGACTTGAGAGTGCCAAATTATTAGAAAGGTTTAGTAAAATTTCCAGAATTGAGCAAACAAAACGTTTATTAATGTTGCACGTGAATTTTTATGATCAAAAGAACCTAATAAATAAGATAATCAAACAAATAATAACAGATAAAAACAAAGGCACAGTTATAAACAAGTTAATAGGGAATGTTCTTTCTCAGTTTTGAAATTACTTGAAGAAGTCTACGATCCATAGAATTTGTTAATTGTAGGATGTCATCTGCTGTAATGCCGCGAGATATGTTAAGCATTGCTTCCCATAACTCAGCGTTGCTCCTGAATTGTCGTCCTTTGGCGTACAATCTTCGGTTCATGATGCTTCAAAGGCTTTCGATTGGGTTCAAATCCGGAGAATTTGCTGGCCACTTCATTTTTCAAGGTCCATCGAAGCTTAACTGTTTAAAATATTCAGTAGTCTTGTGAGTAGCATGTGAGGGAGCATTATCTTGCATAAAAACAATGGCCCTTCTGAAGGCAACTCTTTGACTTTTCATCCACGGTTCAAAATGCTCCTTCATAAATGCTATGTATGCATCAGCAGTCATTTTGACGCCATCTGGTACTCTCCATGGGCCCACTAATGTTTTTTCCAATAACACCACCCCAGATCATTATGCCTCCACCGCCTTGTTGGCGTCTCAAACGCTGATGGCTATTCTGTCCGTTCATTACCCAGCCTTTGCACCATCTATCTGGCCCATCAAGTGTTGCTCGAGTTTCGTCTGTGAACAAAACTTTAGAGAAGTCAATCTTCATATTTTCCTCGGCCCATTTCAATCGATTTTGAACGTGATTTCTCGTCAACAGAGGCTTCGATACAGGTTTGACTGTTGTTGCTATTTCCCTCAGATACTGACACCGAGTACTTTTATACATAGTAGGATCCCCAAAGTGACTGAAAAGCTCTTGGCTTGTAAGTCCAGGGTTCTTCGTGGCCTCTCGTTTAAGTCGTGACATGAGACGACGTGAAATAACCTTCGGCTTGCCTTTATCTGCCCTTTTGCATACTTGTGCAGGGTCGTCGGTGAACTTTTTTCTTGATGATACCTCCCTATCATTTTAGAAATTTCTGGGGTAGATTTACCTTTTGAGAGTTCTGAGGTGATAGTTTTCTTTTCAGCATCACTTAAACTGCTTTTACAACCAATCTTTTCACTAAATTCTTACACTTTTTTAATAATTTGGCACGCTCAAATCACCGTGCTGATAACAAATATGGCGCCAGTTTGTTTACATTGCGCAGATCAGTACGAAAATTTCGGTGAATGTGTAGATCTGTTTTGCCAACATTGTGTGAAACTTTTATGTAAATTGATTGGAGGGTTTTTAAAATATTAGAAAAAAAGTTATCTCGATAATAATTTGGCACGGAGTGTGTATATATATATATATATATATATATATATATATATATATATATATATATATATATATATACGAGATAACGACATATATTTTTATGTATCCATAACAACACTGGGGAAAAATGTATCACCAATTGGAAAAAGCTTTCGTGTCTCGCATTTCGTCCTTTAGGATTCATCAGACTAAATTTGTTACATTGGTGCGACTACACATGCGCACGAACTTTTAATAAAGCACTGTTTTTAAAACCTTTCACTCTGTTCGATATTTAAGTTTAACTTTAAATTAGTTACTTATTTAATTTTTAATCACGTGTAACTGCAGTAGTTACTACTTATTACTTCAGTTTTTTTTTATGATTCGCCGAAATCGAAAAACGAACGAACAATGCACTTCATATATATATATATATATATATATATATATATATATATATATATATTTGACATACATCGTGTGTTAGCACGTGCGATACCCTGTCTTCATCAGCCGCCGACCAGGGGTGATATCACGGTTTCGGTGGCTATGGCGGGACCGCGACTCCTGGCGCCACCAGCAGCGTTTGCCACCAGGCAGGGTATGAAGATAAGCTAACTAATTGTTCTTTTAAGTAAATTCTATCTGCAATGAAAGTTTCTTGAACGCGTTTGCCGTTATTGACGCGCTTGTAAAAGTCGTTATAGACGACCACGCAAACATATATATAGTGTAGAGGGGCAGAAGATCATTATTCAAACATATATTGTTAAATATAACAGACAACGGATGTCTATTATGTTTTATCATGAGCCTTTCCAAGCGTTATATAATGCCTTTAGTTTCAAGAGAAAATAAAGACAAAAACTGTCCAACATTTGGATATTTCTTTATTGTATTGCCTATCGATCCATGCTTTTAGCTCACATGATCCATCATCAGAATGGTGGTATGGACATTACAACAGAGATGCCCACTCTCATTGTGTCGGGAGAAGGAGAAATTTATTCATTCTCTTTCTGTACTCGGTGGCTTTTGAGTATATATTTTCCATTTTTATCTCAGTGGAACTGTTTATTGTTTACTTTTTGGTTTTGGTTTTTTTTTTTTTTTCATTCGCCATTATCCCTACTTTTGTAATTCCTCGTTTCCTCCCAGAATGTCGATTATTCCACAATTTTTGTTACATTATTCTATTAACCAATGATTATTCTGATGTGATGATGATCGAAAAAAACGTTAACTTTTTAAGGGAAAAATATGCAGTTTTGTCTGTTTTAATCTATGTTTGTGGTGTCACACACACACACACACACACATATATATATATATATATATATATATATATATATATATATATATATTAGGTTGGTGCAAAAATAATGACGTAATAATGTCGTTTTTTGACGTTAAAAAATACGACAAAAAACGACATTATTACGTCATTATTTTTGCACCAACCTAATATATATATATATATATATATATATATATATATTAGGTTAGTGCAAAAATGCCGTAATAATGTCGTTTTTTGACGTATTTTTTAACGTCAAAAAACGACATTATTACGTCATTATTTTTGAACCAACCTAATATATATATATATATATATATATATATATATATATGAAGAAAAATATACGGAAAAAACAAACAAAAATCCTTATATACACTTATGCTGCTTTAATGTTAATATAATGTCAACGTCGGACGTTTCGGTCTAATAAACCAACTTCAGGACATATTCATAAAATATAATTAACATTATCAATTCAACATGACAAAGACGATAATTGATAATGTTAATTATATTTTATGAATATGTCCTGAAGATGGTTTATTAGACCGAAACATCCGACGTTGACATTATATTAACATTAAAGCAGCATAATTGCATATAAGGATTTTTGTTTGTTTTTTCCCTATATTTTTCTTCATACTGTCGGATCTATATCCATATATTTGCTTATATATATATATATATATATATATATATATATAGATATATATATACATACATTCAAATATATATTGATAAATGTAACAGGCAACGAATATCTATTATGTTTTATCCTGAGCCTTTCCAAGCATCGTATAATGGATTTAGTTTCAAGAAAAAATAAAGAAAATACTTTCCAACATCTGGATATTGTTTTATTATAGTGGTCGTTGATCTTAGCTTTCGGATCGCATGAGCCATCATTAGGGTGGTTATATGAACATTACAACAGAGATATTCACCCTCAAAGATGACATCCTGTTATGTTTACATAGAAGATTGCTATGTGACGGTTATGGTCGTGGAATAGCAAACGCAGTTCGTAAATTCGTAATGCGGTTCTATGACGTAGTATATGACCACATGAAAGAAAGAAATGTTATCAACAGAATCATATGTTTAAATGTATTTTAATATGTTGTTACTTGCTTGAAATCTAATTTTATTGAGTGTGGGTTGCTTTGTTTTAATGTCGGTGGCCTCCAATATCTGAAGGTTCTTTTTACCGTGTGTATGTGTGAGTATTATTATGTTATCAACTAATATCTGTCTAATATCATGTACATGGCTATGTTTTTCTAAGAAATATTGTTTGATAGAACTAAGATCAGAAAGGTGACAGGTAAGTCTACGGGAGAGCGTGATTGTAGTAAAGTAGTGAGTTTATTATTAGTATCAGAGATACAATCTCTGAACGGGCATGTAAATTGATACACTACATTTGTTTTTTGTAGAGGAGCTGTGTGGTTGTAGGATTATTGGAGACTATGATATCAATTGTTTTAAACTTTTTATATTACATGATGAGCTTAACTTGTTCATTATTATTGATCGGTTTAACATTTCTACCTATTATGTTTTTGAGTGTTGTTTCATCCCATTTGTAATTATTATGCATTTGGTTACAATAGTATAAGTTAATAGTACCAGGTTTATTTTGACGTACACTACAATTACTATTAATATTATCAATTTTCTTTGTGGTATTATTAAGTTTATTGAGATATATTTTAATTTGTTGATCAATGATGGAATTTGGGAATCCATTATTAACAAGTGTTTGATATTATGTAATTCTTTGTAGAATATGGTTTTGGAAGAAGATATCATTTGTGTGCGTTGGATTAAGTACATCAAAGAATGGAATTTTATTAATGTTGAGTTCTAGTGTAAATTTGAGGACGGAGGAACTTTCAAATTTGTTTTTAAGTTGTGTAATTTGAACAATATTTTTAGCTAAAATGAAAATGTTCTCTATTTATCTTACATATATGGAGGGTTTATTAGTTTCATTAATTATTTTATTTTCTCAATGCGCCATATAATAATTAGAAAAAGGAGGCCTAAAAGAGGATCCTATCGAGATACCGTCTATTTGAGTATAAACGTTGCCTAGGGAGCCATGAAAAGGTACTTGAGTGGTACATACTACTAATATTTTTTTTTTAAATAGTAGGTTTAATATTAATGCGTGGGAGAGATGTGTGATTGTATACATCACGGATAATGATTTCAATCGTTTTATAGACGGAGATATTAGTAAATAAATTTTGTACATCCAAAGATGCGATTATTTGTTTGGTTTTACAGCATGAAGAATTTGTACATATTCAATATTTACTTGGGAGGTATGGAGTAATTAATTTTTTAAGGGTTTTGATAGTAATATACTGGTTTAGATGTTTGGAAAATGATAGTCTCGAAGGGATGAACTTTTTTATGGTTTTTTACATTTTCGTAAAGGTAGCCAAGTTGAGAAGAGAAAGAGAACAAGTAAATTTCTCTTTCTGTCGGCACAATGACGCTTGGAGCAAATGAATAAATACACTGCTTCTAAAAATGTGCAGATGCTTAAACGACCCTATTTGCTCAGAATGGAAAACCACGAAACAATGTATTTATACGCACACTCTGGATTATCCAAGAGGTGTTAACCTATCGCGGGATCCTGTGACGTCTGTGTAGTATATCCTGTCTAATATTGCTAGGAACATATATTTGCAGTACGCGTTTGAGGCGCTGACTGGACGGCCATGTTTAATCAGCGTCACACTGACATGTAAATTTATAAACGACCAAACTCTGTTGTAGATAGGACAAACCGTCCTTAGCAAACGAAGAAAACTTGGTGATATCGCTAAAAACGACAGACATTAACGGAATTAAAACACGGCTTGACGCCGGCAGGCACTCTGTTAGCCAGAATCTGGCTGACTCTCCCAACCGCAGCAGTTTCAGATACACATGGTACAAAACAAGACCAAAAATTAGGTGTGGACTTAAAATTTTTAAACTTTCACTCAATTGTACGCGTAATAACATTTTTCGGGTAACCATTTCCAGGAAAATAGCATGAATGTTTTCCATTTCGCAATCAATCTTACAAGGAGAACATATTATCAACGCACGATGAGTTAAATTTAACTTCCAGGATTTGGGTACAAAAGAATTTCAATTAGTTTATCGTCCAGTAAATGTAGGTTTGCGGTAAATATTAGCGATGAAAGTACCATCCTTCTGCTCAACAAGCACATCCAAGAAAGACAAAGACGAATCACATTCCTCCCCATATTAAACCCTCAAAAATATTAGCTAAAACGGGACACAAGAGACTGTCTATAACAACCCCTTCAAGCTTAACATACATAATGTCATTAAAACTAGCTAAATAAAGGAATTCCAAGAATAAACTCACAGAAATACTGGGGAAACCCAGGTGACCGTTATAGAAGGCATCCTTATATATATATATATATATATATATATATATATATATATATATATATATATATATATATATATAATTACATGAATCATTGATACAAAAAACAAATGTAGAGGTTAATGATTTAAATGGCGAGAATACATCTTCGCAAACAATTTCAATAAGGTACACTAACCCCAAACCTGCATATCAATGATATGATCACTGCTTATAAATTCCAGTTGCATAAGATTTTTTTTAGTTTTTACAAGCTTTCGTCTGTTCCTACAGATATCCTCAGGTATGGAAATAGATTTGTTCTTGTTTTTTTACTAGTTTTTTTATTTGTTTTTGTTTATATTTGTTTTTTTATATGAATGATTTATGTAATTATAAATTGAACTGCACCTATAATCAATATATATATATATATATATATATATATATATATATATATATACGCATATATATATATACGCATATATATATATATATATATATATATATATATATATATATATATATATATATATATATATATATATATACGCACAGACACACACAAATGGATAGGATGAAAAATTTACATAGACGCACAAATACTTGTACGTATGCAAGTATATTTATTCCTAAGGCGTTATAAAAACAGTTCCAATGTTATGAAACAGAGCTATAAGTATATATTAGTGAATATATATAATATCAAACGTCGATAACACTACTCGTAGTTTTATGCAATTCAGGCAAATCCTCGGGTGCTGAAGATTGCATAAACTGCATAAAACTCCGAATGGCGTTAACGACAGTGGATATTACGTATATTCACATATATATATATATATATATATATATATATATATATATATATATATATATATATTTGTGAATATACGTAATGTGTGTGTGTGTGTGTGTAAGGATGCCTTTAAAATTCTACAATTAAAAAAATCTTTTTAAAAAATCACATAAGTCACCTCCCTTACATAGAGGATTGTCTCAGATGAGGTTGAAAGTACTTGGGAAAATAAAAATTATTTGAAAGAAAGTTTTAATCAATTTTCTACACCCACCAAGAACGAAGAATTTAATTCGTCGGCTTGAAAGGATTCAAACTAAAATAGACACAATACGTCAAGACATGCTTGAATGAAAATATGCTGCCTACACACACACACACGTATACATACATACATACATACATATACATATATATGTATATGTATATGTATATATAAATAGAAAGAAAGAACAGTAAGATATATAATCAGGTATTTTTATTTTTACAAAATAATGCTCAATGTAAATTTACATAGCATTAATATTATAAATTAATTGATTTAAAATATGATTTTTTTCGCGAAAAAAAAACATATTTTAAATCAATGGGGTTTTTTTTTGCGAAAAAAACATATTTTAAATCAATTCATTTATATATATATATATATATATATATATATATATATATATATATATATATATATATATATATATATATTAGCCTCAAGATCCCATCATTTTACAGTTGAAATGGCAAGGGTGTCTTTCTGCAGCTTTGTTTTTGAGAACTTCCTTTGAATTTCCAACTGTTCTCCTCGAATCTATTATACATATTTACAAGTTTGCCATTCGTCCATGCTTTAAAATATTATAGTCTGGTGCTCTGCCAATTATATATTTAGTGATACTTGTTAAAATGTAAAGAATATGCAATATTGTTAGTCTTCACCTGGTATATCGGCATTAGTCACTTTCCCACTGCCGTAGCATAGCGTCGCTGTGCCTTTTCTATAGACATTTTCATGGTAATTGTTCTGATGAACTCTTCGCTATGGTAACTAGACTTTATGAATCTAAACGCAGTTCTAAATTGATGGCATGCTCTCATCATTTTACAGTCTAAATGGATAGACATAAACTTAGGTTCTACGCTAAAAGCATCTTTTCTCGCATGGTTCTCCCTCTTCTGGCTACTTACTTTCCAGTTAAGTTTGATTTTCAAAAATTTAAATGCAATGTCAATCGTCATCTTCTTAATGCTCTATATATTTATATATATACAGGGTACCATGAATATATTGTCGTTAAATTACGCAAATATGAAAATAATGCTGACATCTTATAATCCTTGCCTTCAGTTTATCTTTGGTATTACAAGGAATTCTGTTGGTCTTCACTCAACTGTGCCCCACACATAATAATCAAGGGGTTGCATTCTGGGTAGTTAGGGGGTGATATCGCCGAAGAAATTCTGACAGCCAATACTGGGTTCTCCTACTTGAGTGGCATGTTGCACAGTCCTGTTGACAGACATAGGGTGTTCTAGCAGCCACCATCTTGACTCATGACCGCACTAAGACCTTGGCTATGGACCTGATTGATTTGGAGGGATCGTTTTCAATCATGGCCTGGATTTCACCAACAAATTCGGGAGTTACTTTCTTATCAGAATGATCAGAATGAATTTTCCGAGCTGCCGTACCTTCGTAATCAACATTAGACTCATCCAACTCATTCCGAATCCTCTGCACTGTCCTCAGATTGACACCTGAACACGTTAAAATGTTCTTATTGGAGCTTCCGGTTCGAATACCAAGCAGCACAACATGCCGTTTCAAAATTTCTGGCGAAGTGAATTGCGCCATAGTGCTCTTTTTCTCACAGATAGTGCCCAACTGACCCTACTATACTCTGCAGTCAACAAAATCAAAAACAAACAACAATGCGCGAAATTTAAAATATAAAAATATTTTTATTTTTGAATATGATATAAAATATCCTATTGGATGATATTAATCTAGAAATTTTCGAAGATAAATTAATGATATGTCACTGAAAAGAACAAGATGTGAAACGTTGGTCGGACGGAATCAAAATGCTATAAACCCCACAGACATACACGAAAAAAATCTATTAATAATTAGAAATCGTGACATTCTTTTGACCAGCAATCTTTCTGACGGCTTTCTTTCGATCCAATAAAAAATGGCGACAATTTACCCATCGCACCCTTTACATACGAGCGAGGTGAACTAGAAGGACTGCTTGGATTTACGTTGCTCAGAATCTTAGCAACATAAGGTGCGCTTGCTGATTAATAACTCAGAATTAAAACTGTAAAAATTCTCAGACAAAATAACAAAACAAAAAACGAGAAGAAAGAATTAGAAGGAAGAATATATGATCGTCAGCTCGAGAGGCCGCCATATTTGTGAGCTTTGAATTGGAAATATCGGAGATCGGTACGGAAATTAAAGTGAGTCAAACAAAGGAATATGTGACAGGGGAATCGAAAGTTGATTCAGAATAGTGAAAGACGCCTTCAGGAAACTAAGCAAGGTACGAAGAAATGGGAATATTCCGATAGAAACAAAGAAAAGAGTTCGGAACTACATAGCCATATCTATCCGCTTGGATAATCTCCTACTGAGAAGATTGGCGTTATCCTCCATAGCGATTTCAGTATTCACCATTGGGAGGTATTAGCACACTTAACCAAAACCGGCGTCCTTGGTATGACGATAAACTATATCCGGCAGCAAGGTCAATGATATCGAGGTTTTGAGAATTGTGGAACCACCTCTTAATTGCTATTGTTCTTAGATCTACTAGTTGGTTTTTCATAAACAGAAGTTGTAAAAGTACTATTACTAAAACCGATGAGAACATCTAAGAATAGGAACTTATTAAGGAAAAATTTAGGACGTAATTTTGTTGAAATGTATATATTTATAATAAAGAAGTTAATGGTCAAAGTTGAATTAGACCAAGAAATAGAAGCATCAAAAAAAAATGCTCAATAAACATATAAAAAGATATGTAGCGCTTTTAAGTATAGAAAATTAGTAAATCAGCCGATTCGGCTGCCTTTGTTCCAATCTTTCGGTATCCTCACTTCATTTGAAGTGAGGATAAATAAAACGCATGCGTATTTCATTTAATCCGCCACCAGTATATTTCGAATAGATTTGATTTTCCCCCTCCTCCTCTTCCCCCTCCTCACATTCTACCATACCTCATGTCATGAGCTTATTCATATATGGATTTTTTTTTTAAATATAGCGTTCATGAATTTGTTATTTAAAAAAAATTAGCAAATCAATTGACCAAAATCGCCTAAAGATACCGAAATGTTGAAACCAAGGTATCGGAATCGCTGATTTCCTAATTTTGCACACACACACACACACACACACACACATATGTATAAAAATATAATCAAATAAATGAATATAAATAAATGTACAAGGAAGTGATCACACACACACACATACACATACACACACACACATATATATATATATATATATATATATATATATATATATATATACTTAGATGTAACTAAACCAGTGCTTAAAGCAAAGAAAAAACAGAGCTATTAGGTTGGTGCAAAAATAATGACGTAATAATGTCGTTTTTTGACGTTAAAAAATACGTCAAAAAACGTCATTATTACGTCATTATTTTTGCACCAACCTAATATTAAGATATATTTAAAGTATACATAAAACTCGGGCGTAGGGTATTATGTATATTTATTAATATATACATATATATATACATATATATATATATATATATATAACCATAAACAGTTAAAAAAACAAAAACAAAATTAGCATGGATGAACTTGGCAGAAGATGAAAAAAAATGAAAAAAGACATCTTAGAGCCATTAAAAAAAGAATTGAATCTGTTATAAAAATTATACTAGGAAAAAAATTTGCAGCGAATGCCAAAATTTTGTGCTGCAGTAATCAAGTCTAAAGGCGGATATTTTGACGAGAGCAAAATTTAATCATAAAGTACTTTTTTTTTTCTCATAATCAAATTTCTGATACAAATGCATGTCTCAAATGCATGTACAAAATTATCAGTAGCATAAAAATAAAACGCATGACTCACTTCAATGCATGAAATCTATTAAATCAGTTTATTTTTTTATTAATTTCAATATAAAGTATTAGGTTGGTGCAAAAATAATGACGTAATAATGTCGTTTTTTGACGTTAAAAATATGTCAAAAAACGACATTATTACGTCATTATTTTTGCACCAACCTAATAGTATTTTGTCACCTTTCACCTGGCTATTAGACGCTAACATTATTCTGCTGAAATTCCAGTGGTCCAGAGGTGCATCAATAGCGTCCTTGGGCGTTTTTGTTGGGTGATTTTTGTGGATTATTTCATGCCGAAATCTAAATATATTGAACACAGTTTTTGCCTCCAACTAAAAATATTTTGAGCGCAGTCGTATGCCTTCAATTACAGATAAAATGTATTGTTGGTCATTTTGTTACAAATTTTTACTATATATAGGTATTGTTGGTAATTTATTTTATATAAAAATATATTGTTGGTATTTTTAGTATAAAAACGTATTTTTTATACTTTCATGGTGTTTTGATTTTGGGTCCACTATATGCCCATAGCTGGGTACCTAACATGTGTTACCACCTCGACTCAGAGTGGATCAGCAATTAAAAGCTGGTTCCCAGTAACACAAAACCCCCAATTTCCCGATTAACGGCCTTGCTGCTGGATGTAGTTTATCGTCATACCCAGGACTATCACTGGCCCGCTGCTCGCCGATATTATTCTTCATATAATTCCACAAATTTTCTATGAGACTGTGGTGAGGACAGTTGCAATCTCATTTCAACATAGTGATCTTGACCTTCAGATAGCCTTGCACTTTCATTACTTTGTGGCCTGGAACACCATCATGCATAAATCTGCTGCAACCATGTTTCTGCTTGCGAATGCCTAGTTTATCCTGTAATAATTCCAGACACTGATGACCATTCAGTGCTGTTTCCAGGAACAGGAGATATAAAATGACTGTTCTAGATTCATCTGGATAGGAGGGTGTTTCATAGATTCTATCATATCTTTTTTTTTTTAATCATTTCACCCCAAATAAGGCAATGCAATCACTAGGTCACAAGATGTTACTGAGTGTTTAAAAGAATATCAGAAAAATACTTACCATTGAGGAGAGGGGACAATAAAAGAACAATTATTAAGAAGACAGAATATAACAATTGACATTGCATTTAAATTTTGTAGATCAAAGTTGACTTGGAATGCAAGCCGGAAGAGAGTTCCACAAGCGAGAAGTGCGATTGAAGAAACTGTTAACATAGGACATAGGGTTATATCTAACCATTTCAAATATAAATGATGAGACCATAAACTCATAAAGTCTAGATACTATAGAGTAAAGTTGATCGGAACAATTACTATGAAACTATTTTGTAGAAGAGACACAGAAAAGCTGCGTTACGGCAATGAGAAAGGGACTGAAGCTGAGATGCCAGGTCAGAACCAATAACATTTCAGTTTCTTCTTTGGAGTTTATCAAGAATGTCTAAATATTTAGCCGGAGCACTAGATCAGCAATATTGAAAGCAAGGACGAATGGTAGACTTTCCTGGTCTCTTTCTTGATGCCCTTCTGACATAATGCTGTCGCACAAAAACTGCTACAGTATGGCTTCATCAAAAAACCCAAGGGTTCCCTATTGTTTCTCTGTTCAATGTTTTTTTTTTTTGGTTTTGTTTTCTTGCTTTTGTTTTTTTATCTTTATTTTTGGGTAAATGACTGCCGCTTCCAGTCAACCTTGATTTTCAGGTGGGTTTGCAGAATCTTATTTGAAATCTATTGACCAATCTGCGAGAAACTGTCCTACGACTCAAATCTGTACCACTGAGATGCAGAACATTATTTTGGCATGAATCGGAAACTGTGAGTCGATTGATCATCTTTCTTTCTTTTCTTTTTTCTTTTTTTTCTGGGACGTCGACATTACTTTAGGACAAATTAAGAGCCATCGACTTGGTACTTGACGATAGCATTGTGAATTGCAGTCTTGCTGCAAAATGTGGAGACTGAGACTTCATGCTATGAGAACCCGTCTTCTTGTAAAGTTAATTGGATTTCTTTGTACGCCAGAAAGTGGCTATTTCCCCCTTTTACCATATAAAAACTTACAGAAAAACTATTCCTTCGAACAACGTCATGGCTTTCAAATTAGCTGAAGCTCTTTTTTAACGAGTTTCATATTTGAGGATGATTTAATATTGCTTTTAAAAGTTGTGTCTGTGTTTGGTAAAATTCCTTGAAAGGAAGAAAGTTCGTAGACCAGACACACACTGAGGTGTGTTTAATAAAAACCCTTGAAAGGGGGAAAGTTCATACCTTGTATTTATTGTTGATCTGCGTCTGAGAAGCGTGAAATGTTTCAGTAGATCATTAAGCCAGTTGAGTTGACAACGCAAAATCAATTCACCAGCAGTTTCTTGATTGCTTTATGGTCTGTGTTTATAGCTTCCCTTATGGAGATGCTGACTCGCAAAAAGTCCCTCGTAAATGCGAGGGAAAGGCTGTCATTGGTTGATTTATAATTTATTTTGAATGTTTTTATCGCTACCGGAAGTGCAACACGGAGCCTATGCGGACTCCTAACTCTTGAGATGGAAATTTCCGGTCGACCCGACAGTTTAATTAGTAGGATTTGTATCAGTAAATCATTATTATCGCCGGAAAATTCTTAAAATCTAAAAATATTTTCTGGCTTTAAATAACCTGAAAAAGATTGATAGGCCGTAAAAACAAATCACTTCCTGATCAAGGAGTTGAACTAACGACAACTAGGCACATTTCAACAAATCTTTTATTCGGTAGGCTATTGTCTCGTACGTAATTAAGAAGTTACGAAGAGAAACAATTCAAAATCACGTCAACTTTTCGATAAGTATTGTAACATACTATTTGGTTCGCAAATCTCGTTCCTTTCTTCCGCACGGGGGCGTTGCCTGACGCAATCATGAAAAGCCTTGCTTCCAAATGTCAGAACCAATTATAGGAAAGATACTCAGTGTGTCTGTGAAGCACTTCTTTTGTCCACGTTTCAAATGCCCGTTGACATTGGGTTTACCTGACATATCGGGCTGATTCAAAGGAAGAATATTGGCCGAATAGTTGAAATGTTGCGGATGAGATGAAGAAAAAGAAAGAGCTCGTACTTATGCTGCAGATAATGAGAAGAAGAAGAAGATGGATGCTGTCCTTGTTCCTTCTCCTGATTTGATAGGGCAAAAGTGATCAGGCGAAGTAGCTGTGAAAGGAGCGCTGTCAGTTCGATTTTGTTTTCATTACCGTTGAAAAGGCCACCGTTGCTGGCTTTCTCATATTTCGCATCAAGGTCTGTTCGTAGATTAAGTCTTACGCATAATTTTGAATTATGGGAAAAAAAAAGAAAGGCTTTCATAGTCTCGTCTGCACGCTACAGCGTTTCGGATCTCCGACGGAAGTGGGGGGAGGCAACGAATCTGATATTTGTGAAAAGGTATCGAAAGCAATCTAACAATTAATCGTTTTTTTTTTTATATTTCAAACGCTATTTTTGTTGGATACCCGTGTTTGAAATAGACGCCACTTTTTTTGTTTGTTTTTTTTTTTTTAACTGTATAAAATATGTATTTACTTCCCCCTCCTCACGAGGTCAGGTTATGACATAATGTGTGGAGCCCGTCGGTTGCGCTAGCCTCGGTGCGAGAACCCATCCCTCTCTCTATCCTTCTCTCTGTTGCAAAGAGAGGGCGCAGCCTCGGTCAGCTGTTCCTCAGTGCTGCGCACCTGTCAGAATAATTATTCCTCAGTTGCGACAGTCTGCCTAAAGACAGAGACGCAACTGAGAGATAATATATAGGGTGTTACTCGAGAGTACTTTACACACTGTATATTACGTCTCTTGGTCTAGTTACTCGATAAATCTTAATAATAAAAAAAATGTGCTCTGTGGCAGGGTTCGAACCTGCGTGTCGATTTTGTTGAAGAAACCACCGTTTGATCATGTGTCTTTTTCCTATGTTTCATGGCTTTTCTTTTCTTGTGATCCATTCTTGGTGTCTCGCATATACACAAATAGAATATAGAAAATGTTTCAAGTCAATTTGAAAATATAATTTATTTTAAAAACATCAAACTCATTCGAAAACATCGAGATTAATTAAATAATTTCTGAAATATTTGCCTTTAAAAATAAAGTAAATTTTGTGATGTCAACGAACATTCGTTTGACACTTTTGTGATACCAACGAATACCCGATATCACTTTCGTAATGCTCGTTGTAGTAGAGCCTTTGTAATTGCAGATACAACTATAGTATGCCGTTGAACAATACTAGTGTCAAACGTCTTCGAATAATACTCGCACTGATAGTACTTGCTCGATAATACTCGCACAAATAGTAATCCGTATAGTGGTCCGAATTGATAAATAGTACAGTAAATATAGTAAAAAATATCGGTCCGTATAGTAATAGAGGATAGAGTAGAAATAGTAATCCGTATAGCATAGAGGATAGCCTAGAAATAGCGATCAATCAGACGTCACGCTACCTTCCATATATGCGTTCCCTCTATGGTCAGGTTGTCTACTTAATTCAATAAGTGGATCTATGTTCAAACACAAGTGTCAGGGGCGACACTTTATTCATATATAACAGCAAATCAGTTTGCTTTTCATAATTTTACGCCAATGAAAAAAATATCATTTCAAAGACCCCCACCCAACTATTTTCATTATTTTCACTATGTCATTGTTTTCAAACGCAAGCCAATTTTTTAAAATATCTCAGGCCCACTGTGAACCTAAGAACCCACGTTGAGAATTACTGATTTTCAACCGCTCGGTGGAGATTTCATTTTCTTTATGAAGATTTCTCGAGGGCGCTGGTCAATAGACGTGATAGACACTATTTTTAAAATCTGTATCGCCCCCCAATCAAGGTATTTAATCCATTAAGACGTAAGGGGTTACAGCGTGTGAAAGAATTAGGAATAGAAACATTAATAATGATCGGAAAGAGGAAACAATAATCAGGAGGCCATTGCATATAAATTCTTTTCAGATTAAAGTTGGCTGGAAAGCATTGAGTTGGAAGGGAGTTCCACAAACGAGATGCGCTAGAAAAAAAAACTGTTAGCATAGAACTTACGGCTACATCTAATCAGCTCAACTGTAAATTATTGAAAAACAAAAGTCTTGGCACCATAGCGAAGGGCTCATAAAAAACGAGGCGTCTATTTCAAACACGGATATCCACTAAAAACAGAATATCGGACTAAAAATAAATCCATTAATTCTCCAGAAACTGCTTTGTAATGACCACGGCATGTTTTTTGATCTGTTAATAAATTCGTCGTTGGTTTATCAACATTAGTTTACTGATGCCATCATTTAAGAACTTCCGTTTCATATTTATCTGTCCGCCTACATCTCCACGTTTATTAACAAATGTTCAGTACATCTTCTCTTCCACATTCAGTACACTATGAAAGGTCGCTACACAAGCGATACTGGCACTATGTAATCCAATACTACCTGGGGCATGGTCAGGTCATCGGCGACTAAACCGGTTCCCTCACCAGGCATTTTCTTGGTGAGTAATATGGATTAAAAATAACACTAGTTAAACGATGAGTTAATTACACTGCAGCCAGCATTGCTCAGCGTAGGTAAAGCCAACGACCAGGGTGAAGGGTTCCCTCGATGAAATCAACGGCAACGTCTCCGTGACCAAAGCGAGCCTTCAAGCTGGAGGTATTCGGCTGTGGTATGACCTAGAGAGGGATGCGTTCCGCTAGGATTACTTTTGCCTTTAGACACTTTAAGAATGAATGAGTACTCAACGCAAATGAAACGGTGAGGAGAGACACCCTTGCACCCTTGCAAATCGCACTGTCGACTTCCAATTCCAGTTGGGTTCGTTCTGTTCACTTACGCACAAATAATAGTGGAAAAGGCATGAATCCACCTCTTTACCAACTAGTCATGGGTTAATTAGTAGCATTTGTACCAGTTAATCTTTATTATCTCCAAAAGAATTTTTTAAATCGAAAAATATTTTCTGGCGAAAGAAAAAATTGATAGGCCATAAATAAAACAAATCAGTCCATTCAAGAGGTGATAATCACCCACCCCCAGTATAAAAAAAATGTTTATGAATTTTAATGACCTCTCGGAGATTGCATTTCCAAGATTACTAATAAAAAATCAGTATTAAATTCTTACATTGGGCGTATATGCATCACACTCCATGGCAGTTAACGAGAAGCTGGAAGAGAGTTCCACAAGCGTGAAGTGCGATAGAAGAAACTGTCAGCATAGAAATTACCGTTACACCTAACCATTTCATCTGTAAAATGATGAGACCTTGCCGCCAATCTAGTACTGCGCTTTCCATCTTTGTGAACTTACTCAATTCATTTTCTATCTGTATGCAGGTTACGGCCACATCGCGTTGAAAAACTGGTTCCCGTACGATCACCGAACGGCTCAGTTAAGCAAGAGAGAACTGGTTCAGTACTTTGATGGGTGATGATGGGTGACCGCTTAGGAATACCAGGTGCTGTATGTTGTGCAGCAGCACTACGACCACATTCGGCTATGGAGCTGGTGATGATGATTATGATGATGGTGTAGATGATGATCATCATTTCTGCTGACTCAAGATTCCACCTCATTTGTTGTCCGGCACTCACTGTCATATAGGGGGAATGATATTACAAAATTTCGGCGTTCTTTTTTTTCCTTGTTTCTGATGAGATGTTCCTGTTTCCTAATACTTCGCTTAGCTTCGAAAAGACGTCTTTTGTTATTCCAATTCCAGCGTCACATTTCCCTCCTCACTTACGAACGGATACCCTTGAGAAAGCTATGAATCTATCTCCTCTCCTCCCTCGGCTATGGGTTAAATAGCAGGATAGCCTGGTTTCTTTAGCCTTGACTGGCAATTGGTTTACAGCAAAAAGAACTAGCAACCTACTGCTGGAAAAATCTTCTTCTTGGTCAGACATTTAACGAAAGACACATGATCGCCCAAATATGACTCTTAACTGAATGGCCTCTTAAAAAACTACCCAGATATTGAAACTTCTGTATTTACTTGATTTTTGATATCTCCAATTCGTAATTCGGACCTTTTTCTTGTATAAGCATACACTGTTTTACGTTTTTTTTTTATACAAGAGGCTGCAAAAGAAGATATTTTTATCAGCATTGTACTTGTATTACCAGAATATAGTGGTACTACGATTTATTTAATACTAGAAATCATTTAATTCATTAAAATCATCTTTAATATTTTTATTTTCATAATTTTTATTATAATACATTTATTATAATTTTAATTTTCTAATAAATGATAATAAATATTTTGCAAGTAAAGAGGAGTATATAAATGACAGATAGAAACTTTAAGGGATTCATGTCTTTATTATTGATATGTTTGTATAATCAACACAATACAATAAAAATCTGTCGGAATAAAAAATCCACTCGACATATATATATATATATATATATATATATATATATATATATATATATATATATATATATATATTTAGAAACAGAGGCCTGCAAAAGTAGGTATGCAGCAAGTATTTTACAAGTGGTTCTAAAATTCATTCAATACTAGAATTCATTAAAATCATTTTAATATTTTTATTTTCATTATTTTTATTATAATACATTTATTATAATTTAATTTTTTTTAATAATTAATAATAAATGTTTTGCAGGTAAATAGAAGTGTTTGAATGATGGGGAAAACAGCTTGGATGAAGAAGGATGAAGGAACAGGAAGACCAACAATATATTATTACCTTAAGAAGTAAATGTGAACTTCTTTTAAGACACCTAAAAAGATAAACGTAACAAGGCTTTACAGTGAGGAATACTTGGAATATGGTTTTATGAAATGGGTGGAGTCTAATGGAGACGACAGGCCTCAGTGTTCGATCTGTAATGATGTTCTTGCTAATGAGAGTTTGAACTAAAAAGACACTTGGAAGAACAGTACAACGAACTTTCAAGTAAGCCTTTGGAGTATTTTCAAAGAAAAAATAATTTTCAGACATCAGTTTTAGTCACTTTACAACCGTTAATGAGAAATCTTTAATTTCATCATCTCACAATGCACATCGTTTAGCAAAAGAGAGATTGCCGCATACATTAGCTGAAAAGATAATTCTTCCTTGATGTTTGGATAATTTGTGTATTATGCTCGATGAAAAATATGCTGAACATTAGCAGCAGTACGTGTTAGTGAAAATGCAATATCATCTAGAATGTGTTCAATCACAGAGAATTCTGAAGAAATGCTTATTGCAAGATTGCAATCTGGTAGAGATTTCACAATACAGCAAGACAAAAGTACTGATATTGCAAATTGTACGACACTTTTAGCTTACGTGTGACAAAATGATTTTTTAAAATCATCTCACCCCAAACAAGGCGGCGGTGCCACTCGTTTGGTTTGGTTTGGTTTAGTTTGGTTTACGGCATAATAACCGCAATAGGTTATTTAATGCCGACAAAATTTTTATTGCTGATAATATTTTTTTTCAAAAACGTATAACTGGTAATACTTTTTTTTCAAAAATGTATTGTTGGTAATATTTTTTCTTCAAAACTTTATTGCTGGTAATAGATTTTTGCAAAGTATTCCTGGTATTAAAATCTATTTTTACATTTTCATTGTGTTTACACCCCAGTTTGTTTAACCATAGCTGGGACCCTAACAAGTGCTACCTCCCCGGAACTGGGAACACCCACAATTAATAGTTGGTTCCACGCTTCTCAAAACCTCCTGATCAATAATTGAGTTAAGTTTGTCATCTGAAGATGAAGCTGAATTGCTGGATCTTAGCTGTTCCTTCACACTTAAGAACGTTTTTGAGAAATTGAAATTGTACTCATTTGGGGTTTAGAACAAAGGGGAATTTCCACTACTGAGTAAAAAGGCTATTTTATTACTATTGCCTTTTATAACTACTTACGTCAATGAACTGGGAATGGTAGATTTGCAAATGTGCAAGATGGTCTCTGACGAGAAAAACCTTCTGGCACGACACTTTCCGACTTTCTTGCAGTAGATACAGCTATTGATTCAATGTAGTTGTTCCACTTCAAGTCATTTAAAAATGTGAGGCCAAGAAGGCGCTGTTGGACGTAGTTTATCGTCTTACCCAGGACACGGGTGTAGTTTATCGTCATTCTCTGTTACACAGGTGGTTAAAGAGAGTGAAGATGAGAGAAAAGACAGGGTATATAGGGGGATTTAGGAAAGAATAAAAGATGAATGTGCTTCAAGCCAACAGAAGATGGCGATTTAACTTTTTGAAGATGTAAATTATTGAGGAAACAAGTAAGCGGAAATGAGTTCCATTGTCGGGAAGTGAGAGAAAAGATATTGCTGATGTAGAAATGGTGGTTACATTTGACTATTTCAATAGATACCAATGTAGTAACACGCTTAAATTCATGTAGTCCGGACATTACGGAAAAAAACTCGTCAGAAAAGTTGTCATTAAAGTATTTATAGAAAAAAACAGAGGGAAACGACATCAGGTCTGTGAGAAAGTGACTGACGTCGAGATGCCAGCTCAGGATCAATTACATTGCGGATCCTTCTTTAGATTTTGTCAAGAACCTCAAGATGAACAGCAGGGGCTCCAGACCAGATATGGCAAGAGTATGCAATGCACGAACGAATGGTAGATTTGCAAATGTTCAAGATGGTCTCTGACGAGAAAAACCTTCTGTCACGACACATTGAACCAACTCTGCAGAAAATGCAGCTATTGATTCAATGTAGTTGTTCCACTTCAAGTCATTTCAAAACGTGAGGCCAAGAAGGCGCAGTCAGACGCTCTTCTAGAGTCGAGAATCAGCCATGTCGATGGTGGGAAGGAAATTTCTTTATGGTCGTTAATGAGAGCAGTTCAGTTTTGGAGGCATTAAAATTTACAAACCATTTCTTTACCCAGTTAAAAACTGATTAGAGGTCCTTTTCAAAAGCAGCAAACAGGTTAACTTTGTCAACTCTGACAGATTTGCTGTTGAGACAGGAGTAAATGATAGTGTTGTCTGCATAAATGTCTACTTGGTAACTGACTGTTGATCATGTTCACCATAGTCTTTGAATATAGAATACAGCGCTGTACGTAATCTATTCAATGAAACAACGTTAAAGATTAATACTCACGAGTCAGACATTCTACTGAATCTGACTATATCGTCAATACCAGCAGCAGCTGTTCCGTAATTCTTCAGTCTTCGATATCAATGGCTGGCAGTGCATATTCGGGAAAAAACATGGCCGCCTTTATACACATCGCATTGAATATTTTGAGCCTTCTGATTGGTTAACCCTTCTATTGGTGAACTATAAAATGAGTCAACTCATTTTGGCTGGCTCACTAGTACACCAGGGTACCCAAAAATTCCAACACTGACGACATCAGGAATATCATTAATGAAGATCAGAAACAGTGTAGGACCCAATATAGAGCCTTAGGGTACACCCGTTCGTGGGAAAGGTTCTGGAAGCGAGCCCGTTCACGATGACATTCATTTCCCGATTTGATAGGAATGATTGGATTAAATCAAACAATCGTCCTACCATACCGTAACTCTGAAGCTTACGTAGAAGACCAGCATGCGAAACACTGTCAAACACCTTCGAGATATCTAGAGCCACACAACGATCTTCGTCGTTATTATCAAGAGCTTACATATTCAGTGATGGCCGTAAGCACATCAGCGGTAGACCAGGCGAAACGGAATCCATATTGTTTGTTAAAGAGTAGGTCGTGAAAGGTAAGATGCTTAACCACTTCAGCATTGATTAAAGGCTCGATACTCTGTCTAAAAGCGGTAGGAGACTAACAGGGCGATAGTTAGTGGGATCAGAATGTTTTCCAGAATAATTAAAAACAGGGATCACATAAGAAGACTTCCAACATGTTGGAAAGCATGAAGCAGCGAGGAAATAGTTGTAGAATTTGGAGCAAACTGGGGCCAATTCGAGAGCAAATCTCTTTCTGGTATCCCATTACCTCCACCTTATGAGAATCTAATTTAGAAATAATGTCGGAGACCAGTGACGGGGTTATGCGCATTTCACTCAGTGTACCATCATTTCTAGTGGAGAAATCTGGTGTGTGTACTCCAGATGAGTAGAGTGTTGAGTAGGAAGAGAATTTCCGAGCAAATCATTCTACCTTATCTGCTGTAGATGTCAGGACTTCGAATTGATTGAATAGGGCAGAGATTGAAGTTTTGCGGTTGCAGAGCCGCCAGTACTCTGGAAGCAAACTTGCGAGATGCTATACGTTGTTTCATTCTATCAGCAAACAGTAACTTCGCTGCACTCGTTACGAGCAGAGACAAAGAGACGTATGTTGGAAGACTTGTTATGTTGTCTAAATTTGACATTGTATACAACTGATGCAAATTTATTTGCTGCATTAGAAGAGTGTCTTGTTGAGCAGCACAAATTAAACTTGAAAACTGCAAAGGAATTACAAGTGATGGTGCAGAGAATATGAATAGAAAAAATAGTGATGTTATTAAAAGATTTTTTTTCAGATGCAGCTGATAACAGTGCAATTTGAAATCACTGTTTTATACACCAACAAGTTCTGATATCAAAGAGGCTTTCGGAGAATCTTAAGGAAGTAATGAAATGCGCAATTAAGATTGTAAATTTCATCAAAGGAAGTTTCACTAAATAGTAGAATATTTTAAATATTATGTTCAAAGATTGCAATCCAATACACCCATCACTTACACTATTACACAGAAGTTCGTCGATTGTCACGTGGCAAAGTATTTAGCAAGGGTCTATGAACATAGACCTGAGCTTCGTATATTTTTGGTAGGAAGAAATAATTCTTTGGCAAAACTTTTTGAGGATGATATTTGCATTACCAAACTGGCTTACTTAACTGATATTTTTAGAATTCTTAAAGATTTAAACACGAAGCTTCAAGAACAAATCGGAAATATATTTGAACATATTAAATATTAGGTTGGTGCAAAAATAATGACGCAATAATGTCGTTTTTTGACGTATTTTTTAACGTCTAAAAACGACATTATTACGTCATTATTTTTGCACCAACCTAATATATTGAAGGGTTTCAGAAAATATTGTGGCTATGGCAAGGAAGACTTAAAATTGATCATCCCACCTATAATCTGTTTCAAACATTGTTACAACACACTTCTGAGAACATTGTCCACGATGACATAGTAAAACTCGAGATTTTGTCACATTTCACTTTTCTATCTTAAAAGCTTTAATAACTAATTACCCTGAGGAGAAATTTGAATAATTGAAGAAAAGCCTTTAGATTAAAAATTCATTTGCTTTTCAAAGTCCTGAATCAATAATTGAGTTAAGTTTGTTATCTGAAGAGGAAGCTGAATTACTGCATCTTAGCTGTTCCTTCACACTTAAGAACGATTTCTGAGAAATTAAATTTGGGCTCACTACTGGGGAAAAAGGTTGTTATTATTATTGCCTTTTTTATATCTACTTTCGTGAATGAACTGGGATTTTCCACATTAAGTCAATTTAAGACGAAGGACAGAATTAGACTGACCACTGAGACTGATATGCGCGTAGCATTGTCTTCCTTTCTTCCCAATTGGAATTACTTGCTTATGAAAAACAAACACATCCATCTCATTTCTATCTGTAGGAGGCTTACGGCCACGTCACGTTGAAATGCCAGAAATCCCCGAAGTTAAGCAACGTCGAACCTGGGTGACAACTTTTGAATATCAGATGCTCTAAGGATCGGCGTGCGGAATGTGTAATGAATAATGGCTCCGAATTGTTTATTCGGAGAGCTGAGTTCCAATTCCAGTTGGGTTCATTATATTCACTTACGTACAAATACTCTTAGGAAACTTATGAACCCACCTCTTCTCCACTAGCTGCTAATTAGTAACACTTTTAATGGGTTAATTAGTAAGACTTGTAAGTATTCTTACTATCTAAACATATATTCTGGCTTTAAATAACCTGCAAACAGTGGATAAGCCGTAGAAATATCAGGTCATCCCATAAGTTCTGTCCGAATTTTAACATTTTGTTAAAATGAACAAAATTTAAAGAGTATTTTATAATGTCTAATGGAGCTGGACATTATTTTTATGTTTAGATGCATTTAAACTGATCAAATTTTATTTCAGAGAACAATAAAATTAAATTTTGTTTGATTAAAACCCTGCTAACATGGAAGTACCCAAGAATCATTTGAGGCACATAATGCTTTATGAGTTCAAGAAAGGAAACTCAGCAGCCGAAGAGGCTAGAAACATTCACTCAGTTTATGGAGAGGAATGTGTGAATGAAAGAACTTGCAGAAGATGGTTTGCAAAATTCAGAGGTGGAGATTTCACCCTTGAAGATGAAGATCGAACCGGACGTCCAGTTGAGTTTCATGAAAAGCTTCTTGAAGCAGCCCTTGAAGAAAATCCTGCTTTATCAGTTGAGAAATTGGCAGTGGTTCTCAGTTCAAACCATACAACTGTTCATCGTCATCTTCAACAACTTGGAAAAGTTCCTAAACTTGGAAAATGGGTGCCTCATGAATTGTCTGAAAACAACCTCAAATCCCGAGTTGACATCTGCTCTTCTCTCCATTCTCACCAACTTGTTTCACCTTTTTTGGATAAACTTGTGACTGGCGACGAAAAATGGATGTTTTATCGAAATGTTAAGCGTCGTAGACAGTGGCTTGGTAAAGAGGAAGGACACCAGCCACAGCCGAGAAGGGAAGTTCATGGGCAAAAGGTTCTTCTTTCAATCTGGTGTGATCACCAAAGAATAATCCACTTTGAATTCTTACCACCTAATGCAACAATTAATGCTCAAATATACTGTCAGCAATTAGAGCGTTTGAACTAAGCTTTGAGGGAAAAAGACCTGCTCTAGTGAATCGAAAAGAGGTGCTGTTTCATCAGTACAATGCGTGACCCCACACAACAAGAATCACGTCACAAAAGATCGAAGAACTTGGTTGGGAGAAAATTCCTCATCCACTTTATTCTCCCAATCTTGCTCCTTCAGACTACCATTTGTTTCGTAGCTTATAGAATAATTTGGAAGAAACAGCTTTTGTAACACAGGAAGAGGTTAAAACTGACATTTGTGAGTTCTTCGAATCAAAGCCAAAAGAACTTTACAGTAATGGAATTAGTAAGCTTGTTAATAGATGGAAGGAAGTCATAGATAATCAGGGAAAATACATTGTTGATTGAATCTGTAATTAAATGTAACATCTGGTCACATGTTTTCTTTATTCAAAATTCGGACAGAACTTATGGAATGACCTGATAGATCATAGATTTTCATATCATAGTTTTTCATATCTGTACGGATTCGTATCCAAACGTAAGCAAAGAGAATTTTAGAATGGTTCTTTTTTTATTAATCCGACAGTTTTTATCACTTTAAATGTTAATTGAATATTTGTATTTCAGTAGGCGCTCCGTTTATTTATAAAATGACATATTTATTTTCGTCTACCGGCCTGAATGGTCGTATATATACATTACATGTTTTAGAAGATAAAAAAAAATTAACGGTTTTCAAAATATTTACACAATTGACATTGTTCGGGCTTTTGTCCTCATCTTCATTGTCATATTTACGACATTTCGGCCGTTGTACGCTCCGTCTTTCTTACGTTGGAATTTCGACACGAACCCTTTATACCATGAGGTAGATTGTTTTAGTTCCCCTCGCCATGCCTTTTCTAGGTGTTTCAATTTCAGTTATTTTAAAATTCCAACATATATAATCTGAAGAAGACCGGAGTGTACAATGACCGAAACGTCATGAATGTGTAAATAAAGAGGAGGACAACAGTTCGATCGATGTAAATAGTGTAAATAGTTAATATAACTTATCTCAGAAATATAGATAGATCCTGAAGAATTCCGGGGCGTACAATAGCCGAAACTTCGTGAATCTAACAATAAAGATGAAGACAATAGCCCGAACAATGTAAATAGTTACAATACCTAATCTTCGAAATATAGGCATATCCTGAAGAAGTCCGGAACGTACAATGGCCGATAAATCGTGAATATGACAATAAAGATGAGGACAACAGCCAGAACTACGTTAATACTGT
Organism: Acanthosepion lycidas; assembly: GCA_963932145.1. NCBI lineage: Eukaryota > Metazoa > Mollusca > Cephalopoda > Sepiida > Sepiidae > Acanthosepion > Acanthosepion lycidas. Next base: position 59,099,995 of record OZ010578.1, read on the forward strand.
AAGTAATTACAATGCCTCGTCCCAGAAATATGGACAGTATTTTTTTAATATATAAAACACGATGATTAATAGTATAAAAAAAATACGTAATCATTTTTTCGAACGATTAAAAAATGTTGATGATAACGTCTTGCTTTCAGCTTTATAATGACAAGCCATTTCTTGTAAACATTTTTTTGTCCTCTTATTCGATGTTATTTCGTCTCCCAAAAAATCTCAATGAAGTGAACATCTTGAGCAGAGAAAAATTATGGTGTGCAATGAATTTGGAATTATATTCTTTCAGATAGTGTAATTATATTCCAGGAGGCAGAGCACTCACGACCGTTCAACTAATAATAATCACCTCTGTGAAGATACGAAAATACTGAACCGACGACTTGGTCAAAGAGGCGACGAAGTATCTATTTGGTGAGATGATCGGTCATGCTGTCATTTTAAAATGAAGATAGGATCGACAGTGAGTAAGGATAAAAAATTTAATTCAAATTGTAACGATAACTGATCTTTAGAGAACTACTGGACAGCTACACTTTATTCTTTATTCTTTTATTTATTTCATACTAGCAGCATGACCCGGTGTTGCCCGTGCTTGATTAAAAAATCGTACGACTCATACAGCAATCGCTATCACTTGACTTAAAATATTTTTGTCCTTCCTTGCCTTTAAAAGAGTGCTCTTTTCCGTGCTGATGTTGCTACATGCCTTACTTCTTGCCTATCTCACAATGCAATTTTTTTTCTAAGCTCTATACTAAACATTAAATCTGTTACGAAAAAAGAAATAACAAAATGAACACAAAACGATCAGCTTTAAAAAAGGACTCGTAACTGGAAAAACCGAATGAAAAAGAATGTTAACAAAAACTTTTTCACACCCAACCCAGTTCTGCGGAATCAGAATCAACGTTGAGTTTAAGCAAGCGAATGAGCCAATTGGAGTAAAGTGCCATGCAGATTTAAATATTTTTCACTGGTGACGAATGCAGCTATCGATTTTTTTTTCTTTTTTGCATGCTAGCATGCTAGTTAACATTCGTGTCAGTCAGCTGTTGGCTCTCACGCTGGCCAATAGAATCTTCCTGCCTATTCATGGCAGCCAGCTATAGGCTCTCACTCTGGCCAGTACAAAATGGCCGCAAACTACATGAAAAGTGCCGTAGAAGCATGAAAAAATCGATTATTTCCAGTATCGATGGGAGTTGGGAAATGCAAAGTCGGTCTTGGCCTTCTTGCTAAATTTTGTGCATGTAAATTTTAGTGCCAATCCGTCGAAAATTGCGGCCGTGCAACACACACACACACACACACACACACACACATCCTGCCTTTTATAGATAGAGATTCTTACTTTATTCTATATCATTTCATTTATTCTGTATTCTAAGATTTGTTCAATATTCTTCTTACTTTTTTCTTCATTTCTTGTATATCCTTCTTACTTTATTCTATATTCTTGATTTATTGTACAAGGGTAGTACGAAAGTTTTGTCACTCCCTACCAGTAGCGTCGTCTTTGGAGGAGCTGGTTTTCTGAATCATGTATTAAAATCCTGTCGCACATCCGCCATTTTCTTTACCAGAATGCACACAATCAAATGTCCATACACTTGAAGGCAGCCTCTCTTCAAAATAGCAGGAGCTCGTTTTAGCCATCTGAAATAGAAAATTATCTTATAGAGGAGTGACAAAACTTTCGGACCACACTATAGATTGGCACCTGTTAAATTATTTTTCCTTCAGAATTCTGTGAGTTCTTTGCCTTCCAAAGATCCCATTTCTTATATCGAAATTAAAACAACGTACAGGGCGGTTCGAAAATCTAATGATAACAATAGAACAATAAGTGTTACAGTGATACAACATCCTCCAGGCTCTTGTCAGAATGAACACGATTATATACACTTGTTTGCAAGTGTATGGACATACACTTGCAAGCAGCCTCTCTCATTTGAGCTCGTGTCACCTATCTGAAATAGAAAATTATATTATGTAGAGGTGACAAGACTTTCGGACCACAAAACAAAAAAAACAGGAAATTTGGTTCAGTTTATTTAATTGATTGAATTTTTGTTACAATTATTTGAAACAAAAGCAAAGGAGAGAAATTTATCAGCTTGAAACAGAAGAAAAACACAAATGTTAGATGTGGTGCTCAAACTAAAGAAGTCTGTCAAAATTTCTTGACCTTTTTCAGTCCCTAAGTTGGATGTTCTTTGAGAACCCCTACGATGAAAATTTGATAACTGCGACATCCTGGAACAAATGGTTAGAAATTTTATGAACTAGTCAATTTTTTTTTTACCTCATTCATATAGTAAAATAGGGAGTTGAATTTTCATGTTAGTTAATTTTTTCATCATATAGTAAATATAAATTTTCCAGTTTTTTTGTCTGTTTTTTTTGGGGGGAGGGGGTACCCGCTATATTCTTAATTCATTCAATATTCTTTGATTTATTCTACATAATTTAAAATGTTAATATTTGAGTTCCAGATACATGTTCAGGCAAATGAAATTAAATAGGTTTCATGTTGAACAATAAAAGATTTATTTTCGAACAAGATATTCCGAGGAATGTAGAATTTATAACCGATTTCATAAGACTTCAAAAATGTTCAATATGCGCTCTACCTGTGACGCGACACACGTCAAGTCGGTAGCCAGCTCCTGCCAAATACGCTGTAGCATGTATTGCGTAACATATGTTATGTTCTCTCTATGTGGGGTATGTGTAAATATGTATACATAGTTTTGTGCATATCTTAGTGGTATAAAAGTCTATCTGAGAACAAAGTATGTTTGTCATTGCTTTTCCTTTCTGCCTTTCCGTTCTACCACCAGTACCAACCCATATGTGATAGCAATATTCAATGCTTGGATGAATGGGTGATTTATATAAGTGTAAGATAGTTCTAGTCATAAAAATTGTCTAACACAACAAAGTGAACTAACTTTCCTAGCAGCAGACTTAGCCATTGATTCAATAAAATCTTTCTACTTCATGACAACGGAAAGCGTGAGCAGGGGCAGCTGCAATGAGTCACTCTCTTGGATCTTAGCACCAGAAAAAAAAAAGCTTCTCTCAGACGATTAAAAGAAAGCAGTTGTAACGAGAAAGCACTAAGCCATAATAATAACAATTTGTCATTAGTGACAATGGATAAAGAGCTTTCTTTTCGCTTCTTTTGACAGAAACGAAAAGGGTAGAGTACATTTAAACCAGGCTTCATACTCCCATCACTTCATACTAGCTTACGAATGAGAAAAACTAGATTTCCGTGAAATAACCTTAACGTTCGGTATACAGAATCGAGAACCGATTTTTTCTCCTATCTCGTCCAATTAGCTATTTTGCAGACTTTGAAATCAAAATGAAAACACACTGTGTCTCTTAGCCGATCTTTTCCTTCCGCTTGGCACATCGTTCCATTAATGGTTCTATCTTTAACACGAAGTGAGGCCTATGCATTATGTAGCCTCAAGTGTAATGTATGTTTCCTTTTGAAATAAATAAACAGAAATTTAAGAAGGTCACCTGTCGCATATTCTTTGTTTTTCTTTGTCATGATCGTCTGAGATGCGTCTGATATCACTTTCTTTCAGACACTTGCTTTTCCGTCTTCTTTTTTTTCAACTCTCTCCTTTCACTGAGTTTAATTTTACCAGTCTCCTTTTCTTTTAG
>OZ010578.1:59116374-59156374 GCA_963932145.1 Acanthosepion lycidas
AAAATATTTAAAGGGTATACATTTAAATGTTAGGAAATAAAACCATGAATGTTGAATGCAATTATATGAAATTATATGAAAATAAAATGTTAATATTCATTTATTCAAATAAAGGAACATTTTTAAAAGTTAAATGAAAAAATAAAAAATGAATATTAAAACAAAGTATTTAAAATAACATAAAGAATAGTGAAATAAATTATTTAAATAAAACAAGTTTAATGCTTATTCATTTATTCAAATACTAAAACTGTACTATTACTACTTACAAGCACATACACACACACACACATACATACATATATATATATATATATATATATATATATATATATATATATATATATATATATATTATGAAGCATATTATGTCCGACAATTATTTAATATATTTTCTGTGTATTCCATTTCATATGTTGCCATTGTTTGCATTAAGATATGTTTCATGAGCAGAAATGATCGATCGAGAAAAATCGTCAAAGGTGTGTGTTTATAAACAGTAATTCAGGCTTTGTTAATCAAACGCTTCTCTGTGGCTGAATGGTAAGAGATCGTCAGATCCAGTGATGGTTCCCATTAGAGTTACAGGTTCGATTCCTGTCGGAGAGCGCATATTTTCTACGAAATTTCTTGAATATTCAGGTAAATGTAATTGATACTATTTAATTAATAAAAATAGAACTTTTGCTTAAATAAAATATATCTATAAAAATAATGTATAAACAGAAAATATACATATATATGTATATTCCGTGACAATATTACCCTGTAGACATAAGAGGATTGCGCGGGGCATTATTGTGCTTCGGCACAGCGGTTGACAGTCACTGACCTGGACCATAATCCTCATGGTTATCGGCTGGGAAACACACACATGTATATATTAGGTTGGTGCAAAAATAATGACTTAATAATGTCGTTTTTTGATGTATTTTTAACGTCAAAAAACGACATTATTACGTCATTATTTTTGCACCAACCTAATATATATATATATATATATATATATATATATATATATATATATATATATATATATATATATATATTTGGGGGTGTGAAATTGGAGTGGATTTGAACAGCGAAATTAGATCAGAGCATTTTTGTTTACGGATGGTAAAACCTGATCTAGGGCAGCGGCTGTACCCATTGGAACTGGGTCATTAATAGACAATGGAAATGGACGAAATAATTTTTATCGATTAAAACTTGGAATAGAGCTGAGTAAGCAAGGAGGACCTTTTGAATTCACATGAATTGGGTTGAAAGAGCCAAAACCCCGTGACAACCCTGTGCGAAGTAGTAGGGCCAAGGTTTAGTTGTAACCAGACGGATTGTTTCTATATAAACGCGTAGTTATGCTGAAGGAGAGGCAGACGGAAGAGAGAGACGGAGGAGGCAGACGGAAGAGAGGGACAGAAGAGAATTAGCCCAGGTAAGAGTTGGGCTAGAGACAGTGGAGAGTCGAGTTGGAGACTCAAGAAGGAGAGAAAGTGACGTCAGAGATTGGAATGAAGCGTCCGCTAACATGTGCTTTTGATATAAGTACCGCTGCTTCTGCTACCACGAATATTACTACTACTGTTACTACTGCTAAGGAGGAACGCCACTATAAACCTTAAGCCGCCTTCAGAAATCTTATTCCCCCATCGCAAGAGTCGTATATCGTTCTGAGACGATTTAACAAGTTAACACACTCTCTCTCTCTCTTTCTGTCCAGAATCCAGTGTATGCGTTTTTACATTAATTATGTTTTTTTTTCTGTAATCCATTTATTTTCTATACTCTTCTTTTCTGCTATATAAAAGAAATTAACAATTCAATCATTGAGTAGTTGTTTGTCTGGCTTTCTGCAGATATTCATTTTTTTTTTTTTTGCTGCATTCTAAATTTCTTAGCGCAGACTCTCCAGCCGTGTCTACATCTTCAGGCGACCATGAATGGATGAACATCACTTCTGCTTTCAACGTGGGCAGACCGGTCGAATAATCTACGGATGCTCAGGGGACCTATGGCCACTCCATTAAGTTCGGTTAGGACCGAGTAAACACCTCAACCGAGAGAGTTGAGGGACTGGGGAGAAAGTGTTAGAGCTAATGTGGGACTCATGGGGCCGAATTCAAATGCTTGCCTAGTCTGATGGGTTTGCTTCGAACTAACGCTGCTGGGAAAGTGTAAATCCATGTCATCTTACTCTGCCCAATCTACTATGTTTTAAATCACTGACGGGTAAACTGCGGCCCATGTGCATCATGCGGTCCATATGGTCCCTTCGCTTAATCGCATGAGGAAAATAACGTTTCTTAAAATTTTGTTACATTCTTACTGGTTCATTCTCTCTCTCCACCCTCGCTCTCCCACACACACAGACGTTCCCTGTCTTTCTCTCTCAATCTTTTTCTCTCTGTTTAATTTCACTTGTCACCCTTTCTCTATCCACACTGATGAGATGTGATACGGCGAAACAGTCTGTCTGTAGATGACTATATATATATATATATATATATATATATATATATATATATATATATATATATATATAAACAGAGATTTGTCCCCGAGGAACTGATATATAGGTTTGAAGAAAATGGACGTCATATCTAAGGCACCTTTCGGCGAACGCTTTGTCAAAGATATTCGTTGGCAATATTTAATATCAATGAGCGTCCTGGGTATGACGATAAACTACATCCGCGTCCTGGGTATGACGATAAACTACGTCCAACAACAAGGCTTCAGATAATGTTTTCGGAAAAATAATGTTGCCAGCTATACGTTTTTGAAACAATGATGTTGCCAGCTATACGTTTTTTGGAAAAAAGAATGTTGCCAGCTATACGTTTTTGAAACAATAATGTTGCCAGCTATACGTCTTTTGGAAACAATAATGTTGCCAGCTATACGCTTTTGAAAAAATAATGTTGCCAGCAATGCGTTTTTGAAAAGATAATGTTGCCAGGTATACGTTTAATAGTACTGTATATTTAATACATGTATAGGTATATGTGTTTGTGTATGTATATATATATATATATATATATATATATATATATATATATATATATATATATATATATATATATGTATGTATGTGTGTATATATATATATATATATATATATATATATATATATATATATATATATATACCTTAATTTGGAATTAAGTGGTTGATATGCCATAAAAACCAACAAACCAACCAATATCAATTAATACAAACCCAATAAAGTGACTGAGGAGTGAAAGGTGGAACTCGACTAAAAAACAAATTTTAATTATATTAATTAAAATCGAATGAGGGGGGATATCAATAAATAGTTCCACAAGAGTATATCAAATAGAAAAAGGGGAAACTCATAGACCCTCCAGCAGATGTAAGGAACGTAAAAAGTGTTCCTTCTGTTTGCACAAACTCGGCTGCTGACACTTAATGTAAACGGCTTCAGAAACACGAAGATGATGTATAGAACGAGCGCTCTGTAATAACGAAAACCATGTGTCTTCGTACTCAACGGCACAAGCGTTATTGTCCAGCAAATGTTGCCCAATTGCTGATTCATATATATATATATATATATATATATATATACACACACACACACACACACACATATATATATATACACACACATATACATACACACAAACAAACACACACACACACACACATATATATATATATATATATATATATATATATATATATATATATATATATATATATATATATATATATATATATTAAGAAATGGACAAAGTCCGACAATTCATTTATTAAAGACATTTTTTATGTTTAACGTTCTTTTTATAGATACAAGTATTTAAGTAAATGCTCTATTTATAATAAACAGTATTAAATAACATTTACCGGCCTGAATGTCCGAGAAATTTTCATAGAAAATATTCGTCCTTTGACAGGATGCAGGTTCGAATCCTGTCAAAGGACGAATATTTTCTATGAAAATTTCTCGGCCGGTAAATGTTATTTAATACTATTTATTATAAACAGAGCATTTACTTAAAATACTTGTATCTATAAAAAGAACGTTAAACATAAAAAATGTCTTTTATATATATATATAGTTATTTTGGTCGATTTCACTTTCGCTACGTCACTTTCGCTACGTCACTTTTCTATTTTTCTTTCTACAGCTGAATTGGCTCATCATCTCTGATCGCAGGGCCTTTTTTCAGACAAGCAATACGGTTTTCCTTTCTCCAGGTCAACTTATGATGTACTAATGATAATTGCGGAAAGAGTTTATCGTGCTCTAGATAAAAACGGTGATGCCCGAGCGGTTGCATTGGACATCTCAAAAGCATTTGACAGGTCTTCTCCACAAGCTGAAAACTTGCGGTCTCTCCGGTAATATTTTTGAACTGATCCAGTCGTTCCTATCAAATCGTGAAATGAAAGTTATCCTGAACGGCCACTAACGCGAGAGGTCCCCCAGGGCGCTATCCTTGGACCGACGCTGTTTTTAATCTTCATTAACGACCTTCCCGATGACATCAGCTCTAAACTTGGCATATACACAGAGGACACTATCATTTACTCCTGCCTGGAGACTAAGGTTGATCAGTCAGACAAAGTCAAAATGACCCCTGATGTACAAAACGAGCTCAAGGCTGTTGTTAACTGGCTTGTCAATTTTAACGCCTCCAAAGCAAAACTTCTCCCAATTAATCATCTGAGAGACCCCTCTCTACCTGCCATTAGCATGGCTGATGCTATCCCCCAGAAAAGTGACTCTTTGTGCCTTCTCGGGCTAATGTTCTCAGTAGACATGAAATGGAAAGAATATATCGAATGCATTACTAGATCAGCTGCTAAGAAAGTTGGTTAACTGTGTCGGACGAGACAATTCTTCTCTCTTGAATCTATCTTGTATATCTACTATTCGTCCATGCTTAGAATATTGCTACCCCTGCGATTTATCTGAAGCTAGTTGATAAGATACAAAGAATAAGCAATAATACTGGACCTGATCTGGCGTTTCGGTATCAGTCACTTGCCCATCGGCGTAAGCTTGCCTCCCTGTGTTTTTTTTATAAATACTTTCATGGTAATTGTTCAAATGAGCGCTTTGCGATAGCACCTAGACTGTGTGAATTTGAGCGCAATACGAGACTGGCAACGAGATCTCATCAATTTACACTTCAGCTAGCTAGATGTAGACGTAACTTCTACGCTAACAGTTTCTTTTCTCGCACTACTTGCTTGTGGAACTTCCTTCCAGCTCCATGCTTTCCAGCAAACTTTAATTTGCATGAATTTAAATGCAAAGTAAATCGCTATCTACTACCTTCCTGAATGTTATTTTCTATTTCTACTCATTAGTAATGTTTCTGTTCCTAATTGTAACCCCTTACTTGTTGGTGGCTGTACACACTTGCATGGGGTTACGCTGTTTAAAAAAAAAATTGAACTTTGCCGCCATCTATTTTTAAATATCTGCCTGTCTATGTGCCTATCTCTCTATCTATGGCTCATGCGCTCAATTTTCCATTTTCCCACCTCTCTCTCTCTCTCTCTCTCTATCTATCTCTCTCTCTGTCTCTCTCTCTCTCTCTCTTTCTGTCACTCTGGTTCATTCGCTCAATTTTCCTTTCTTGAAGTTATTTTCTCTCCTTTGCCTCTATTTAATTTTGCTCGTCTCTCTATTTTAATCTATCGTCTTTCCCTCTCTCTCTTCTCTCTCTCTCCCTTTCTTTCTTTCTCTCTTTCTCTTTCTCCTCTCCTACTCTCTCTCTCTCTTTCTCCTCTCCCACTCTCTTTCTCTCTCTCTCTCTCTCTCTCTTTCTTTCTTTCTTTTTCTCCTCTCCCACTCTCTGTCTCTCTCTCTCTCTCTGTCTGTCTCTGTCACTCTGGTTCATTCGCTCAATTTTCCTTTCTTGAAGTTATTTTCTCTCCTTTCCCTCTATTTAATTTTGCTCGTCTCTCTTTTTTTAATCTATCGTCTTTCTCTCTCTCTCTCTCTCTCTTTCTTTCTTTCTCTCTTTCTCTTTCTCCTCTCCCACTCTCTCTCTCTCTCTCTTTCTCTCTCTCTCCTCTCTCTCTCTCTCTCTCTCTCTCTCTCTCTCTCTCTGTGTCTTTGTCACTCTGGTTCATTCGCTCAATTTTCCTTTCTTGAAGTTGTTTTCTCCTTTCCCTCTATTTAATTTTGCTCGTCTCTCTTTTTTTAATCTATCGTCTTTCTCTCTCTCTCTTTCTTTCTCGCTTTCTCTTTCTCCTCTCTCACTCTCTCTCTCTCTCTCTCTCTCTCTCTCTCTGTCTCTGTCACTCTGGTTCATTCGCTCAATTTTCCTTTCTTGAAGTTATTTTCTCTCCTTTCCCTCTATTTAATTTTGCTCATCTCTCTATTTTAATCTATCGTCTTTCTCTCTCTCTCTCTCTCTCTCTTTCTTTCTTTCTTTTTTTTTCTCCTCTCCCACTCTCTCTCGCTCTCTCTCTCTGTCTGTCTCTGTCACTCTGGTTCATTCGCTCAATTTTCCTTTCTTGAAGTTATTTTCTCTCCTTTCCCTCTATTTAATTTTGCTCGTCTCTCTTTTTTTAATCTATCGTCTTTCTCTCTATCTCTCTCTCTGTCTTTCTTTCTCTCTTTCTCTTTCTCCTCTCTCACTCTCTCTCTCTCTCTCTCTCTGTCTGTCTGTCTGTCTCTGCCACTCTGGTTCATTAACTAAATTTTCCTTTCTTGAAGTTATTTTCTCTCCTTTCCCTCCATTTAATTTTGCTCGTCTCTCTTTTTTTAATCTATCGTCTTTCTCTCTCTTTCTCTCTCTCTCTCTCTCTTTCTTTCTCTCTTTCTCTTTCTCTTTCTCCTCTCTCACTCTCTCTCTCTCTCACTGTCTCTCCTCACTGTCTCTCCTCTTTCTCTGATTCATTCGTTCAATTTTCCTTTTCTGATATCAATTTTCTCTCCTTTGTCTCTATTTAATTTCACCTGTCTCTCATACATAAGCACAAACATTAAAAAAAATGATTAAATGAATCTTTTCTTGAAGTTTGTAAACATCCGCTAAAAATATCGTTTTCCTATTGGCTATTTTCTCTATGGAAGATCATACGTGTAAACAGCCATTATTTTTTAAAGATAATCGTTTTTCTCAAAAGAAATATAGGTTTTTTTTGGGTTTTTTTTTTCAAATAAATAACTTACGAATAAATCACACGCAGCGACATGTGTTAATCACATTGTCATCGGTGATAATATTATATCATGATTGCAGTTTTTAATCATAGAAATTTTTTCCCCATTTCTAAGTTATATAGTCTTCTGTTTGGTTTGATTCATTGTGTTCTATAGCATATGAATATTTAATATCGACAAAACTTTTAGGCTAAATTCGTATGAACAGAATATGTATACTTTGTAAGAAATGGAACTGTAGGAAATCAGGTATTTTTGCAAAGAGGGTTTTTGTCGCGTGTCAAATGTATTGCTGGTAATTTTTTTCAAAAATGTATTGCTGGTATTTTTACTATAAAAAACTTTTTTTTTATACTTTCATAGTGTTTTGACTCCAGTTTGGGAGTTAACTATTTACCCATAGCTGGGACACTAAGAGTTGCTACCACCGCGGGTCAGGGTGAACATGAGAACAACAGGAATTCAAAAATGGTTCCACGCTTCTAAAAAATTCCCGATCAGAGGTCTTGCTGCTGAATCTAGTTTATCGTCATACCCAGGATGCATATCATCTTCCGTAGTGAGGATAGCTGCGGTACCTACAACAGGAGGCACGGTGGAGTAATGCTCGGATTGCGGAATCGGAGAGCCGTGTTCGAATTCTAGTCGAATCCATTACATTCACTTACGTGCTAATCCTCTTCCTTTCCCGACAACTATTGGTAAATAGCAGGACAGACCGGGTTCTATAGATGGCAACTGGTCTACCGCAGAAAGAAATGGCAACCTACTGCGGGAAATCTGCCTCGTCATGATCGCCTAAGCGTGTATCATGGATGGCACATAACTGACTGACCTACAACAAAAAAAATTACCTTGAAATTTTTAGTAGTACGCTTTGTAATGAGCCATGGATCACGCGACCCGCTCCTAGTCAAAGGTTGCCCATGCATGGCATAAAATGGTAGATTTTCTCTTAATTCACTGACAATCTCGGATCTCTCTGGAGAGTGAAATCAGTAGTATACAAGAACGACATTGTTTATGATTTCAAATCCCCCTTAGAAAACATTGTACTTGATTAAAGCAAATTTATAAATAATTACGTCGGATATATCACTACTCTTTATCAAGACGGTCATCTCTTTGACCACGGCTTTTTGGGTCTTTTAAATCAAAACGAACGCATATCAATTCCTATACGTAATACGATTGTTGAAAGCACAAACCTAACACATGTTCCTAAATGCAGAAAACATCTAAAAATAATAGAAGCCTAATTATGAAAATAAAATTACTAAAAAGCCGTTAACATCAACTGCGAACACGGTCATAATGTACTAGCCGTATATGGGATTTAAAATCATTTCTATATATCAGCAATATACGCATAATTTCTAATATCACCGCCATTTTGTCCTTTATTAAAGTCCATGTCACAATGTATCTCTCAGCCAGAACTGGAAGCCTATCTCAAATTTCGTCATTCTAGTGCCAGAGATTTGATTTGGGTTTGTGGTGGTCATTTATTTAAAAATCGAGTTCACCACATGCAAGGGAGTAAAGCCACTAAAACACGGGGTGTTGTTGAGTGTAGAAGTAATAGAAAATAGAAACATTAGCAAGGAGAAAAAAACAAAAGAAGAGTCACCAGAAGGACAGTAGATAACGATTGACATTGCATTTAAATTTTTAAAGATTAAAGTTGACTGGAAATAATGTGGCCAGAATTGAGTTCTACAAGCGAGTGGTGCGAGAAAAGTAACTGTTAGCACAGAATTTACAGTTACATCTAGCCAACCCAACTTTAACTTGATGAGATCTCGTCGCCAGTCTAATAATGCGCTTAAATTTTTTTTTAAAGACTAGGAACCATACCATGAATGTATTTATAGAAAAGGTACATGGAGGCAAACTTACGGCCGTGGGGAAGTAACTGAAGCCGAGAAATATGACTACAAGTTACGTATAGTCTCAAGTATAAACAAGACCTTTTGACTCAAGTATAAATATAACCAATAATTACCTATAACCTCAAGTATAAACAAGACCATTATTTACCTTTGTTTTAAATTATATATATGACTGATAGTCTCAAATAAAAATAAAACCATTATTTATTTTTCTTCTAAATTATATATGGCTAATGCTTGCCTATAGTCTCAACTATAAACAAAACCAATATTTACCTTTCGTCTTAAGTATAAATATGACCATTGCTTACTTTAGTCTCGAGTAAAAACATGACCAATGTTTACCTACATACAAACGAATATTCCATATTTATCTATAGGCTCAAGTATAAAAGCGACTAATGTGTACCGAAGAATTCAGTTATAAGCACGACCAACATGTAATTATGAACACAGCCCATATTTTCCTATCAACTAAAATAAAATAAAAATAAACATTGATTTTGATTTTAAATAACCCTGAAAAGGCTAAGATGTTATAATACAAACTAATCCAGACTTCAATCTATCGCTCTGTTCATTTCTTCATAAATATAGTCTTTTGACAAAGTTGGCCTATTCTGACAAATACTTGTCATCTTACTAAAGGATCAAATGTCTTTTTTCCTTTCGGTTTATCTGTCACAGCATAACTCAAACACGGTTAGATTTATGATCAGCTAATTTTCTATGGCTAGTAATGGTAGACCGAGCCAACCTGATCGCCTTTGAATTTGTTAAAAAAAATGTTTGAACATCTAAAATATAAGTATAATTAAAATATAATCGAAGTCTAATGCTAAACGAGTAACGAAAGCAGTGGTTCCCAAACGGTACGGTGCACCTCTTTGGTGCAGCGAAAGATGATAGCAGGTGAGGCGGAATGTTGAAAAACAGTCAAAGATTTAGAAACCGTTTCAAAAATTTCATACGCCAAAAATAAATATGATTTCAAACTTTAAAATATTATTATGGATTACTGGTAATTGTATGCATGAGTCCCAGTATAAATAGTCATAATTATTGATCGATTTAGTCTTTGTGATATTTTTTGCATTAAATTAACGATTAAGAATATAGTAACTAATGTCTGCAAATTGGAGGAAACATTAAAATCACGATTTGTTTATTTTTTAAATTTTTTGTATAAAAAAGTGTTAATGATTACTAACCCATTAACTGCCAATTTTTTTAATGCGCATTTTTGGCCCGGACAGATGTCTTAGGAGTTTATTTATTCCTTGATTTTAATTTCAGTAGTTACCATTGTCGTTTTTATAGAAACTAGAACAGCAAATATATATGTGTATAAAACATTAAAAAATAATATTGATTAGAAAATTAAAAAAAAATAATAAAAAAAAATAAAAAATAAAAAAACTAAAAAAAAATAATAAAAAAAAATAAAAAACTTTTCAATATAGTCATTATTTTTCTACTCGCGAAATGTAAAATTACGACAGAAAGTGTCTTCTTACGACTAATAATAAAAACTTTAAGGGATAAGTGTTGTAAAATATACCTCTGCAAATGCAATGTATGTAAGCAATGTAGTGAGTTTAATTTTAACAGATCCCCAAATGGTAATGGGTTAATACATAACCATTTCACTGTTCACTGCCTTTAAACCTAACCCTAACTCCTAACCACAACTCTAACCCGTAACCCTAATATATTTTATACTTTACAGTTACATCTAGCCAACTCGTCGCCAGTCTAATAATGCGCTTAAATTTTTAAAAAGAAGTCTAGGAACCATAACAAAGAACGCATCGGAACAAATAACATGAATATATTTATAGAAAAGGCATAGGGAGGCAACCTTACGGAGGTGGGGAAGTAATTGAAGACGAGAAATATGACTACTACTTGCCCATAATCTCTAGTATAAACACGATATTTGTCTCAAGTATAAATATAACCAATATTTACCTATAGCCACAAGTATAAGCAAGACTATTATTTACTTTTGTTCTAAATTATATATATAACTGATGGTTACCTATAGTCTCAAGTATAAACAAGACTAATTGAAATTGAGTCAAAATGTGTTTATACTTGCGACGACATGTAAGTAGTAGTCATATTTCTCGGCTTCAGTTACTTCCCCACAGCTGTAAGGTTGCTTCCCTGTAAATAACATACCATAGTAGAAAATGAATAGTAGATATCATACCATAGTAGAAAATGAATAGTAGATATCATACCATAGTAGAAAATGAATAGTAGATATACCATAGTGGAAAAGGAATAGTAGATATCATACTATAGTGGAAAATGAATAGTAGATATCATACTATAGTAGAAAATGGATAGTAGATATTATACCATGGTAGAAAACAGACAGTATATATCATACTATAGTAGAAAATGAATTTGTAGACATAATGCCACTAGAAAATGAATGGTAGATATCATACCATAGTAGAAAATGTATAGTAGATATCATACTATAGTAAAAAATGGATAGTAGATATCATACCATATTAGAAAATGAATTGCAGATATCATACTATAGTAGAAAATAAATACTAGACATAATGCCAATCTAGAAAATGAATAGTAGATATCATACCAAAGTAGAAAATAGACGGTAGATATCATACTAAAGTAGAAAATGAATAGTACATATCATACCATAGTAAAAAATGGATAGTAGATATCATGCTATAGTAGCACCCTATATTTTTGTTGTAGAGTAGTTTTCACAGTGGAGGCTTGTATTTCAATAAGTCGTCCTAAATTAGGTTCGACGTACAAAACGTTAGGAACTTGAAATAAGAGTTAATGACGCAGCAATCTAGTTGTGATGGTGTGTATTTCAATGTCCGATATCGAATGACTGGCTCAACACCACTGAGCCCAACTGGCGACCGCTACTACTACTACTACTTATTATCTGTGGGAGAGTCTATTAACAATAGAATAGGTACGTCAGGTATAATATCCCCACCTAAAACTTTACTCCGCAGGAGTAAAAAGTTTTCTTTATTTATTTTTCAAATTTTTACAGAAAATATGAAGAAAAAACAACAAAACTATTTTTTTTTTTAAGCAACATCGTAGCTTATTTCCTACGTTTTTTTTTTTTTATCCACTTTTAAATGATGAGTTGCCTTTCTTTTTTTCTTCTGGATCGGCGTACATTAGGTAAAATTATATGCAGGGGTTGTTAGATCAAACTTATTGAAAATCACCTCTATCGGCGTTTTTTTTTTTCTTTTCTTTTCTCACGTGACCGCTGTCAACCACGTCTGAAAAACGTCGTCTTATCTGTTTTCTGCACGTGAGTTTTTCCCCTTTCACCAAGTACGTCATATAGTCAATCTGCTTTATTATTTTTATTTATTTTATATATATATATATATATATATATATATCTCCAAAGCGTTGCCAGAAACAACCTTCCGCTTTGAACTTCTTAAAGATGGACTCAGAGTTTCTGTAGGTTCTTCTTGTAGACTGAAATCATTTAATAATACTACATGTCCTTGGTTGCGTGTAACTTGTTCCTCAATTTTCCTCGGTGTCGGCTTCATTTTTACTTTCTGGAGCTTGTTTTTTACGTATATTGTCGGTGTTACCCACTCAACATTTTTAAATAAACCCGTTTTCTATAATCTGTCCAATTCTTTATCTATCTGTTCAATTGAAGCAAACAGCACATTCCTTTTCTTTTTGAATACCGCCTGAGCGTTTTGTTTTGGCTGTAATTTTGTTTCCATCTTGGTACACGTTCCCAAACCTGGAGAAAAAACAGTAGGAAAAGTTCCCTTCAGTTTTTGTACTAATTTTTTAGGCTTCGCAGTTTAAATTTTCAACCTTGTAACAGAAAGAATGTATCGGTAAATCCCATAATTGAAATTCTGTTATCCAATCCGTACCAAGTAAGTTCGTGGTATTTTCTATGACAAATAGTTTAGCTTTTCGCGTTTTTTTTATTTAACGTGACGTTTGTAACATTCTCCAATAAATGTTTTTTTCCCGTCACTGACCTCGCGATTTTATTTGTTTTCATTAAAGTTGGTTTCCCTAACTTCTTCCATGTATTCAAATTTATGATAGATAGGTCGGAACCAGTGTCGAGTTGCATTTTTATTTTTTTATTACTTATTTCGACGGTAACAAATTTTCTGGTTATTCCACCGTTCACCTTGTCGGACTTTAATTTTATTATTTTATTGTCTTTATTTTTTGACCTGCAGTGCTAGCTTTTATGACCCACTCTTTTGCAGTTGAAACATTTTGCATTCCTAAAATTGCAATATCTGTACCAGTGAAATTCACCGCAAGCAAAACATGGCTTCGGGAGTTTTTGTTTATTTTTTCCTGGTATTTCACTTTTTGTTTGATAATCCGCAATTTTAGAATTCTTTTTGGTAGACTGACCTTTTTTGTAGCGTATTTTCCTTACATGCGAAACGCCAGACTGTTCTATTTTCTTCGAGTCTTTCTTTGCGCTAACATATCTTGTGCAGTCTTCTGCCAAACTCTGTACAGAAATCCTCGGTTCGTTTTCCAATTTCCAAAGTACCAATTTCCTCAATTCTGCGTCACGTTCTGATACTAGTCCTTGAAAAAATACTAAGTACTTAAAATTGTCAGCGCTTAATTCTGCTAGTTTGAATTCTTCACAATGCTTGTTCACATTAGCTGCATACGTTATAAAGTCTTGTTCATCCTCTTTCATCAGATTCAAACATTTCCACCTCTTGTGAAACAAAGATGTCTTTTTACTAAATAATTCACTTAATATATTTACCGCCTTGGTAAAAGTCAACTGGTTAGTTTTTTTCGGTAAAATGTAGTTTACCAATTTGTTATGCTCAGCAGTTCCTAACTTGCTTAAAAGAAGTCAAACCTTCTTTCCTTCAGACCACGTGTGGCAGTCCTCGTTATACACGTCCGTATATTTTTTTAAAATACTCTTCAAAAGTTATCTCTTCGTCTGGACTGTATGTGAATATTTCAATCGAATTCCATATTGCATTCTCTGGGAAAGAATCATTTCGTAGATTTTTCTCTTTCCTCTTCTCAGTTATTTCCAGAAAAAGCATACTACTTGTTGACCCAAGGCTTGTGAGTGAAATTGGGTAGATGGAACCCTTAAATGCCATCGATAGCTGTGCTGGGTTTGATCACGCTAGAAAACACGCTCTTTCCTAGAAACTATAACTAAGGTCTGCTCAGCATAGTTGCAGCATAAATCACAGGTTGGCCCTGTGTGTGTTGAATAAACACAAAAACGTCTGCAATAAAGATTGTTTAACTGCCCTAGTAGACAGGTATCCTCGAATAGGAGTGGCCAGATATATTAGGTTGGTGCAGAAATAATGACGTAATAATGTCGTTTTTTGACGTATTTTTAACGTCAAAAAACGACATTATTACGTCATTATTTTTGCACCAACCTAATACATACATATGTTCATATACAGTGTTCAGGTCTATGATTTTCTTTTGTTCAGGCTTTGTATGGGATGCGACTTAAAATCCCCTACGTACAATGAGCGTTCAGCCCCATAGTTTAATATCAGCTCTCTTGAAGACGTTAATTTGACAGTGCGACTTTATTTGAGGTGAGAAGTTTCTTGTGGTTATCGCTCCTTTATTATTTTTTTACCATTTTTCATCTAATACAAAACTTAAGAGCTACCCAAGGTAGATGGTCACTGAATAATGTTAACGTAAGTGCCTAGAAGGAGGGGGTACGTGTTGCATATTATAATATGTAGCATAGACAACGGTTGACCCGAAATTTGAAGAGGCTGAGATTGTAGTGATCGCAGAAGTATCCTTCATCAGGTAACTCTTCTTGGGAAGAAGCTGTCCAAGTTTAACTTCCTCCTTACCGATAGAATAAGAAATTAGTGAAGATGAGTCGACTCCGTTCATGGTGTGTCGGGTCCTAGTCCTAAAGGTATAAACTAGGGGAACTTAAGAATGTAGCTTGACTGCACATAGGCTAACTATGAAGGAGTGATGCTAGAGCTGTGAAATCTTGCAAGCATTAATTTCAAACCATCTTAATAACTAAATTGTCTCTTTCTTGGCACGAGGGTAGAGTAGAAAGTTCATAGACCGACTATGAAGGAATGATGTTAGAGATGTGAAATCTTGCATGCGTTAATGTCAACTCTTCTTGTTAATAACTGCATTGTTTCTTTGCAGGTACCAAGGGTACCAGAGCGAAAGAGAATGCAAATTTGCAATCCGGCTACATTACTCCGCGCCGATATCTGTTATGTAACTTACGTGTCCGTCTGGACAGAAGATGCAATTAATTCTTTTTTAAAATTCTTATTTCTAGAAAAAAAAAGATTTTCAGATATTCCCCAGCCCTTTCGTCGAATATAATTATTTACGAAGCTCGGAATAGTTTGACACCATTTCATAATTATAGAACTCACTTTGAGGATCTAAAGACTTAGCAAGCATTTTTGAAATACTATAGTTGACGCAATACAAGACCCAAAAACCATTCAAGGCAGAGATGTCAGAAAACTTCTTTCTTCATAGAAAACTTGTGGAGCATGTTGCTCAACTGCTTTCTCGAAAGCCTGTACTTTATAATGCTCCATAAGTTTTCTATGGGGGTGAGGTCAGGAGACTGGGGCGGTCATGTCATAACACTCACCTGCTTCTCATCAAAGTATTCCTTCATCAATGTTGATTTGTGACAGGGAGCATTATCCTGCATAAAAAATGACCTTGGTGGGATCGATTTGCACCCTTTCAGCAGAAGGGAGCAGAAAATACTCTAAAGTTCTCTTGTACTGCTCGCTCCTGAGGGTCTTTTCAATAGGTTTTAAGAAACCAGTTCCATGAACAGAAAAGCATCCCCAAAACATTATACAGAACGGATGCTTGAGAGTACTTACTGCTAACTTCAAAGAGCTTTCAAAGCTTCTTTCTTCGGATTTTAGATCGCTTGTCCTTTGAATTTAGCTCAACTTTCGTTTCATCGGAGAAGAGAACATTTAGTAAAAAAAAATCAGGTGAGTCATTTTTATCGAACAGGACTGTAGATTCTAGCGAGAAAAATGATCTAGCATGGTACAGTGAACCCAACAGCAATTGATTCAATATATTTTCTACTTCATGTCAGCCGAGAACGTTAAAACTTGACGCCAAAGCAATATATATTTTGAAGATACAAAAGGCTAAAAGGTGAGTAGGGGAAAGCTAGTCTTCAATTTGTCTACCCAGAATTAAAGAGCCAAACATACCACAGTATTTCTTATACCAAAGCAACACTTTTCTACTTACCATTCTTACTACACCCACCATAATACTTCAGAGTCTCTCTGAAGTCCTACTGAAATTGAGTAGAGGGACCCTTGAGAGCCATCGGTGGTTGTACTAGAACGTATTCACAAATCATCGTGGCCGAGGGTTTGAGCATGCAGGCCTTGTTCAGATTGTTAATAACGCTAGATAACGCGCTCTCTCCCAGAAACTGTAACTAAGTCCTGCTCAGCATATCACAGTATAATGTACAGGTGGACCGTGTGGGTGTTGAACAAACACAAAATGCGCCTGAACAGGCGTCTGCTATAGGGATTGTCTAGCAGATTGGCATCCTTCATTTAGATGTAATAGGAAAATATCACCACATGCAAAAGAAAGATCAATAAACAATGTATTCAATGTTAATACTATCACTAATTCGAGCGGAAATTTGAGAATTGTTTGCTTTCCTAAGTTTACGAATGAGAAAGACAATTACGAGTGAGACATTGATTGAATTTGGCTTTTTTTTTTCTGTGTGTACAATTGTTATACAGAAGTCTCCAAGAATATATATGCTTTTCGGCTGTGTGTTGTCGACAGTTCTATTTTAAGCAGCTTCAATAAAGCGTGCTTACGTTTTAGTTAATTACGAGTACACTTTTTTTTACATTGACCGAAGTAGAACTGATGAGAAATCATTGAAGAAGAAAAAAAGATTATCGATTGTGATTGAAGCTAAAGAGTAGAGCCTAGGAACATGAATAAAGGAAACCATTATTGAAATTAAATGTAAATACGAGGAAAGTGAACTGAAAATTTAATCAATTAGGAAGGAATGATGCTAAAGTCGTCAAAGCTTACATATATTCATTTCAAACCTTCTTAAGAATAACTGCATTGTTTCTTTCGGGGTACGAGGTTGGGCTGAAAATTTTATAGGCTAACTATGAAGGAGTGATGCTAGAGCCGTGAAATCTAGCAAACATTAACTACATTTCGTATTAATAACTGCATTATTTCTTTCTTGGCACGAGGCTAGAGTGAAAAGTTCATTGGCCGACTATGAAGAAAGGATGTTAGAGATGTGAAATTTTGCTTACATCTTCTTATTAATAACTATATTGTTTCTTTCTAGGAACGATGGTGTGCTGAACTGTTCATAAGTTGATTATAAAGAGGTAATGCTAGAACTGTGAAACCTTGCATGCATTCATTTCAACTCTTCTTATTGATACTTGCATTGTTCATTTCTAGGTAGGAGGGCGGACAGAAAAGTTCATAGGCTGATCATAAAGGAATGATTCTCGAGCTGTGAAATCTTGCATGTATTAATTCCGACTCTTCTTATATTAGTTGCATTGTTTCTTTTAAGATAAACTGACATCTGACAGTCGAAAGAAAACTGTTCATCCTGTTGGTCAAAAAAATTCAACATCAGTAGATATGACGTCATCATCACTGTGATATTGGATCCCAGCGAAGTATTTTTTTTCATGTTCGTCAACAGATGATAGTCAAATGATGAGAATAGGGAGGCTGATCAACCAATTCAAAGTACACGTACAGTAACCATTGAAACCAATGACGTGTGTGTTGGAGCATCGTCCTAATGAAACAAATCCCCTTGCGTCAGTTTTTCTGGGTTTTGATATAAATAAACTTCTGTAACTGCCTCAGCAATTTGGCATAGTTCGGGTCTGTCAGACGAGATTCTGCCCTTCGGCACAGCCTTGTTTGGGTTCCTCTCTGCCCAAAGGTAAAGAGTTCGACAGCAGCTGCGAAGTCACAGCCCGGTAGAACAATCTATACGACTGTTAATATTTAACAGCCCCCACCCATCTACGAGGGTTGTATGTGGCACAAGGGCGAGTTTGCCGTGGGTTCTCTGAGCCCGTAGGCTCGGCCAAAAATATTCCCTTAGAACCCATATAAACGGGTTCAGAGTCTTTCTACCTCCCCTTTGCCTTTCAGCAAAGTTTCAACCGGTTTCCTCTCCGCTCAAGGCAGAGAGTTCGACAGATGAACAATCTATACGACTTTTAATATTTAACAAAATGAGGGTGTATGTGGCACAAGGCTGAATTTACCGTGGGTTCTCCGAGCCCGTAGGCTCAGTCAAAAAATATTCCCTTTGAACCCACTTTAATGGGTTCAGGGACTGTTTACCTTCCCGGACGAAACTTTGCCCTTCGGCAAAGCCTCATCCGGGTTCCTCTCTGCCGTGGTAGAGAGTTCGACAGTTGAACAATCTGGTCGAATGTTCGCCCAAAGCCTTCTCTCCTACTAATCTTATAGTAGGCGGAAGAGTCTAACATAGACTCTTTAGAGGGAGGACACCACAACAGATAGTGTGGCCATTTTGAAGTTAGTTAATAAATACAATGCCTTTTGTATTCCAAAAAACGGAGGCCATCACCTTCCCTACAGATGAAACGAAAATGTCCTTCTTTGGAGCAGGTGAGGAGGGGTATTTCATGCATGGATTATCTATTTGTCTCAAAGTAAAGAACCTATCACTAATCCTGGGCTAGGAAATGTTCAAGGAATCCAGCTTGATATGCATAAAAAATATCAGGTTTTCTCGTTATGGGATCAGGTAAATGTGCTTTTGATAGGTTTTTCAGAAGACGTAGAACCTACTGAACAGAAACCTTCATCAGGCCAATTTCCTTTGTACAGAATATTCTAAACTCTCTCCCGGGATATACTAATATCATTGTCTATTTGATTTATAATCAGTCGCCTGTCATCGATCAGCATGCGATGAACACGACCAATGTTTTCCCTGATGGTGGCATTGCAGGACGTCTAGACCTTGGGTCACCTTCAAGACTCTTCTTTCTACTCTTAAATTAAGCTGTCTACATTTGAACTGTTGAGAAAGGTCGAGCATCATGCCTTAATGTAGCAACCATGTCAGTATGAATGTCCTTGGGGGCTGAACCCTTTTCTTCTGCGTGTATTTGATTACACCAAGATGTTAAGTTTTGTCGATTGCCAAGCGAAGTCGGGTGGACGGACATATGTGTCCCGAACGATTGCGTACCAGACAATTACAGACCTGGATAATTGCGTACCTCTGATATTTTTACAATACTTTATCTTCTGAAGGGTTGCTAATTGCAAGCGAACTTTTAATTATTCTAAACAAGCAAAAAGGTAGTTAACATAAATTTTGAAAGATAAACATTTTTAAAGAGTTCTTTAATATAATAGAAATTTGCACACCAATACCTTATCTAATGAAGCAGAAAGGTAGTTACTATAAATAAAAAATAGAGAAAAATTTATTTTTTAAAGCAAGAGAAAATTAAACTCGCAGTTTCAGTTCATTCTAGCATTGCGTGCTACAGACATCTAATAGATTCTAGGTTTTATAGATTACTAACAGGCTTCGCAAAGTAAGATATATTCACAACTTGAAATCTTTGCAACAACAATTTTAAATGAATATTTCATTCAAAAATAAACTTGTTATAGTTAAGGAAAGTTTTACAAATAGATGCCAACTTGTTGAAGGCCAAGTAAAATGTAAATTTCGAACACTTTTCTGGACTATATAAGACGATATTCCTAAACAGAACTATTTATGATATGAAAATCAAAACAATCCTCGAATAAAAGGACGGTAATGAAGAACAGTTAATTAAAAAAGTAAACTTTTTTGAATTCAATATTCAAATTAGTTAAACCTGAAGAGTGATATTGCCTAGAAGTAGATAATATATAATGCAGATACTGAAACCCAATTTGGTATTTTAGGATTTACTTAATTAGCTACTATGTTTTTCTAACTCTTCAAATGTTGAATGTATAACTAATTTCAATTTTCCCATCTTTACACTATATTAATTTTATCTTATAAATTGCCCCATGTTCTGTCACCCAAGAAATGAAAATAATTGTACGGAAAATAAGCATCTACGATCGACTTTAAATTAAGTGGCAGCAGAAGAATTATTGCTGAGCTTTTAATGGTAAGCTTAAACATTAATTCAATACTTAAATACAGTGATCAATTTTGAGTTTTCTGTAGTTCATTGATGCCTATCGCATCTACTCCTTCCTAATTATTTTGATGATGGCCAAACCAAGTGTCCTCCACCAGAGCTAGCTTAAATGCCGCCTGTTCGGGCGCCTTTTAAGCTATCTATAATAAAACGTTCACTGCAGTTTTGGATAGAAGAGGAGAATAAAATTTACTGTCTTTGAACCATGAAAGCAACAATAATGGCTAGTATAATATATTAATATATATTTTTAACCTCGCATAATATGGCAAACCTGAATCTGCGCTCAACGAAAATCGTTTCCTATGCATATCGTACCAGTGGGAGTGGAGGAGTTCCTTGAACATACACAAGCAGAAACACATACACTGTATTTATATATAAGATATTTTTATTTGCAATCCATGGCTAAGTTCCGAAAATCAAACAATAATGGAAAAATATTTGTGGAAAATTACTGCTACCACTATCATATGAAAAACGCCGATGAAACAAAAACGTACTGTCAACGTGTAGAGCGATCTTGCAACACTGTTAATTGCATTTTAAATAAAGATAAATATTTATTTTTTATTTTATTTCTTTTTTTTAAATATACGATTACAACCCATGCTTTATTTTTCAAAATTTATTGTAATTGCCGTTAAATGCTTCAAAAAATTATTAGAGGTACGCAATTATCCAGAGACTCATTTATCTATGGACGCAAATGTCCAGAGACGCAATATTGTCTTGTTATGGCGCGTGTGTTCTTTAGCGCATATATCTTTTGTATTATTAATGATTCAAGAAAACAACGAAACTCCAAATGTGAATCAACAAGTATATATTGAAATAACATACAAGAACGAAATATACAATAATTTGTATTCAATGTATAGATTAAGGGAAAAGTTGCTTCCTTTTTACCGTATTTTGATTTGTAATTGATTGTTTGAAAGAAAGTTCTCTTTAGAGAGAAATGTTCAGGAATCAATGTTAGAACAAGTCTGCTGTTAGAATAGATAACACAAGAATACAATTGCTCAGAAAGTGTGTTGTGTTAGAGAAATCAACAGAGTCCTGGTTGATTGAACTTGGCTGAGTCACAGAGAGATATGTATATATGTATTACAAAATTCTGTGTCTGTGTGTGCGTTTGAAATGTTGTGAGTAAAGTCATAGTTTTGTGTTGACAGGCGAAATTTAGTGGACTCTACTGGCGGCTTGTGAAAAAGTCGCCTCTTTTAAAGCTACACATATGCGCCCAGCGAAACCGCGGGAAAGGTTGATTTTGTACTAAAATATGTGATTGGTTAAAATTTGACCAATCGCTAAATATGTACTAATGAAACAAGTAAGCAAGTTCAAAACCGAAAAATTGAAAGCAACGACTGCGATGGCTAAATTGTCCTACAGAAAGGCAGTATTGATTTATTAGCCAATCGCAGACGAATAAATTGTGGGCGCTACTTTCTGGTACGCAACTGTCCGGTAAAGCATGTGTCGTAGAACCAAGAATCACTACTAATTACTGTTGAAGTCTTCTTTGAACAGTCAGACGTCAGTTTAACTGGACAAAAACAATTCCATTATTAATAAGAAGAGTTGAAATTAGTGCATGTAAGATTTCACAGCTCTAGCACCTTCATAGGAAGCCTATGAACTTTTAAGCACACCCTCATAGCTGACATTGACATGCCAAAAGTCATTGAATATATATTTAGTATAAAGTGTTATCGATTCTACAAGCTTATCGGACGAGCTCAGGAAATATATTGTCATAGCGTCTCGATAGATGATAATAACTCTCTTTTTTAGGTGGATAATCTTGTGTACGGACAGAGATCTCTACCTTGTACCATAGATGCTGAATTGGGTTCGTATCGGCCGAGCATTGTGACATCAACATTCAACGAAAGTCTCCAGAATGCTCTGGTCGATATAGGCTTCACTTTCCAGCAGGAATAAAAATGGCTATAACCCTCTGAAATATGGCTTTATTTATAGTTTATCTCTCCTAGTAAGAGCTTATTTTCGCAGCAAACGTAATGCGTTTTTATGTGAACATGACGTGAGTTTATTCCACATCTTCCTCCATGTACCTCATTACATCAGGACATCTCGTGTTGCTCTTAGCAATTTCTTTCCCTTTGCTCACACCTTGCTCCGTCATCTATTCACATAATCTCGTCGTATAAGCGGCTCGATGCCTCCCCCTATCACTTTTACCTTCATTAAGCCGTGTCCATTCAGATCATAGACGATCATGGCTCTCCACGACTTACTATCTCTTGTGATCCTTAGCAGGTTTTCTCCCGTTCCTAAGTCTAGTTTGTTCACCCATTCACTCTTGCCTATCAGATAAGGGGCTCGTCAGCTATCTCACTTGCTCACAATATGCCTGCCCCGTGAAGATTAAGTTTTCCAAGATCCCCTTCCTTATCATGCGTCTAGTGAATTTCCGTGTTCTTTCTGTTTTCATTTTCATATATGACTTCCTTACTGATAACTCTCTCCGTCCACAGAGTTCTCAGTATCCTTCTGTAGAAACAAATTTCTGCTGCTTCCAATGTTCTCCTCATCCGTGGCGAAATATACTTAGCTTAGCCTGACAAAAGACATATATATGGTGTATCAAGGTCGCTAAATTAGCAATTATATGCCATATCACTTACACTTCAGGCAAAACTTTTGGGCCACCTTGTATTTTTTTAAAAAAGAAAAACCTTAAAATGAGATTTTTTTTTAGTGGAAGATAAAACTTCAGTCACTAGAGTAGTTGCTTTTATTTTTCAGTCGTTCCCCAGGCTCCTCTTACTTCCAAAAATTTCAAATTTGGATTCGTCCATCCAAGATACACTTTGCTAAATCTACTATATTTCTCTTGTTGTCTGTCTGTGTGTCTGCCGTGGGCGTTGTTACCTCGCCCAGGCCGCATTTCTCACCCGATTTCGATGCGGTTTTCACCACAAATTTGCAAATGGCTGCCGTAAGGACATGACGGAGGCCGATTTTTGAGTTCGGACTGAGGTTCCGAAAAAATCGATAATCGAAAAAATCGATAATCCAAAAAAAGAGTCTATCATTAGAAATGTTATCCAGAAGTTTAATGGCCACAGACCCCTAAACTATGATTTGTGATACTCAATCTCCTGACTTCTCTTTTTTATTGAATTAGAATGGGCTGAATTATACAGGAGAGTACGAAGAGAATACCCAAAGCGTGAGAGTGAGTTTTTTCAGTGCTTGAAGAACGCCATCTGCTTTTTTTCTGACTATTGGAAAGGATGCCAAGAATTTGTAAGGCTGGTGGTGGTTTTATTGAGAAAATATGATGTTGTTGTATGGTATTTTCTCTATAGTTAAGTGATTATATTAGGTTGGTGCAAAAATAATGTCGTTTTCTCACATTTCAGAAAACGACATTATTTTTGCACCAACCTAATATTTCGTCTAAATAGAAGTATACTTTTGCTACTGAAATTTTATCTTTTACTTTAACAAATACAAAAATATCTCATTTTATGGTGTGTTTTTTATTGTAGCATCGCCACAGACTTTGGGTGTATGGAATT
The DNA here is from genome assembly GCA_963932145.1 of Acanthosepion lycidas. Lineage (NCBI taxonomy): Eukaryota > Metazoa > Mollusca > Cephalopoda > Sepiida > Sepiidae > Acanthosepion > Acanthosepion lycidas. Next base: position 59,140,256 of record OZ010578.1, read on the forward strand.
TATAACAATACTAACGATCTGCGAGGCTGACTTCGAAACCTCGGCAAAGCACCACTCATTTTAGAGATAATGACTCACTTCAAAGTATCTCAATGCATGAGAATTGATTGAGATACTTGAGAAAGCACTGAAAGTACAATCATCATAAAAGAATTAATGCTCTTCAGAAACTATATTATACAAGTTGCTGGGGGCTTCGAGAGGGTTAATTAGTCCATAAAGTTAAGAATTAGCAAGGATTACCTAACAAGTTATCGTTTCAAGCATATTATTACTGTTCATAAATTAACGGCTATTTCCAGAACCATGTTGAAACAAAGAGAGAAAACTGCACCAATTTTTGTTGGATGTCAGTGTGACATTTCCTTCCCTGCACGACTAAATCACTAAAATGATAATTGCCACAGTAAATAATACAGGATTTTTTTATACGTTTAACTTAACAAGAAAGTAAGAAAAACATGTTAGTAAACAAATGAATGAGACAAGTCAAAAAACTATTCTTAGCTGACACATTCCATTCTCAGAGGAACATTTGCCTTGATACATTCACTCCGAGTACGAAACGCGTGTATATATATATATATATATATATATATATATATATATATATATATATATATATATATCCATACATATATTAAATATACAGTACTATCAAACATACAGCTGGCAACATTATTTTTTCCAAAACATATAGTTCGCAACATTATTGTTTCAAAAAACGCATACCTGGCAACATTATTGTTTCAAAAAACGTATAGCTGGCAACATTTTTTTTTTCCAAAAAACGTATAGCTGGCAACATTATTTTTTTTTAAAAAACTTATAGCTGGCAACATTATTTTTTCAAAAAAACGTATAGATGGCAACATTATTGTTTCAAAAACGTATAGCTGGCAACATTATTTTTCCGAAAACATTATCTGAGGCCTTATTGTTGGACGTAGTTTATCGTCATACTCAGGACGCGGATGTAGTTTATCGTCATACCCAGGACGCGGATGTAGTTTATCGTCATGCCCAGGACGCGGATGTAATTTATCGCCATACCCAGGACGCGGATGTAGTTTATCGCCATACCCAGGACGCGGATGTAGTTTATCGCCATACCCAGGACGCGCGTCAGTTAAGTGAACAAAAGTAAGACATACTTACAATAAGTTAAGCATGAGACCTATTAAAACCTACTGTTTGACTATATCTTAGTACAAATTGTATTTGCGTTTCTAAAAGGGTAGAAATTGGCATAAGCCTATTTGGCATGTAGTTTTCCATATTTTAAAATGAACAAACTGACGTCTATAAAAATGATATAGATTAAATTCTGATTTAAAAAAACTTTGTAAACTTAGTGCCTAATTTTAAAAAAATATAGTATTATGTATCGAATCCGTTACATGCAATATCGAATCCATTACATTTTCTTACGTGCTAATACCCTTGGGAAATATATGAATCCTCGTCTTCTCCCGTCCCCACCACAGCTATGGGTAAATAGCAGGACAGACCAGGTTCTATACTCTTGGATGGCAATTGGTCTACCGCAGAAAGAAATGGCAACCTACTACGGGAAAAACTCTGCCTCGTTTATTATGTATCGAAAGATACATGATCGCCTAAGCGTCTATCACACATCGCCCATAACTGACTGAGTATTATGCAAAAAGGGTGTATGTTGAATTAAGGCCTCTTGAATATTATTTCTAATTTCACATAATTTTAAATGAACAAAAGAACAGTAGACAGCGATTGACATTGAACTGAAATTTTTGCAGATTAATGTTGGCTGGAAATCATGGAGCCTGGAGAGAGTTCCACAAGCGAGAGGTGCAAAATAGAAAACTGTTAGCATAGAAGTTGCAGCTTCATCTAGTTACTTCAACTGTAAATTGATGACATCCCCCGCCAGTCTAGTACTGCGCTCAAATTCATACAGTCTAGATACCATAACGAAGAGCTCATCTATCCGAACAATTACCATGAAAGTATTTATTAAAAAAGGCCCAGAGAGGCAGCCTTACAGCGGTGGGCAAGTGACTGAAGCCGAAACACCGGGTCAGGACCAATAATATTGCTGATTCTCCTTTGGATCATATCAAGGAGCTCCAGTTAATTACAGGGGCACCGGGCCATATATGACAACAATATTCCAAGCATGGACGATTGGTATACATATAGATGTGCAAGATAGATTCCGATGAGAAAAATTGTCTCATCCGACACAGTGAACCGAATTTCTTGGCAGCTGATCTAGCATTGGATTCAAAATAGTCATTCCATTTCATGTCTGCTGAGAACGTTAGCGCAAGAAAGCGCAATTAGTCACTTTCAGGGTGGATATCATCAGCCATGCTAATGGAAGTAAGAGAGGGGTTTCTCAAATTATTAAGAGAGAGAAGGTTTGCTTTGGAAGTGTTAAAATTGACAAGTCATCTTAAGCCCCGGTTAACGACAGTCTTGAAGTTGTTTTGGATACCAACTGCCATTTTGACTTTGTCTGAAAGATCAGCCTTAATAACGAAGCAGGGGTAAATGGTAATGTCATCAGCGTAGATGCCCAGTTGGAGTCCTGGTGGGTGACACCCACCTTAGTACGAAAGGATGTAGACGAGTGGCCGATCAGGACACTTTCATTTCACGATTTGATAAGAACAACTGGATCCGCTCAAAACTGTGCCCATAACTTTTCAGCTTGTGAAGAAGACATGAAAATGCCAGACCCTGTCAAAGTCTTTCGAGATGCCCAATGCTACAGCTCGGGTTTCAACGTATTTGTCTATAGCATGTTAGTCTCTTTACGCAATTACCGTTATCACATCAGCAAGGTGTAAGAGAGTTCCATACGCGAGAAGTGCGATAAAAGGAACTGTTAACATAGAACTTACGGTTTCGTCTAGCCATTTCAGTTGTGTTACCAATCTAGTGCTACGCTTAAAATCATGAAATCTAGGTACCATAGATTATTATTATTATTATTGTTGTTGTTTTTGTTGTTGCTGTTGTTGTTGTTTTTTTAAATAGCACACATTCCTTGCGGGGAAACCTTTCTGCTGTGACATTTTTGCCTAATTATTTCTCCACTTAAATGTTCCAAAGAATATTTTTTTTAATTCATTATATACCTTTTTTTTTTAATTCCTGATCTTTTATTGTTCTCTCTCCTTGTTTTCTTCTCATCTTGGGGAATACCAAGTACTGTTAGCTTGGATGTGTGGTTGGTGTCAAGGATAACGATTCGGAATTGTTAATCCGAGAACCGAGTTCCAATTCCCGTTGGGTTGGCTATATTCCCTTAGGCGAAAATACCCTTGAGAAAGGCATGAATCCACCTCTTCTTCCCCAGCTAAAGTTTAATTAGTAAGACGTATCATTGAACCATTATTTTCTGTAAAAGAATTACTTTAACGTAAAAATATTTTTATGGCTTTAAACCTGTAAATAGTTGATAAACCGTAGAAAACGAATCAATCAATCTTCCTGTGTCAGCTCACCTTGTTGCGGAACTCTGGAGCAGATGTCGAGAAGGTGAGGACATGTACAACCCCTTATGCGCTTCAACGCGCTCATGCATAAACTATCCCTTCTGAAGAAAATAAAGGAAGCATCATAATCATCGGTTGCGATGGATATCGAGAGAGAGACGTTCGAAGAATCCAAGGTGGCTAGCCATACTCTGTGAGACTAGCTTGTTAATTAGTACCCTGCAGCACTCAAATTTTGACTTGTAACAAGACTCATATCGCTGGTGAAGACAGATCATATATAATTATCTCGGCCCCGGGGTAGGTTACATTGACAAACTGAGTTGACATTTGGCGCTAACTATAAAACAGTGAGTGATTTTACAGAACAAAAATATATAAACAATAGAATTCTGTATGTTTAACACATGCTATACATCGATGATTAGCATTCTTACCATGTAAACTGCTATTGAACCGCTATTTTTATTTATATTTTATTTATAAAGTGTTTTCTTTTCTGGGCACAAAGTGTGTAGAAACTGCCCAAATGTTCTGTAATTACGAGTACTTTCGGCTATACTTTTAGCCATCATCAAGGATGATTTTATTTTTTTATTTTTAATTCGATGTATGGGTTTTGTGTATGTACCTAAAGTTATATGGTGCATGCACAAAGAGCAGTGAACTTACCTGAGAAAAACGATGTACAGAAAGGTTAACTAGCGAACCCGATCTTCCATAGATCTCCCACTACTTTTTTAATACATGACATTTGTTACACGAGTGTAAGTCAAAGAATTATCCCCACTTTCGCCATATCTTTAGATTTCTCACATCGCCTTCTGCGTATTATAGTTGGTACTCTTGTCCGAAGTTTGAGCTTGATCGCACCAGTTTTCTTGCTGCTGTTACAGTACGAACATGGCCGCTCCGCTAGCAGTGTGCACGAAGGAGAAACAAAGAGCAGTGATCCAAATCTGTCTCATGTCACCACCTCATCGAAAATAACTCGCCTTTTCGCCATTACCATCTTTCGAGCTTGCTGAATCTTCTCGCCTGCTCCTTCATGCGTCAAGCTTGTCCAGCAATTTTTACCCTTCTCGATCTAAACATACACAAAGTTGAGCCTGACCAGTACCTAGATGGGGACCCGCTTAGCAGGTGATGTAAGCTTGGATGTGTGGGTGATGTAATGAATAATGGTTCGAAATTTTTAATTGGAAACCCGAGTTACAATTCCAGTTGGATTCGATAGACTCACTAACGCGTAAATACCCTTGGGAAAGGTATGAATCCACCTCTGCTCCCCTTAGGCTATGGGTTAATTAGTTAGATTAAATCATTTTTATATCCACACAAAAATGCTTACAATCTAAAATATTATCTGGCTTTAAATAGCCTGCAATGGGTTGATAAACCGTGGAAAAATGAATTAATCACGCAAAAAATAAACGTTTCTCATGCTAATTAATGATCTGCAAAATTTTGGACAAACCGCTTTGTTTATCAGCAGGTAATGGCCGCCGACATGCTGCCCATGCTACTCAACATGCTCTGCAAAATGTTCCACAATGCCCGCCTAAATGCTGATCTACACGATGTATGCATGCATGCAAGATTAGAAGATATGTTTATTTTATTCAAAAAACATACAAGAAATAATCTCAAAACCATATTTGAAAAAAAACTCTGTCGTTAACTTTAGCTACGAACTACGTCAAAAAAATAAACTCCCGTTCTTAGGCATTCTCGTAGAATACAATAACATTTTCACTGCCTCATTGTATAAAAAACCACCAGCAGAAACTCTTGGCACCTTAATTTTAAGAATGAATGCCCACTTAGATACAAAATAGCAGTGAAAAAAATTTCCTAAAGAGAATTCATCCTCTCGTCTATTCCTTAAAGAATTCAACAACACAAAATAGATATTAGTTAACAATGGTTTTCCTAACCACCTCATCGACCACCAGATTAGAATATTTCTTTCCAAAATAAATAATAACGATACTGAACACACAGACAAAAATAACATAAATATTGTCTACAAAAGACAAATGCACGTCTACTATAAACAAAATGAATCTTCACTTACAAATATCATAAAGAAATATATTACTCTATTGACCCGAAGCAAAAAAAATGAAATTACCTACCACAAAAAATTTAAAGCAGCTAACTTTATCCTCAAAAATAACAACACACCTGCAAAATCAAAACCACAAAAAAACAACATTATTTAAGAGTTCAAATTTCAAAAACAACATTATTTAAGAGTTCAAATTTCCCTTTGATCAAACCAAACTCATAAATAATTACATCGGTCACACTACTATATGTCTACCCAGAAGACTTACGTTACACCTATCCGACAACAGCTCCATTAGAACTCATTTAAACACATACACACACACACAAACCTAACAGAATCCATCCGAAACATACCAGTTGAAAATATAAACATAATAACCCCATGTACATGTAAAAATGATTAAAAATAACTGAAGCCTTAATAATAAAAAAAAAAGAAAAGGCCAACACTCAATAATATTAACTACGAACACGGCCACAATTTGCTGACTGTGTTTGGAAAATAAAACATCCCTATAACTCTAGGTACATACACAAAACCCATACATCGAATTAAAAAATAAAAAATAAAATCATCCTTGATAATGGCTAAAAGTATAGCCGAAAGTGCTCGTAATTACAGAACATTTGGGAAGTTTCTACACACTTTGTGCCCAGAAAAGAAAACACTTGTACGAACACAAGACAAATTAAATAAAAAGCTTCTAATTGCGATTTAGATGTCGGGAACACTAGAATCAAGCAGACGCGAAAGTTTAAATATATGAGAAGCGTCTTGACAGAGGACGGTAAGTGCGACACTGAGGCGTTTTGGGATGGCCAAGAAACATTCCAAAAGCTGGGCAAAGTACTGCGAGACAGGAGGATTTCTTTGCTAACAAAGAAAAGAACACTGAACTGTTACGTGACATCTGTCCTTCTTTACGGCAGCGAATGTTGGACGATTTCCTCAAAGATGAAGAAGAGACTCGAGGTGACGGAGATGTGGTTCTACAGAAGAATGCTAAGGGTATTATGGACCGAGCGTGTAAGTAACGATGAGGCCTTAGAGAGGTTGCAAACAAGGAGAGGGCTTAGACTTAATATCAGGAAGAGGCAACTGAAGTTTCAGGGACACATAATGAGGAAGGAGGGCATGGAGAATCTGATACTCACGGGTCGAATAGAGTGAAAGAGGGACAAGGGAAAACAACGCGTGACATACCTGGCGGGCTTAGGAGCAAGTGGATGACAGAACGTGGTCTGGGGGAGGAAGCAGGGGAAAGGAACTTATTGAAAGCTGCAAAGGATAGAAGGGGGTGGAGAGCCATGATCGCCTACATCCTGAAAAGATATGACACATAAAAAGAAAGAAAAATCACAGTACCTTGTCAGTCGTCTTAAACGAAATATGCATAAAATATTACATACCTCGATATACAGTGTATTATTATGGGTTAATTGTACTGTTGATTAACCTCTTATATTGGAAGAAAAAATAACGACGTAACAATGTCGGTTTTTCACGTATTTTTAACGTCAAAAAACGACATTATTACATCATTATTTTTGCACCAACCTAATATATTGACCTTTATAAATGATCATTTACTGTATTACAGTTATATTACAGTTTAATCTTGATTCTTGATTCAGTTGAAACACTACTGTATTTTTACTATTTTTGTTATATCAGTACTACTTTCTACGTGATCGGGCCAGGCTTTTCTGTTGAGGTGGGTAGACTAAAAACAATATCTGTCAAAGGATGGATAGACCTATTCATAGGGTCAACTGTCATCTAGCACAGTAAGATAGACTGGGTCACATAGATATATATGCATCCAATGCGGCGATGACGCGTCATCGCTGGGTGAACTCAATTGCTAGAGAGGAGTGTTCCCCCGATAGAATAAACAGCCAAGGCGTGCTTTCAAGTCGGAGGACATCGGCTACCGTTTGACTTGGAGAGGGATAGAAACTATTTACCCAAGACGGGCTAAGCATGAATTAATAACTTTCCGGCTTTTAATCTAGATATGTGAACGGAATTGGACAGGTGCTTAGTTAAGCAACGACTCTTGGTTCACACAGGCTCATAGGAATGGACGATGATTGCAATTCAATTTTATGCATTTCGGGAAGTGCTCGGACGAACACTACATTTACTGGTCCCACCAATTCAGCCCTTCACGGCAAGGATACGCCATGCCACTTAAATAATAGTAAACCACCGACATCACCTCCGTATTCCATCGGTGAGTAGTAAGTTCCACTCTAATAGCTTCTTCCCGCCAACCACTGTTCTGTGGAACTTACTCCCAAGAGGGTGCTTCTTCGGTCGCTACAATCTTAACTCGTTCAAGGGTAACCGTTTATCTTCCACAAATGTATCATTAGAATCTCCTAACACTGACAGCTGTCTCAGATGATTGAAAATCATTTTTTGACTGTATGTGCAAATATTTGAAGGTCGCTAAGCTAACAAACAAATGCCTGAGAAAGAAGAAATGAAACACAATAACGACGACAATTTTTTTGTTATTCATTTTTCATATATGTTTGAATTTAATTGAAATGACACGATTTCATTTAGAAAGAAACAGACTGTCACATAATACGAGATATTTTCACAGCAACAGCGAAGTTTTAGATTTTGGTTTGGTTTGGTTTGGTTTGTTTTGTTTTACGGTATATCAACCTCAATGGGTTATTTAATGCCGACAAAATTTTTATTTCTGGTAATATTTGTCCTTCAATATAAATCTATTTCGGGTAACATTTTTTTTCTTCAAAAAATCTATTTCTAGTAATAAGTTTCCTTCAAATATGTATATCTGGTATTTTTTTTTTTTTTCAAAAGATGTATAGCTGGAAATATTCTTTATTTTTTTTTCAAAAATATATTGCTGGTAATAATTTTTTTTACAAAAATACTTTGCTGGTATAAAAAAAAAACTATTTTTACACTTTTTGACCCCATTTTTTTTTTTTTTTTTTTGTGGGGGTGTAACTATTTGCTCATAGCTGGGACGCTAACAGGTGCTACTACTCCGGGTCAGGGTGAACCTGGGAACACCAGCAATTAAGAGGTGGTTCCACGCTCCTCAAAACCTTCTGATCAGAGGCCTTGCTCTGTTGGATGTAGTTTATTGTCTTACCCTGCATGCGGATGTAGTTTATCGTCATACTCAGGACTAGCGAAGTTTTAGAGAAAATGAAAGCAAAAAAAAAGGACTTCCCGGTGTTTTGAAGAAGAGTAGACGTTTATCCCTTGTTTCCTGTTTAGGATCTGGTTTCCAGTTCCTACTAAAGTCTTCCCATTCTATTTCACTTACGGTGTCCCCCTTACACATTGGTGGCATTATCGCTTAGCTTGGGGTGAATTGATTTTAAAAAAATGCTTAACATTACTTCACCTGGACAGAGATGGAAACTACTTACCCAAGAAGAGCGAAACATGAATGAACAGCTCGCCGGCTTTTAATGCAGATATGTGAACGGAAATGGACTCTTTGTTAACACACGGTCATAGGAATGGATGATGTTTGCGATTCATTTTTATCTATATATATTTCGGAAGGTGTTCACAGAGGGAAATTTCACGGTTGAAAATTTTAGGGCACTTAAGGAAAGAGGGCTTTGAAAATTTGACAATAACAGCACATCTTAAAGGCAAGCGGGACAGAGAAAAGAACCGAATAACCTACATAACGAGTGTGTGTGGAATGGTTGGCAGAACATGGATTAGGAGAGATAGAGAAAAGTCCAAATTTACTCAGAGCTATAAAGGACAAGAAATTGTGGAAAGCTATTATCGCCCACATCCTGAAGGGACACGGTACATAGGAGAAATAATGCAACATGTTTAGTATTCCTAGAGATAGTGCAATCGGCCACGTGCTTATATATATATATATATATATATATGTGTGTGTGTATGTGTGTGTGTGTGTGTGTGTGTGTTGTAACCTAGAAAAAGTCACTAAATGAGGAATAACCAAAACTGAGGTTGAAAATGAAATGGTAATCTCAATAAAATACAATACTCGTCAGCGCCGCATAATAGGTAAGCCACTGCTAGTGGTGAACTACTTAGCATATTACGATATTTAGCTGCTTTCACACGAGATCGGATGTGGCAGAAGGCCAAATTTCCCGTAGACCCCGCATACACAGGATTGGGTATCTGTCTACCTCCCTGGACGAGAATCCGCCCTTCGGCATAACCTCGTCCGGGTTCCTCTCCGCCTGAAGGCAGCGTGTTCGACACGGCAAGAGCTTTCCACGCTCAGCTCACGTTGCCAACGCAGACAGCATATTACAATATTTATTTCTGTAAAATTACAGAAAATGTGGCACAAAGCCTAAAAAGGGGGATGGGGAAAAAGGACGGTCTTCATCTGTCTTAATTTTAAACTTAGATATCCACAGGCACTGACCCAAGCATACAAACAATATTCCTAACACTGAAACGCCACATTCTAACTAGCCTTTCTTACTACATCCACCATAATACCTCTATTGTCTCTATAAAAATCCTAAATACTCCCCATATGTACAAATCGTCGTATGTGTGTGTGGGGGAATAAAACAACAAATTAAAATTTTTAAAATGCCACTCTAGGTCAGCCCCTTTTACTCGACACAATCGCGCAAGTGTCACCCACCTTTTGCCAAATTCTGATGAGGTGTGTAGCTACTTTTCCGTCCTAATCTTGAATTTAAGCTGATGCTTAAAAACAAGATCAGTTGGGAAGAAGTGAATTTCTCGCCCTCATAGAATTCCTTCTTACGCGTCGTTCAAATTATGACTCTCATAACCACAAGTAAGAAAAAGAACACATATTTTCGTCATCTGCTGCACCACAAACAAAACTGGCTTCAAGAACAAAGAACTTTCCTTGCAGCATGCGGACCATGAGACCTTCAACAAACCAGCAAAACTGCGCTACCACCCTGCAATGAAAGAAGCCGTGACGAATGGTCTCGACTTCCTCACTACAGCGACGGCAGTTTGGAGATTTCTCCAAGCTTGCTGAACAAAGTCTTTTGGTGACCCAGAGGGCCCCACGAATCAACAGCCAGGTGAGTGATACATCATCGTTATTGAGGCATTTCAACCCAGGAGCCCAAGGCCATATTGAGCGAGCCTCCTGCTTCGTAAGACCGAGCTCGTCAATGTTCATCGCGCACGGTCCCCCTGACTAACACTTGATATAATGCCCTACGAGACAACGCCTGGACGTTGGAGAGGCCATCCGACGCCCATAAGAGACGTTTCAGAGCAATACGACATTCACGATAGAAGAAGCATTCGGCTCGGGGCAAACGATGGGCCTCCTCCTCGCTCGAGTGCACACTTCTCAGGAAGGGGAAAGTTTTACGGGCGTCTTCTTTCCAGAATGCACCCTCCTCATCCGATTCGCGACACATTCGATCTAGGAACCCGATTCGAAGCATATATTGACGAATCTCAATGCTAGGCATACCCAAACCGCCTTCAGATGGATGAAGGCAACAGATCTCCCGACATAACATACCAGCTTTGCCTCTTCACAAGAAAGAGAACAAAAGCTTTACTAATGACATTAGTGTGGTATACGGAAGTGGAAGTACAGAGAGTCGGTAAAGGAGAATCGGGTAGATGTGTGAAACACATACTTCCGCCCTCCCCTTCAAGGAAAGATTCCTCCGAGACCACAAATTAATTGCGATTTCGGCCTTCCCTCGTACCTCTGACCAATTCATTTCCAACTGGATATCAGGACCGAACCAGACGCCGAGTATCTTGATCGGCCCATCCGTCCAGAGGAAAGGTCCGGGAAGAGAAACTCCCTTCCACGCACCCAACCGCAAGTCAACAGACTTATCGCGGTTGATCTTGGCCCCTGTCACCATCTCATAACCACTTATCTCTTTGCTGACTTTGTCAATCTCGGCTCTGCTCGACACAAGAAACGAACGTCATCAGCATAGGCAGAATCCCTGGCCGAGGTGGTAGCCCCAGGCAGGGAAATTCCGCGCAGGACCAGATTCGCCTTTAACTTGCGAAGGAAAAGTTCCAACGCAAGAACGTAAAGCAAAGGTGAAAGCTGGCAACCTTGATGAATGGAGCGAGACAATACGAAAGGCTCTGATTTGTACCCCATTCACCTCCACCAGCGCACCGGGAGTCGCATACAGAAGTCGGATCCAGGTACGGACCGAAACTGGCCGCCGAAAGGACAGCCTCCAGGAATCGATGTTCAAACCTATCGAAGGCCTTGGACTGATCTAAATTGATCAGCGCGGCTTCACTATCGACTTTCTCAATGATAAAACGTACCATATGAAGGTTGTCCTGAATAGTCCTACCCTTCACAGCACAAGTCTGTTCGGAGTCAATCAGACTAGACAGGACAGCCTGCAAACGGTTGGCTACTACTGAAGGTCACGAAGGAGCCTCGCCCTGCGAGACTACGCCCTCAGGCCTCAGCCTAGCTAACTAGAGAGCCATAATGAAACCGATTAGTGTTGCTCTCCTGCATTGAACATGGACGGGGAAAGGACACTAACGGCCTCTCCCATCAAGCCTGTTCCCATCTCAGTTTTGATGGTAGCGTCGGGAGACAGGCCGCAAATGTTCAGAGGGAAAGTTAATTTCAACGCTCTATACAGGGAGGGTGAACAAAAAGAGGGAACCTCCCTGAACAAAATTGTTGCAAATTTTTAACACTGTCGTTGTCAAAGCAGGCCATGGGCGGAAAAATGCCAAAGACTTCATTTGCCTCCGCAACCATGGCCCACATCTGTTGTCCACCTTCACCCTCTCTGATTAGTTAATACCCTCTTGGCATTGGGGAAGTTTTTGGGGTTTTCAACGTCTAAGTTGTTTATTTTTCGGAAATTTACTAAAGATTTAATGTTCTTCATTTTTTTTTTTTTTTTGGAATATCGAAGGGCTTTGTCCTCTAGTTGTTTGGAGACCCGGCAGACGTTTTCCCCTGTGTTGAAAATCGGTTTCGCTGTTTTATGTGATGTAGAGTCTAAATTTTCTGGAGAAAGGCTTCTTTGCCTTTTGTTATTTTCAACCTTTTTTGGAGTTACTGCCGGAGTTTTGACAGGGGATGGTTTGGGGCTAATAGTAAAAGTTTGAACTTTTGTGGGCCAAACTCTGATGGGGGCCTTTTTTAGTGTAGTGAGTTTTGTGGGAGATGGAGGAGGATCTTAGGAATGGAGGAAGGGTTATTATGTGTTGTTTGGCTGACGGGGAAGACGGTGCCGAGAAGTTGGTGCCAGATTTTTCCCCATTTTCTTTCAAAGAATCCTTAAGTTGGTGCAATTTTGCAGTTTTCTCAAAGATGGTTCGTATTTTTTTTATGACGGTGTCTTTTGTGGAGCGACAAATTTTGCGCGAACGCTTGTCCACCACAAAGATCGGCACAATTCTTTTTTCAAGCTTCTGTAGTTCCTCAAGATTTGTCAAGAGCCCATGGGCATAGCTTTAACTTTCTCAAGGAACTCCGTAATGTTGATGCTGCATTTATATGGGGACGACCAGCAAGAGGGCGTCTCCCCGACCGCTACTTTGTCATCTTTGTTGGTATTGTCAGTTGTCAGGTCATTTATTGAAGAAGATTCTTTGCTTGATTCAGCTTCCATATTGTTTTCCTTGGTTTGGATATTTTCGCCTGATTCGGCTTCCATATTTCCAGTTGGAATAAGAGAATTTTCGCTCTTTTCAGCCAATTTCTTTTCTTGAACTTTTTGACCATTATCGGTCACCATACTTGTTGACAATTCATTTTCTACTTCCGTATTTTTATTTTATTCCGATTTATCGGGTGGCTTAGTCTTTTTTTCCTCGTCCCAAATAAGTTTTTTGCGTTCTTCTTGGCACCTATTTTTTCATATGCTTAAAGACTTTTTATAATTTTTTTCTTTTTACAAAAATAAAGTATTAAGGAAATAAAAAGATAAATAAATTGCTAAAACAAATATAATAAAACAGACGTGCTAAAGACAAAACGTTACGCAAAATGCAGACAAGAATAAAACGTTGAACTTAAAAAAAGACGGACAAAAATTAATATACAAGACAATTACAAAATCCTTTTTTTAAAAGGATTATACAGCAAAAAGGATTTAGGCGTACGTAAAGGAATAAAAATACACAAATAAACTCAAACAACAATAAATAATGCAGTAATAGGACGAGAACACGAAAGAAAATACGGAACAATTACGAAACTAACAAATGACAAGAACAAAAATGGCCGCTAAAATACCAAGTCTGGCCGTTAACGAAGAAAAAACAAAAAACGGAAAAAACGGACAAATTAGACAAATACGGAAATTAAAACAAATATGTACAGAAAATATTTCACAAGTACAACCCAGAAAACTTAAAAGATATTTAAAAAGGAAAAAACAAAGAACGAAAAACAAAGAATAACAAGGAACGATATAACACGTAATGACGTAAAGAATGAAAAAAAAAAAGTCTGACGTAAAATAAAACAGATAAACTTTAGGAGGGGATTACAAAAAATTAAAAGGAAACGGAAAATATAAAATATTAATTTAAAAATAAAATAAAATCAAAAAGCTAATAATAAAAGAATGAGAGGAGAAGGTGGGGGGTCAAAAGAAAAAATGGGAAGGGTAAAGAATAGAAAAGAAAAAATCGAAAACTTTTCAAAAATCAGTCAGTTCAAAATTGAAAACCTAAGAAAAAGTAAAATAAAAACAGATTTAACAGAACGAAATGGAGATAAATAAATAAATAATCCAGGTAACAATATCGCAAATACGACGTGGCAAAAAAACAGGTCAGTAAGAGGTCTTATTAGACGGCATATTACACCGTTACACCATTCATTCATTATACCTCTTGAAAGGTGCAGTATTTATAGTGCCAGGAAGAGTCCATTATCGTTATAGGTAAGTTCCCTGAACAGTAAGAAAAAAAATAATGCATGATTGTCAGCAAAAGAGAAAGTTTAATATGTGAACTACATGTTGGGCATGTCAGAATCATGAAAGTACAGAAATTAACTATCTGATTAGTATCATAATCGAAGGAAAATATGGCACGGAAATGTGGAAATGAACAATGAAAGATGTTTTCTGGAAATTAATGAAAATGGAGATCAGTAAATAATCCAGGTAGTAATATCGCAAATACGACGTGGCAAAAAACCGGTGAGTAAGAGGTCTAAGACGGCATATTACCCCCACTTACAATAGTGTCCAACATATTTATGAGGATTGGGAATACCCATTAAGTTCATAGGTACTGTATGTATATATATAAAAAAAAAAAGTTACAAAAGATTATAAGATATTCTCGTGTAACGCACTACCCGGGTTTCGACCTGATGATCTCGTCAGGATAGTTGCTTGTGAATGTTTCATCCGTGGTACAAATTAAGCCCGCTTATATCCTTAATAAGTACCACGGAGTAACCATTCACAAGGAACTATCCTGACAACACCGTAAAGTCGAAACTCTGGTAGTGTGTTTCGCGTGAATTCCTTCCAATCTTTTGTCATTTTATTATCCGCTCTACAAATTCTATTTTGTGAATAGTGCATTGAGCACTTTTTTTAAAAAATTCCCCACATTGACCTGACTCCAGTCTGGACTACCATTTTTCTTTTTACTCTTATAAGAAAGAACAGATGGAGTAAAATTCCACTGTTCGTAGCATTTACTTTTAAAAATGTTCTCAATACAAAGTAGAGAAATATATTATTATTATTTTTGTTATAGAGATTATAATTAACCAAACGGTTAGTACTAAGTTAAAGCAGAAGTTTCTCCATTTAATTGAGAAACACTTCCCCAGAAATATTCCACTTAAGATTTTTAACAGAAATACACTAAAACTAAGCTATAACTGTACTGATAATCTTTAAAAAAAATATTAAAAACATAATAATAAAATTTTAAATCAATACAAAAATCTGAGTAATAATAGCCATTCCAAAGCAACAAAACGCAGATAATACCAAAAAGTGTAGTTGTAGAAATTCTAACAAATATCTGTTGCAAAACTCATGTCAACCAGACTCTCTTGTTTACCTAAGCGCTATTTCTGCTATAGAAAATCCAACAGTTCAAAAAATTTTATATCGGAAGTACCAAGAATTCTTTTAAAACTAGGTGGTACCACCATGTATTATTCTTCACCAATAACGCGTACAGAAATACGACGTTCTTTTCTAAATATTTTCGGAACTCAAAAGAAGTTAATAAAACCCCTATGATAAAATTGAAAATAATAAAAAAAATTAGAACTTGTAAATCTTTAAAAGTACCTTGCTTCTCATGTTTACATGAAAAACTAGAAATTAACAAATTTGCTGACAAAAATTCCCTATTAAAACGAGAAGTGTATTAACTGTAAATTGCCAACAGTTTATTTTTTACCTTAAAATATAGTTAAAATTTATAAATTACGTATAACCATTTCTTATAGCCATAATTTATTGGTAAATAATCATCCACCTTTTATGGGTAATTACCTTATTTTGTTTATTCAACTTTAATATTGATATGTATTTCTGTCGAGTTGGTATTATTGATATCTTACAT
>OZ010578.1:59161374-59176374 GCA_963932145.1 Acanthosepion lycidas
ATATATATATATATATATATATATATATATATATATATATATATATGTATATTAATAAAAAGAAAGAACAGTCAGATATATAATCCGGTGTTCTTATAAATATTTTTATTTTTACAAAATAGTGCTCAATGTAAATTTACAGAGCATTAATATTATAAATTAATAGTCTTAAAATATGGTTATTCGCTACACAGTTCCAACCATGTTTCAAAAATGGAAGCTAAAAGCCCCGAATTTAATTTTGTAATTAAATTAAATTAAAGACATTAGTTCAATTTCATCTTCAAGCGAAAAATTCGCTTGAAGATGAAATGGAACTAATGTCTTTAATTTAATTACAAAATTAAATTCGGGGCTTTTAGCTTCCATTTTTGAAACATGGTTAGAACTGTGTAGCGAAAAAACATATTTTAAGTCTATTAATTTATAATATATATATATATATATATATATATATATATATATATATATATATATATATATATATATATATTTAATGAAAAACAGACCACTTTAAAGTACCATTACAATAATTTATTTCACCAAAATCCTTTTAAAGGACTCCGGATCACCAGGTAACACTTCCAACATCGAAATGAAAGGAAGAATATATATATATATATATATATATATATATATATATATATATATATATATATATATATATAATGATGCGTGTTTCATTGAAAAGGACACAAAAGAAACATTTTTAAATTTTTACTTATATTTTTCTTGTTTACAATATAGTAAATGTTTTTGTGCACTGAGTATAGGTAATGTCCGAATGCTAGTGATAACGTTTCATTTTTCAAGGTTGACGGTTTGACAAGCTGTGTTGCCACTTAATTATTTTCCCTTTACTGGTATTTCTTTCATCTTAATTCCTGTTGCTTTTTTGTTACAACTCTGAAATCATAATACTACGACCGTGATATTAAACAACGCCAAACTTGAATACAGAACAAGTTTCCGACAAGAATCGAACTCGCTTTCTTTATCCTTGGCGGCCTGAGCGATTCAAATAAAATTCTTAACCAGCAGTCATTGTTTAAATGAACCATGTCATCTTCTTGCCTGATCTGCAGTTGACCGTTAATGGTGTAAAAGATCGTAAGTAAAAAGAATGGTTGAGCCTTCTCAAATAAGACAGTAAACTGATAGCGTATCGTTTACGGACAAGTTGCAGAAACAGAAACTGACTGTTGATTTATTAATATCATCTTCAAGTTAATCTAGTGAAATAGATAACACTGTATTATTCGTCGTCTCTGGGTCCAGCTGATTATGTCGACTTGTCACAAGATGAATTGCAAGAGGATATGAATAAATTTATCTCGATATTTCTGGACATAGGTATATCGCGTTGCACATACGTCCAATACCCGACCGGGCATATCTCGCCTAACATGTTATGACATATTTCCAGAAATGCCCATACATTATATATATATATATATATATATATATATATATATATATATATATATATATATATATATATATATATATATGAATATATGATCGTGCTGAAAAATACTTGGCCTGACCCACTTCCCGAAATCGGATCAAACGACGAAACACCAGATTTGGGGAGCGTCAGGTCCAAAATTAATTAGCATCCACACTTTTATATATATATATATATATATATATATATATATATATATATATATATATATATGGAAAATAGGAAAGAACTGGTTAGGTGAATAATCCAAAGTTCTTTAGTATTTTTGTTATTATTTTTAAAAAATAGTGCTCGATACAAAAGTAGAGCATAAATATAATTATTTATTTAAAAATATGATTCCAACACGCTACATAAGAGCTCTCATGTTTGAAATATGAGAACTCTTATGTAGAGTGTTGGAATCATATTTTTAAATAAATAATTATATATATATGCAGGTTGTAACAGCAAAACTGTCCAAATAGTGTAACATCAAAATTGTCTAATTGCTAGATTAAGCTCTGAACCGTTGTATCATAGAAATGGTTAAAGATATCTTACTGGAATTCTCCAAGGTTTATATAATACAATTGAACTCTATTTTAACCACTAAGAATGTATAATTTATCTCCAGCTTTCACATAAGAATCATGATGAAATCGATCATAAACGAAAATGACATGTTCATTCTTAATTAATCATAGCTAAGGATCAGAAGCACATGAAGGATTGAAATAAAGTTCATATATATATATATATATATATATATATATATATATATATATATATATATATATATAAAGGAAGAACAGTAAGTAATTCTAATACATTTACTTGTATTAAAAAGAAATATAGTATATTAAAAATTAAAAGTGAAAACATTTTTAAAATCGTAGTTAAATAAAACGTATTCTCTTCTGAACACCCCACAAAAATCTTTAAGTATAGAAATAGAAAAAAATGCCGTAAGAATTTTTGCCGTTAACAATAAATTTTTAAAAAATCCAGACGACATGCATTTAACGGATGTCAGAATTCATTGAAAAATACATCCCCAACCCTACCAAAACGTAACTAATAACTGATACATCAAAATACAGCGATAATGAACACGCAACCAACCCTTGTCTGGATGAATGGATTTCTCTGTATCCTTGGAAACGTGAATTATGAATTTTTGCAGTGCCTTTAAAACCCAGTAATTTTAAAAATAAGTTACTCCAAAATTCGCTTGAGGATGAAATGGAACTAATGTCTTTAATTTAATTACAAAATTAAATTCGAAACTTTTAGCTTCCATTTTTCAAAACATGGTTAGAACTGTGTAGCGAAAAAAACATATTTTAAATCAATTAATTTATAAGAAAATTATATATACATATATACATATATATATATATATATATAGATATATATATATATATATATATATATATATATATATATAGAGAGAGAGAGAGAGAGATGTGTGTGTGTGTGTGTGTTTGTGTGTGTGTGTATATATATATATATATATATATATATATATATATATATATTCCGGGATCATTTTCCTACTTATTCAAGCTGATCTTCGCCCTCTCTAACCTTCTAGCTTTCTGTTCTGGAGTAACACAGTGCATCACAGGTTTCACGTACGAATTTATTTTCAAGCTCTTTAGACTGTCATAGCAGAAACTCCTCTTTCACGTGCCAAACGTCGGATCTTTTCTAATTGATCTGTTCAGCTCTAAATTGAAAGGATGATCCTTCTTCCTGTTGTGATCTTCCGATCCTGTTTTCCTCTCTACTGTTCCTTCTTCTTTCAACTTATTCCCTGTTCTGTTGACGGTTCTGGAATTGGACGCCAGAGTATAAATTTTGATACCATTACTGAAGGCCTGAATGATCTTTATTCTCTCACCATTGCTCAGTTGTCTGACACAAAACAATTTTAACCTGTTCTCTTTTTAGCTGAATAACTCAAAAGGTTTTTCAGTGATTTTTACGCTAGATGATATCAAAATGGCTAAATGTCCTATCTAAAAACCTAGAAAACAAAAACTCAATTAGTCTAGCGGTTGTTTAGATATTAAACATTTTGTGGGATGAACAATTATGCCGTTACACGATTTAGACAATTTTGGCGTTACACTAGCTATATATTAAATATGATTTTTTTTTGGTGAGAAAAGCACTCAATAAAAATTTGTATATATTGACAGTGTGAAAAATAGAAAATAACAATATATGGTGACTGTCAGTTTCACACCTCAAGTGTTTTTCAAACCACTTCTTTGCCAACTCACTTGCTCACATAATCAGTCCATGGTATTATCAGCGTTCTCAGCATCCTAAGATCAGACATGGAATTAATATATATTTCTATATTATGAATATGCTAATTCAATGTATTCAGTGGAGCGCATATGGATTATCATCTGAGAGCTATTTGGACTATTTTTATTAAGTCTAAGCAGCCTTCCCTTTGTAAGCAGAAAGAATTGCTTCTGGGTCTAAACGTAGTCTGTCTTTGATTTATACTACTTATTCTCTGGTAGTATTTTATTTCCCTCTTTCGTTGTGCGCATATTTACATGTTTTATTTTCCTCACCCGATACTAAAAATCGAGGAGCAGTAACTGGTTAACCCTTTTTTGTTTTTTCTCTTTTCTTTTTCTTTTCTTTTTTCCTTATATTTTTCGATCCATCACTTTATAGTGAGTATTTTTCTCATATCTTTACTCTTCCTGTGTCATAAATCGATGAACTGTTGTTCAAAAGAAATGAAAATTCGATTTTTCCAATAAGGATAAAAATCAAAATATTTCAGAAGAGTTATTTTTAATTTGCTAATGATGTAATTGGATAGTACTTAAGTAGCGTATTTGATGGCATATAAGACGCACGGTTGTATAAGACGCACCCCAATTTCAGCAGGGCAAATCAAGAAATTAGTAATCAGTAAAACTATTAGTAAATGGTACAGTCTAGGCTATTTTTATGTGGTATTATTTTGGTTAAAAACGCCATGATTACAATTAAACGAAAAATAATAGGAAAAAAACAATACGAGCCTATAAAAATTTTATTAGGTTGATGCAAAATAATGTCGTTTTCTCACATATGTTACTATGTGAGAAAACGACATTATTTAAATCCAAAAGTAAAAAAAAAAAATAAAAAAAAATAAAAATCAATCAATTATTACAACTGAGCAAATCAGTACAGTTACTATTAAAATTTTATTCATCTTCAAATCTATAAAATTCGCCGTCTTCGTTATTAAAACTCTATTACTCATTTTCAATAGTACTATCATCGTCGTTAAATAATGCGTCATTTTCCGTTCCACTGAGAGCATTGCTAATGCAACACTTTTTAAAAGATTTCGCAACAATTTTTGGTCCCTAATTATCACAAGCTTGCTTCACCCATTCGCAAACTTGTGCAATGCTGGGTCTTTTTATGCTTCCTCTAAGTGTAAGGTCATGATCAGGCTTTGCTGACCACGAGTTCTATTGCTCCTTCAAGTCTAAGCTCATAGGAGTTGCCTGGTAGCTGATTATATAAGACGCAGGGGAATTTTAAAGAATTTTAAAAGATATTTTTATTAAAAAAAGTGCGCCTTATATGCCTCAAAATACGGTATTTAAACGCATTTTACAGTGTATAGCAATAGCAGAACTTACAAATAAACAAAAACAAATTCTAAAAGTTTCCAGAAAGTTCTAGAAGGCTCCTGAAAAGTTCTAGAAAATTTCTGAAAGTTCTAGAAGGCTAAAAGAAATCAGTACTAATATAATTATATACGATTTTAAAAAATTCGTGTTGGCGCGGACATTAAAAAAAATGTAAACCGAATTAAACTCTTCTGGATTATTTTTTAATAAGAGTTCATCGGATTGTGACAGAGGAAATGAATTATTTTACAAAATGTCAAAAAGCCATAATTCTAATATTTATATATATATTTAAAATGTCCGTTTTAAAAGCCCTGATAATATTTTGTGCCCACCACAGATTATTTTAATATGCAGTGTCTTAAAATAGCAATAAGATTTGATTGATCACTGTTCGACTTTACTAAATTATGTACAAATCGGGCGCCGTGAAATTTTGCACACCCGTAATGCATATATGTGTGGGTGTATGTGTTCGAGTTTATATGAAAGTACAGTACATAAATAATGTCGGCAAACGAATGTATTTCCAAATAAAATTAGATGTCGAGGTGTCGTCATATATCGCTAAATTTAGAATGGAAAGGTAGGATCATATTAAGCAACTTTGATTGGCTATATGCCGTTTTACTCCCGTTTTGACAGTGAGCCTATAAATGACTCATGACAATATCTTTAAATACTAAATACTGGACTATTGTTAATGATGATTCAACTTGGCAGACATGCCTAAACTTCCGGTTCATCTGTTTATGGTTTTATCGTTTCTACAGTAAGTTTAGATAGATAGATAGATAGATAGATAGATAGATAGATAGATAGATAGATAGATAATGAACATATTGAGATAGATACGCTTGTCTATAAAAAATAGATAGGAGAAGACAGATAGATAGATGGAGCAGATTGAGATAGATAGATAGATAGATAGATAGATAGATAGATAGATAGATAGATAGATAGATAGGAGCAGATTGAGATAGATTAATGGATTCAGATTTAGATAGATAGATAGATAGATAGATAGATAGATAGATAATGAACATATTGAGATAGATAGATAGATAGATAGATAGATAGATAGATAGATAGATAGATAGATAGATAGATGAACATATTGAAATAGCTAGCTAGATAGATAGATAGATCTCAAATTCCCGTTGAGTCTGTTGCTTTCGCTTTTGCACAAATACCCTTGTATATCCTTATATGAATCCATATTTTATCTCCCGATCTATGGATTAAATAGCAGGGTAGACTGTGCACTTTAGCCTTGAGTGATTCCCAGTCTGTGAGAATAAAATTTCTGATTACAAAGCTTTTGAAAAAACAACTGGAAAAAGAACCCTCTAAACAGTCGACATTTTGCGTCGATTAATTTTGATGATCAAATTTTTAAAATTACGATTAATCCTTCTCAGACAAGGAGGAAATTCTGTTAGAAGTTGTCAGAAGTTTATTTCAGAAGAAAAGTACAATAGATATGGTCCAAGCTTTCGACTTTTGTAAGTCATCATTAGGATACGTGCAAATAAATGATGAGTTTCGTAGAACTAGTTAGTGTTGTGACGTGAGCAAAGCGCGTTGTGACGTAGGCAAAGTGTGTTGTGACTTGAGCAAAGCGTGTTGTGATGTGAGTAAAGCGTGTTGTGATGTGAGCAAAGCGTGTTGTGACGTGAGCAAAGGGTGTTGTGACTTGAGCAAAGCGTGTTGTGATGTGAGTAAAGCGTGTTGTGGTGTGAGTAAAGCGTGTTGTGACGTCAGTAAAGCGTGTTGTGGTGTGAGTAAAGCGTGTTCTGACATCTGTAGTATGGTAAAGCGTTGTGACGTGGGTAAAACGTGTTGTGACGTGAGTTAAGTGTGTTGTGACGTGAGTAAAGCGTTGTGTGGCGTGAGTAAGGTGCAACGTGTGTTTTGGGTTCGTTTGTTTTTTTAGGATACGGGATCTTCAGTCATAAATGTCTTTTTTTATTTATTGATGGTTGTTTTTGTTGTATGAGTATTGCTTCAAGGATCATACACTTTTACTCTTTGACTTGAGCATTTTGGTAGCTGTGAGTAGCTGTCTAATGTTAATATGATACATATGCTGCTTCTTAATATGTACTTTGATGGCGCTATAGTTCGATATATAATGTGTGTGTGTGTGCATGCGTTTGTACAATATACATGATTCGATAAGGGACAAATAGGAAACCATTTATAAATTTGACATGTTTCGCTAATTGTAACTTCCTCATAGGTTTTTGGGGGAATGAGAGGTCCCATAAAGAATGTTTCAGTATTTCAAATACTTTGCTGTTTGTTTTCATTGGTCGCGTAGATACTACGTGTTTATATTGTATGGCGTTAGTTTGTGTGCGCGTGCGTATGTCAATTATTAGGATGGTGCAAAAATAATGTCGTTTTCTCACATATGTTACTATGTGAGAAAACGACATTATTTTTGCACCATCCTAACATATAACCTAACCTAAATATAACACGCTGTCAACACAAAATATGAACAGTACTTTGATATGTTTAACTGGTGTATCGAATGTTTTTCTCAAGAACAAAATATATTTTAGCGAGAAAAATCTGTATTCACGTTAAATGGTCGAATCATTGATATTTATTTTAACTATCATTACAGAAATTAGATTTTAAATTATTTCGGCTCAATTTTTATTTTTACTTTTTTTATAGGAGTGGTTGGTAAGCTTAAAGTAAATACTCTTTTAAAAGCTTAAAGTAATGTGATATCACACACACACACACACACACACACACACACACACACACACACATATATATATATATATATATATATATATATATATATATATATATATATATATGCAGTAATGAAACAATATGGTAATCCGTATGTAATTTCCAGGAGGATATAGATCCAGGGAGAGCTCTATGGCAAAAGAGAGAGCAAAATTATTATTAATTAAAGAATACCAAACACTTAAAATCCCATAGGTAATAATTTTTATTCCATGAAAGCTCTAAAAAAGAGCAGCTTTAAATCTTCAAGACCTACAAACTATATTATATATATATATATATATATATATATATATATATATATATATATATATATATATGATTACGATGAAAGGTGGTCTGTAGTGACATTATTATTATAAATAAATAAAAATAAAATATAAATTAATAATAATAATGAATATTATAAATAAAATAAAATAAAACTAATATTAAAACTTTGAATAAAATAAACTGGATAAAAATAAAAATAATAAACAGTTTTCCCAGCATGCAATAGAAACTGTTCCTGTCGGAAATACGGACATCCCGCCGATAGGCGTTGAATTCAACAACCTTGGAACAGTCAACACGTGTCCAACTTCTCTTTTTGTGGCGTGTAATAATACGAACATCCTTCATTACATGCACCATGAAACACTTTTAACCAAAAATGCATACACCAGTACACATCAAAAATAAATAAATTTTATGATATGAATATGCAATTTATTATGCTTTCACTGTTTCACCTTTTTCTATTTTATTTCTGCAATGTATTTTTTTATTTCCTCTGAACACGAGGCTATTTCTGCTGCAATGATCTGAGTGACCCCATAGGTTTACGTGTGCTTCTTATATGTATGATATATTTAATAGGTCGGTTAATAAAATTTGAAGAATAAAAAGCCAGCAAAATGATACCAACCAATTTTTCTTGTAGGCAAAGTAGACATCTTCTTGATATATTGCTGTAGACAAATGCGTGTTTCATAATTCCTGAGGTTATGTTTGGTGTGATATGTTTGTCTTTTAATTGCAATATGTTGGTGGATAGTGTAGTGCTGATGGAGAATTTTCTGCTGGAGAATGAGAGGTCCTATGTGTATTTTCTTTGTTTGAATGTGAATATCCTTTGAATTTTCTTAGTTTTCTTTTGTTGAATGTATTATTATTATTTTTTTGTTTAAAATAGCAATAATCATCCATACACAAGAAAAATATTATTAAACCAATGATCGAAAATAATCTGAAAAGGTAGACACGTAAACAAATATCTGCTATCACTGTTCAAACGAAATGGATAACTCCAACAGCAAAAACTGCACACAAACGGGACCGAACCTGCCTAAAAAATGATAGTACACTAAACCACCAGAATGCTAAACCCCACCCCCTCAAAAAAAACACTATAACAATAATAGTACCAGCACTGTTAGTACACCCACCCACGCAAACACAACTACCTCCATAACAATTAGCATGCCTATCACGAGAGATATAACAATTAACACTCCAAAATTATTATTTTGTGACAACTAATATTGCTATCACTATTAGTATTGTTGTTACCATTTACCTTATAACCATTAATACCATCATTAGTACTGTTTATTATTATTATTATTATTATTATTATTATTATTATTATTCGTTGGGATTCTTTTTGTCCCAGGAAGCGCAAAATTAATTTAATTTATACTCTTACGCATAGGGCTCTTATGATCTGTTCGGACATCAAATTGGATGATGAACTCAGGTTTATTACTTCTACTCTCTGCAAAAATGCCTACCCATTAGGCATTGTTCAAACAATTATTAAGAATAAAATTGCTGAATTTAACAAAGTCAAACCTGCTATAGTAAAAAGATGTCCTCTGTACCTACGCCTTCATTGGCTAGGTAGTGTCAGTGATAGGTTTGCTAAACAGGTTTCTACCGCAGTTCGACGTTGTTACTTTGCCGCTAACACTAGTGTTGTTTTCTCTGCCAGGCCTGTCCATGCGTAAGGATGTTCTCCCGCCACATCATAACAGTTCATTAATTTATTCTTTTATATGTAGTTGCGGTTCGCACTACATAGGGAGAACGACGCAAAGGCTGGATTTTAAAATAAAACACGTTCCAGCGAAAATCCGAAACCTTAAGTACACTCCTGCGGACATTTTGACCAATACATACGGGTCTTCCATCGCAGTACACCTTATAAATAGCCATAATTGTGCTGTTAATTTTAGTGGTGACGCTTTTACGATCCTTAGTAAGTCCCATTCAAATTACCACCTGAAAGTGTTGGAGACCATCTACATTCTATCATTAAAGCCTTCTCTTTGTAAACAGAAGGACTTTATATTGGACCTCTAATTAATTACCATTTAATTTTTTTTTCTCCTACCGATACACTTTGTCCATTGTTTTTTTGTTTTTTTATATTATATAATTTAGCTCTGTTGAGCGAGGTACGAAACCGGTTAGCTATCCCGTTTTTCAGTTTTACTTTTTATTATCATGAGTGATAATAATAAAACTATTTTTTGTCTGTTCATGGCAGTGATAAAATTTTGTACCACCAAACATATCTTTAAATATTATTATTATGTTTTTTAAGCTTTTCACCCCAAGCAAGGCGGGAGTGCCACTAGGACGCAAGGGGTTACAGAGAGTGGTAGCAAGAATAAAGACATGTGATAGAGGAAAGGATGAAGAGAAGGATGGGGAATAGATCAAGGCATCTGGAGATGTCGATTGACATTGCATTTGAATAGATGGAGATTATAACTATCAGGGAAGCAAGTAAGAGGAAAGAAGTTCCACAGACGGGAAGTGCGAGAGATGAAGCTGTTGGAGTAGAAGAGACGGCTACATTTAACCGTTTCGACAGTGAAAGGATGGAAATGAGATGCCAACCTAGTAGCACGTTTAAATTCATGCAGTTTGGGAACTAGAGAAAATAGCTCGTTGAAGCAAGAACCGTGAAAGCATTCGTAGAAAAGACAGAGGGGAGCAACGGCACGCCTCTGAGAGAGCGACTGTAAACGAGATGTCAAAATTATTATCATTATTATCATTGTTATTAGGTTGGTGCAAAAATAATGACGTCATAATGTCGTTTTTTGAGGTTAAAAAATACGTCAAAAAACGACATTATTACGTCATTATTTTTGCACCAACCTAATATTGTTATTTTTATATTATTTATTTATTTATTTATTATTTATTTACTGTGTTGTTATCACTATTATTATTATTATTATTATTATTATTATTATTATTATTATTATTACCATCATTATTAGGGATAATTTTACCGTTCATCATAACTAATAAGATATCAATTATTATCAATATGTCAATAATAATATCACATCTGATATTACCATTAACATGATCACAATCGTTACCAACACAACTGCAGCTGTTGTTTAAAAAATGCAAATATCATCACCATGTCTAGAGACGGAACCCAACTTAACCCACATGGTGGTAGTAGACCTAAATCAATGAGTGTGGATGTGCATCTACACTTGTGTGTGTGTGTGTGTGTGTGTGTGTGTGTGTGTGTGTGTGTGAGTACATGTGAGTATGTCTGCCGCACAAACAGCTGACCTGAAAATCGTCAAAGTTTCCCCCACACGTCCCCTACTAAGAGAACATTGTTACATATGAAACGCTATAATCATGACACCGAAAATAGAATGAAAATTGCGTACATACGTGTGCTAGTGCGTATGAATGTGTAACTGCGCCTAAGCCAAGATTATGAATATGGGTGGGCATGTATGAACTAACATGTATACGCCTGCATGTATGTGCATCTATGTATATGGGAGTGTCATCCCAAACAAACACAGTAGAAAATTTCCCCCCTTCCCACCACACACAAATAATTGAAACACAAATAAAGAATAAATGGACGCATTTTTGAAAGAAAATAAACCTGTTTGTCTGAAGATCGCGAAAGCTGAAATTTAAGGTCACCATCAACTCTCCTTGCAACCGCATACGTTAGCTCTGTCACGGATATTGAGCACTTTCCATTAAATACCGCACACGCACATATACATATATATATATATATATATATAAATATATATAAATATATATATATATATGTGCGTGCGCGTGCGTGGGTGTGCGTGTGTGTGTGACGTCATTTGTTTACATTTGATACGCCATAAGCAGATATGAATGTACGTTAGAGATTCATGGAAGATTGAAGTTTAAATACAGTAAATTCGACCTTGCTAACCGAACGCTCCTCTGTGGCCAAATCGGTTAAGGCACGTAGAGCTAAATGACGGTTCCGTATAGGATACAGGTGTCGAACCCTGCAGGTGGACGAATATTTTCTGTGAAAATTTCTCGGACATTCAGGCCGGTAAATTTAATTGTTTAATACTGTTTATTATAAACAGACCATTTACTTAAATATTTGTATCTATAAAAAGAATATATAAACATATATACATACATATATATATATATATATATATATATATATATATATATATATATATATATATATATATATTGTATAGGGGCAGCAGATCATTATTCAAACATGTATTGTTAAATATAACAGACAACGAATATCTATTATGTTTGATCATGAACCGTTCTAAGCTTCGTATAGTGGCTTTACTTTCGGGAGAATATAAACACAACTAATTTGGATAATATTAGACATATATTAATTGATAAAACCGTACTCACACTTACACACAGTAAATAGAAGCTTAAGATATTGGAGTCCATCTAGAACAACGACGCCCCATCTAAAAATAATTGTTCAGTCTCTTTTCTCATATTTGCTCCCCTCTCTCTTTCTCTCTGAAAGCAACCCACATGCAACAAAATTACATTTCAAACCAAGTCACAACATATTACAATGCATTTAAACACATCGTTCTGCTGATTACATTTCTTTCTCTCACGTGGTCATGTACCGTGTCATAAAACCGTAGTACGAATTTACGACCTGCGTCTGCTATTAGGTTGGTGCAAAAATAATGTCGTTTTCTCACATGTGAGAAAACGACATTATTTTTGCACCAACCTAATATTTCGCGACCGTCACTGTCGCATAGCAAACCTCTATGTAGACGGTGAATATTTCTGTTGTAATAACGGTGAAAATATTTCTGTTGTAATGTCCATATAACCAACTCTGATGAGGGCCCATGTGTGCCGAAAACTAAGATCAATGACGAACATGTTAAAGAAATATCTAAATGTTGGAAAGTTTTTGCCTTTATTTTCTCCCATATAACATTAGTCTGAAGTCTTAAATATTTTAGTCGCTGTGTACATTTTTTGCCCTCAATTTTTTGCTCTGAGGGAGAGGACCGACGAACTGGTTTCGCTTTTTTATCGTTATTATATTCTGGTATTGAAATTTTAAGTTAATATATATTTTTATTACCCCCTCTATTTTAGCTATGAATTGCTTCTTGTTTTTGTGATGTAATGATTTTTTATATGTGCGTTTTATTGCTCTGATACATTTTTTTATATGTATTTATTTTTTTTTTTTCGAAATTTAAAAACACCAGGTGAACAGACGCCAAATCATTCTTGAACCACTGTTATCATGCATGATGCTTTATTAACAACTTGGGGTCTGCACCACATCCGAACACAAATAACTTTAAAACCGCTGAAACTGCGACTCATCGCATCATATCAAACGTTGACTGTCCTCAAGGGTTCAATAAGCTACGTCACAAGCCCGGATGAGACGAAGCAAAAACTCTGAAACGCCATAAAAATAAAACGATTCACGGTCCATGTGGGCCTTTCAGACCAATGTCTTCTTTTGGAAAATGTATCAAAAAGGTTCCCAGTAACTGACGGGATAGATCTCAAACCGGTAAAAATTGTCTTATCGTGAAACTAAGAATTAGTTGCTTTTTGGATTAAATCCATGTGTCATGGAACTGTTCCTTGTAAAGTCAACTTCGTCTCCGCTTAAACTCAGAAATTTTATTGACTAATTATATTTTCTCTTCATTGGTGGGGGGGCATAGATATCACCCGGTTCATGCTCCTCACTGTCCTTTTGAGCAGGAGTGGAGGTTTATCCCTCGTTTCCTGTTTAGGATCGGGTTTCTGGTTCTTTCTGAAATCTTTTCATTCTTTTTCACTCCCAGTAGTCCCTTGCGTCTTAGTGGCATTGTTGGCTTGTTTGGGACGAATTGGCTAAAAAAGTGTGTACGTTTTTTTCTCACAAAGAAAATAAATATTCTCTCATAAAGAATTATAATTCGAATACAATAATCGTATTTAATTATTTTCCTCTGAAATCAAATGGTCAGCACACTGAATGCTTTCAATTCTTGGTCAAAAGCCGGTATCCTGATAGTATTCATATGTGTGTGTCTGTGGAATATGTGTGTCTCTTATATGTTAGTTTATATGTTATAGATATGTACGTTATAGATATGTACGTTTGACATAATAAAATGAAGAGCTGGTAAATACAACGACGCCTCGTCTAAAAATCATTATTCACTCCCTTTTCTCCCCCCTCTCTCTCTCTCTCTCTCTCTATCTCTGTCTTATGCACGCACACACACACTGACACACCGAAACATTAAATCTTTTCGCGCTGAGTATGACGATAAACTACATCCTGTTAGGGTCCCATCTATGGACAAATAGTGAACCCCCAAGCAAAAATCAAAACACTAAGAAAATATAAAAAATACATTTTTCTAGCAAACATACCAGCAATTATTTTTATAAAAAAATTAGCAACAATTCATTTTTATAGTAAAATTAGCAACAATACATACAATACATAAAGCAGAATATCCAGCGATACATTTCTATAATGAATTAACAATCAATACATTTTATTGAAGAAAATTAGAGACATGGTGTACATTGTCAAAAAAAAAAAAATTATTAAATAAAAAACAATTTCAATGATTAATCCCGTTTCGTGTAAGGAGAAAAAGTTTTCTGTCTTCGTTTGATTTTATAAGATTATTTGGTAAAAAAAATGCATCTGGGTAATTATAATTTAATCATGAAATAATGGTATTCTCATGAATTAGTTATAAAGTTTGAATTTTCATATTTAGATTTCGGCATTAACTAATCCACTACAGGTGTCGATATGCCACAAAACCA
>OZ010578.1:59181374-59193874 GCA_963932145.1 Acanthosepion lycidas
AGTGGTAAAAATACACATACATAAGTAATCATATATCTAAAATATATAAATATATATACGTACCTACATACACATACATATATATTTGTATAAAAAATAATTCCAAGAGGATAGAATCCAGGTAAAATTCAATGTCCAGGACAGAGTAAGGATATAATAAAAAGGCTTAAGCACTTATATTCCATGGTCAGAATAAATAAATTATAACCATGGAATATTAGTGTTTAAGCCTTTTTATTATATATATATATATATATATATATATATATATATATATATATATATATATATATATATATATATATATATCAGAACAAAGGTTAGAATTTTTTTCTACAGGTGGGACTTTGACAACTGATTTGGTTTCGTACGTAACTGAAATTTATTAGATAATTACATATTGTGAAATGTGACATTTCAACATGTCTTTCTCTCCGATTCCTGCGTGGGCAGGGAAATGAAAATTACATTCATTTTCGTTATTTTACGCACCATTCTTTCCAGAAAAAAAGAAGGGAAACGCTGTACAAATAGCCAAGACTGGTATGTCCCATTTATGGAGACGGTACCTTAATTGAGATTACTATTCACATATGATTCGCTAAGTTAAGAATTGAAAATGATAAGGAGTATCGAGAAATTGCTTAAGATGTAAATTTGCTTGTGTGGATAGAGGATGCTATGGTGCGAAAGTGGAAAAATATTCAAAGGAGTGTACGACTGCGTAAATTAAACGAGGCTACTGAACGAGATACAGTCCGGAATGTGAAGAAACAACAATTTTTGACTCGAAGAGAAATTCAGAACGATCTGGAAAATGCCGAAATGGAAGTAAGCAAAGATACAATTAAGAAATCACTGAATCGCACAGGCCTGGATTCTAGATCACCAAGAAAGTGTCCACTATTAAAACGTAAACATGTGCAAGACCGTCTGAATTTTGATAAAAATTATGAACTTGAATCAGATAAATTCTGGAAGAAAGTTATTTGGTCAAATGAAACGAAAATTGAGCTTTTCTGGAGAAAAATATGCACCCAAGTATGGAGGAAATAAGGGACTGAATAGAACCAGTAAACACCATCCTAACAGTCAAATATGGTAGGAAGTGTAATGATTTGAGGTTGTTCTTCGTATAACGGGGTAGAATAAATGGAAGTCATCGAAGGCAGAATGAATGCAGCAAAATACAAGCAAACCTTATCAACCCATCTATTAAGAAGTGCAACAGGTTTGGGACTTAACCGAAATTTTGTATTTCAACAGGACAAAGATTAAAAGCACATGGCAAAAACAACTCAACTGAAAAGGGAATTGATATTCTGGAATGGCCCAGCCAGTCACCGGATCTCAATGCAATAGTAAATTTATGGAGAGTACACGTAAGAGATCCCAAAAATATCAAAGAACTGAAGAAAGTCTGTGAAGGAGAATGGGTGAGACTGCCAAAATCTTCATGCAAGAAACTCGTTGAAAACTAAAGAAAACGATTCGACGTTGTAAGGTAGAACAGAGGATATGCTTCTAAATATTAAAAAATCGTGTTAAATACTTTTGCACACAGTCAAATTCGAAAATTGGAAATAAAAGTACAAAAAAACAATGTTTCTCAATTGTCCTTTTTGTTTAGTTCGTGTTCATTAAAATATTTGAAGAAAATATCATTCACATTGAACAATTTTTGTTGTAAAATTTATAAAAAACCGATGACTTTTGCTACCACTCTGTATCTATCTATCTATCTATCTATCTAATATATATATATATATATATATATATATATATATATAGAAATATAGTCTTAAGGTGTGCTATATTTATGGAATAAAGTGCTCAATATCAGAGATAGAGCGTGTGTAAATATAAAAGTGAACATAGAAGTCAACACTTAGAGGCGACAGTCTGTTTCATGCGAGATGTTAGCCCGGTACACATTAAAGACTTGTATCAAATACGAGTATCCACTAAAAATAATGTTATATATATATATATATATATATATATATATATATATATATATATATATATATATATATATATATACTAGCAGCATGGCCCAGCGTTGCCCGTGCTTGATTCAAAAATCATACGACTCATACAGCAATCGCTATCACTTGACTTAAAATATTTTGCCCTTCCTTGCCTTTAAAGGAGTGCCCTTTGCTGTGTTGATGTTGCTACATGCCTTACTTCTTGCCTATCTCACACTGCGTCTGTTTTCTAAACTCTATACTAAACATTAAATCTGTTACGAAAAAAAAAAAAAAATGAACACAAAACGATCAGCTTTAAAAAAAAGGACTCGTAAATGGAAAAAAGAATGTTAACAACAAATACTTTTTCACAACCAACCCAGTTCTGCGGAATCAGAATAAACGTTGAGTTTAAGCAAGCGAATGAGCCAATTAGAGTAAAGTGCCATGCAGATTTCAATTTTTCCCACTTGTGACGAATGCAGCTATCGATTTTTTTTGCATGCTAGTTAACATTCGTGTCAGTCAGCTGTTGGCTCTCACGCTGGTCAATAGAATCTTCTTGTCTATTCGTGGCAGCCAGCTATTGGCTCTCACTCTAGCCAGTACAAAATGGCAGCAAACTACATGAAAACTACCGTAGAAGCATGAAAAATTGATTATTTCCACTATCGATGGGAGTTGGGAAATGCAAAGTCGGTGTTGGCCTTCCTGCTAACTTGGAGCATGTGCATGTAAATTTTGGTGCAAATCCGTCGAAAATTGCGGCCGTGCATTTGTCACACACACACACACATCCTACCTTATATATATATATATATATATATATATATATATATATATATATATATATATATGCAAGTTTTTATATATATTATTTATATATTATATATGCGCGGTACCTATTGGATTGCGATCAATATCAGTGATAGAGCTAACATAATTAGTTCAATTAAGTTAGACTAAGATTAGTTATGACCCTTGGTTTCACGCTATTTGAAATCGTCATACAAACAAACAGTTTGTCTGGTGATTGCAAATAGCGTGAAACTCTGGGTCACAAACTCACATCAATCCAACTAAATATGTGTGTGTGTGTGTGTGAATAAAGGCTGAACTTTACCAAAGCAAACGCCTTGATAAAGTCTATCAGTGAACTTAACACGTCAGCTTTTCCTTTTGTCTTTATTCACATTGTCCTTTTCCAGATATATTTTTGTTATATCTGAAATTTTAAACCATTCGTCCCTACATAGAATACTGTTGCCATATATGGTCTGGTGCTCTTGCTGTTCAACTCCAGAGACGGATATGCAACGTGGTTGGTCCTGATCTGGCATCACGTCTGCAGTCGCTATCTCACAGACGTGATAGTGGCTTCCCTCTGTCTTTTCTACAAGTACTTCCGTGGCAACTGCTCCGACGAGCTATGCAAATTTGCCCTGTCACTCTATAAAAGTGCTTACCGAGGCGACAGAGGAGGGGTGTGACTATGGTAGCAAACAGAAAACACGTGTGTTGGATTGGTTGAGTTACGCTACATTGTTTGGTGAAAGAAATGAATTCGGAATCTTTATTCAAAGCAAGAAGAAACTAGCTAAAATCATGATATTCATTTACAGATACACCATTTTGATATTTTTATTATACTGTCTATTCAAATATTGGCACACTATAACTTGTCTCTATTTCTTAATAACAAATTTGATTGTGATAAGAACATGCTATTCATTTATATATGTACTATTTAGAGTGACATGTTATTATCGAGATTATGCAGATATTAGGACACTATACGTTGCCATTGTTTTTATATCTTTCTTTTGATAAGAACATGATATTCCCTTAAATATCCTATATTTGGGTCTTTTTGTTCAACAGGTTTATTCAAGTATTGGCTCACTATATCTTGCCTCTGTTTCATAATATCTTTGCTTGTGAGAACATAATATTCGTTTATATATCCTCTATTTTTTTGTCTTTTCGTTATACAGACTATGCAGTAATCGGCTCACTATAACTTACATCTATTTTTTAAGTATTTTTGCTTGTGATAAATACCCGATATTCGGTTACATACCTGTAGAGATACAGGAAGACCGTTGACACGGGGACGCCAATTAAAGAACACCGGTAGTCCTCGGGCCAGTATAAATACTGTTAGAATATCGAGTCGGGGAGGGCTGACTTGGCTTTCGGGTAGCACAGAGGAACCCGGACGAGGCTTTGCCGAAGGGCAAGGTTTCGTTCGGGGAGGTAGACAGGGCCTGAACCCGTCTAGGCGGGTTCAAAGACTATATTTTTGGACGAGCCTACGGGCTCGGGTATACCCAAATTAAACCGGCCTTGTGCCACATTCGGTCCTCGTGGGTGGATTGATAAATACCGTGCTGACTTGGCTTTCGGGTAGTACGCTGCCTTTGTGAGCTTCCGAGTCGGCGTCTGTCGAACTCTCTGCATTAGCAGAGAGGAACCCGGACGAGGCTTTGCCGAAGGGCAAGGTTTCGTTCGGGGAGGTAGACAGGGCCTGAACCCGTCTAGGCGGATTCAAAGGCTATATTTTTGGCCGAGCCTACGGGCTCGGAGATACCCACATTAAACCGGCCTTGTGCCGCATTCGGTCCTCGTGGGTGGATTGATAAATACCATGCTTACTTGGCTTTTATCGAGTCAACTGTACATGGCGCTGTGAACAGGATTTCCTTACTAGGATTTCAAATATTTTTGCGTGCGATTAATTTGAAAATTAATGGAAATGGCTTCAGGACAACAAGGCGGTAGTGAACAGTATTTGCAACTGGTTCAACAATTGATTGAACTACAGAGAGAGAACAACGAACTTCGCTCTCACAGGGAGGACAGACCAAACCGGTGTCTCACTAAAAAACCAGATAAACCCATTATTGATCATGGTTACACAGAAGGAGACTGGGCACTGTTCGTTGACACTTGGGGCCGATATAAGCACATGTGTGGCCTAACAAGTCTAGCCGATATCCGGAACGAACTGAGGTCGGCTTGTTCAAAGGAAGTGAATAGACTTTTATTCGACCTCGTCGGACCCCGAGCCCTCAACACAGCCACGGTAGAGGAACTCCTGGGACACATACGGTTCGTTGCTGTGAAAGGCCTTCACAAAGAAGTGCATAGGCATAGATTTCACAACGTAAAACAAAATGAGGGGGAAAGTCTTACGCATTTTTTGGCCAGGCTACGGTCCCAGGCGAGGTTTTGTGGATTCACTGTCCAAAGCCCAAACATAAATTGCCAGTACGTTGTTAATTACTCAGAAGACATGGTGGCCGGTCAACTCGTCGCCGGGCTTGCAAACAAAGAATATCAAAGTAAAATATTAGCTGAAGCTAATACTCTTACAACGGTAGAACAGAAGTTTCATCGGTTGACGAGTCTGGAAACTACCGATACGTCGACACCTCACTTACGAAGCAGCTTGGATCTACATTCAACATTCAGCGTATTGAGATCTAAGCAGGAGCGGCCTCAGGGTGTAGGCACACCCAGAACCCCACGAGGGACGACATGCGATGGATGCGGGAAGACGTCACACCCCAATGGGTTGAAAGGAAGGAAGAACTGTCCGGCGAAAACACTCCGATGCCAAAACTGTGGGGTGGTGGGCCACCTCAAACAGGTGTGTAGAAAACCAAAAATGGAGCCCGCCAAGGAATCAGCAAGTAGTTCCAGAGAAAACCAGTCAAGAGTGCTGAGCATAAATAAAAAATAATAAAAAACAGGGCTTACCAGGCATACCACACCTCAAATGGAGTAAGGGCGAATTCCAGAGGAGCCCTCCAGAACCACCACCGTCCCTGGAAACTGAAGTCTCATTAATACCTGAGTCGCACGCCAAATTTGGGCGAATCCTGAATGATAGGGCTTATCACCGGACACACCGTATTCTCGCTGTCGCAGACACCGGTGCCCAGATGTGTTCAAGTGGTCCGGAATTTTAAAAGTATTGGGATGCACCAACAACATTCTCATACCAACCAGTCATAGGATACGTGGGATCACGGACGACCAACTAAGGATTAAAGGTATAGTCTTTATGCGGATCAGGGTTGGCCCTAAAGAAACCAGACATGTTGTTTATGTGTCAGAGAACACATCAGGGTTTTACCTATCTGAGTCAGCGTTGAAAGACTGATTCTCAATAATTTTCCGAGTCAAACATCGAAAGCCAACAGTTTGACTACGGATGGCGAGAAGGCAACGTGTGGGTGCCCCTGGAGAACAAATATCCCGGACAAAGCCTCTAGGATCCCATTTACACCTATTGAAAGCAACAGAGACTGTTGGTTACGGGAACACTTTAAATCTAGCGCATTCAATACCTGTCCCCATCAACCATTACAGGTAATGACTGGCAGGCCACTGGATATAACGTTCACCCGAGATGCAAAGCCCTCGGCGGTACCCCCCGCCCCCATACCTGTCCCTCATCATTGGAAGAAGAGGGTAAAAGAAGACCTCGACCAAGACGTCGCATTGGGCATTATAGAACTAGTACCGGCAGGCACTCCTACCCTTTGGTGTTCGAGGATGGTGGTCGCGCGAAAAAAGGATGGGTCACCCAGGAGAACAGTAGATCTACAGAAATTAAATGCGGCGACAATGAGAGAAACCCATCACACTCCGTCCCCGTTCAACCAAGTATCCGTTGTACCTGCTCGAACAAAAAAGACAGTTCTAGACGCATGGAATGGGAACCATAGTTTACCGCTTTCTCCAGCGGCGCGAGATGCAACCACGTTTATAACGGAGTGGGGTCGTTACCGGTACCTCAGGGCACCTCAAGGGTACCACGCATCCGGGGACGGATACACCCGCCGATTCGATGACATCACTGTGGATACACCCCGAATTACTCGCTGCATCGACGATACGCTTCTATGGGACGGAACAATAGAATCGGCCTTCTGGCATACGCTGGACTATATCACCCACTGCGGCAGGAATGGAATCGTCTTCAACCCTGATAAATTCCAGTTTGTAGGCGACGAAGTCGAATTCGCTGGCTTTTTAATAACGGCCGACGGAATAAAACCGACTAAAAAAATGACCGAAGCTATACTTAAATTCCCGACTCCCACAAAAATCACGGGTGTTAGGTCCTGGTTTGGACTGGTTAACCAAGTTTCGTACGCGTTCTCGCAAGCTGAGATAATGGCCCACTTGCGAGAGTTATTACGTACGAAAGACCGCAAGTTCTATTGGGATGCCACCCTAGACAATCTTTTCGAGGAATCAAAAAGAAACATCGTTCGGAAGATTGAGGAAGGGGTAAAAACATTTGAAATGAACAGGGCGACGTGCCTCTCGACTGATTACAGCAAAACTGGCATCGGCTATTTTCTTTTCCAAAAACACTGCAAATGCCCAACAGAATCAGACCCCAACTGTGGTGAGAACCATTGGAGAATAATATTGGCTGGGTCCCGATTTACAAAGGATGCGGAGTCTCGCTACTCTCCAGTAGAAGGGGAGGCTTTAGCTTTAATATACGGACTAGAATCCTGTAGAATGTTTGTATTGGGATGCCCAGACCTGCTGGTCACAGTGGATCACCAGCCACTGGTGAAAATATTTTCGGATCAAGTCCTTGAAAATATAAAGAATCCCCGCCTGTTTGCTTTCAAGGAGCGGTCTTTGATGTACAAGTTCCGAATTAAACACGTTTCAGGAAAGCTTAACGCTGCACCAGACTGCACCTCCAGATACCCGGCCTCACCAGTGAACAGCGAAGAAGCTACCATTGATAGCATTCAGCGGATCGATCGCACTATACAGGCATCAATCATAGCAGCCTACGCACACGACCCTAAGCTGCAAGCTATAACCTGGGAGAGAATTGTGGCAGCCGCAGCTACTGACAAGGAATGCCAAACGCTTACGAAGTATATACAGGATGGATTCCCAAAGTCACACTACGAACTAACGTCGAAAATCCGACAATTTTGGCCGATGATAAACGAATTGTACTCACTGGAGGGGGTATCCATAAAAGGGAATAAAATTCTAATACCGAAGCAGCTTAGAGCAGAGGTTCTGGAAGCGTTACACTCCGCACACCAAGGCGTGAATGGGATGATGGCCAACGCGAGACAGCGACTATTTTGGCCCGGTTTAGATGCCAGCATCAGACAAACGAGGGCACAGTGCCAGAAATGCAATTCTATTGCGCCGTCCCAATCCAGAGAACCGCTGATGCCACCTTCGAACCCGGAATTCCCCTTCCAAAAGACGGTCACAGACCTGTTTGACATGCATGGAAAAAGCTATATGGTGTACGCAGACCGATATACCGGCTGGATCGAAGTGGCCCCACTTCCTTCGGGGAAAGCAACAGCAATATGTGATGCGCTAAGGAGTTGGTTCTGTACGTACGGTTCCCTTGAGGAAATATCATCGGACGGGAGACCACCATTCGACTCTATGGCATATAACTCATTCCTAAAAGATTGGGGTGTAAAAAAACGCATATCATCCGCACACTATCCGCAAAGCAATGGCCGAGCCGAGCTGGCCGTAAAAACAGCCAAAAGAACACTGATGGACTGTGTCGATGAGTATGGCCACTTGCGCCATGATCGGGCGGCGCGCGCAATGATGTCACACAGGAACACACCTCATCAGGACCTTGGCCTATCACCAGCGGAAATGTTGTACGGTTGACCAATAAAAGACCACCTCCCCTTACTCCATGAAAAGTACCAGATCCACAAACGGTGGAAGGAGACAAAGGAGTCGAGAGAAAGAGCGATGGCAAAGAGGCACCTGCTAAATCAAAAGCAGTACAATACGCACAGCCACCCACTCCAAGAGCTTCAGGTTGGTGAATCTGTGCAGGTAAAAAATCAGGAAGGGCCATATCCAAGGTGATGGACGAAAACGGGGAGGGTCGTCGAGACCATGGGCAACAGACAGTACCGCATACAATTGGATGGCAGTGGCAGAATTACACTACGTAATCGTCGATTCATCCGGAAAATCTTCCCGGTAGTAGATATACCAGACTATTCGCCTGAACAATCAACCCCACAACCACCCCCACAGAGACCGAGGACAATTAGTATTGAAACCCCGAGGGACATACCGGAAATGATGGAGGTAGATGTGACTGATGATGAGGTGATAGCGGACCAGGACCACATAGATATGGAAGTGGAGGAAAACCAACACCTATCAAGTCCTATTTTACGGCGAAGCACGAGAGTTACACGGCCACCAAGACCATTGTCCCCACAAATGCGGGGTCCAATGCATGAGTACTCGGAGCTATCCAGACAAGTGACCACAAAATCTAGGTATTGTGGTCATAGGAGAGGGGGGACATGTAGAGATACAGGAAGACCGTTGACACGGGGACGCCAATTAAAGAACACCGGTAGTCCTCGGGACAGTATAAATACTGTTAGAATATCGAGTCGGGGAGGGCTGACTTGGCTTTCGGGTAGTACGCTGCCTTTGTGAGCTTCCGAGTTGGCGTCTGTCGAACTCTCTGCATTAGCAGAGAGGAACCCGGACGAGGCTTTGCGGAAGGGCAATATTTCGTTCGGGGAGGTAGACAGGGCCTGAACCCGTCTAGGCGGGTTCAAAGGCTATATTTTTGGCCGAGCCTATGGGCTCGGAGAGACCCACATTAAACCGGCCTTGTGCCACATTCGGTCCTCGTAGGTGGATTGATAAATACCGGGCTGACTTGGCTTTTATCGAGTCAACTGTACAATACCCTATATTTTTTGTGTCTATTATACAGTCGGCTCACTATGCCTTACCTCTACTTCCTAATATTAGGTTGGTGCAAAAATAATGACGTAATAATGTCGTTTTTTGACGTTAAGAATACGTCAAAAAACGACATTATTACGTCATTATTTTTGTACCAACCTAATATCTTTGCTGGTGATAAGAACGTGATATTCGTTTACATATCCTACATGTGGATCTTTTTGTTAAACAGGTTTATTCAAGTATTAGCTCACTATATCTTGCCTCTGTTCATAATATCTTTGCTTATGTGAACATAATATTCGTTTATATTAGGTTGGTGCAAAAATAATGTCGTTTTCTCACATAGTAACATATATGAGAAAACGACATTATTTTTGCACCAACCTAATATATCTTCTATTTTTTTGTTTTTTCGTTATACAGACTATGTAGAAATCGGCACACTATAACTTGCATCTATTTCTTATCAACTTTGTGATAAGAACATGGTATTCATTTACGCATGCACTATTTTGGCGCCATTGTTATCGAGGCTATGCAGATATTGGCCATAATTTCGGCGGCTTTACGAGTCGTATATATTTCAGGAAAGACAGATCTCGGAGTCGGATACTTTCACGAATCCCGTTTTGCACCTATTTACTCCTGCCTCAAAAGCAAATCTGGTATCGCTGACAAAACTAACCTGGCCTTTGGCCTCGTAAAGGACCTTCAATCTCTTGTTGACAGGGGCAAGAAATGGCTGGTTAACTTTAATGCCTCAAAAACAAAACTACTCTCTACTATCCACCACAGCGAACCCTCTCTGCTTCCTATTAGAATGTCTGGTGCTCAACTCCGCAAGAGCACCTCTCTGCGACCGCTTGGTCTCACATTGTCTGCTGACCTGAGATGGAACAATTACATTGAATCAATAGCTTCATCTACCGCAAGGAAAGTTGGTTCTCTGTATCGCGCCAGAAAGTTTTTTTCTCGCTCGAGTCCATCCTTCAAATTTATAAATCAACCATTCGCCCTTGCATGGAATACTGCTGCCATATATGGTCTGGCTGCCCCGCTGTTCGTCTTAAGGTCCTCAATAAAATCCAGAGACTTATATGCAATGTGATTGGCCTTGATCTGGCATCTCGTTTACATTCACTCTCTCACAGACGTGTCGTCGCTTCCCTCTGTCTTTTCTGCAAATACTTTCACGGTAAATGCTTCGACGAGCTACTTTTGCTGCTTCCCAAACTGCATGAACTTAAAGGTACTACTGGATTGGCATCTCAGTCCCATCATTTCACTGTCAAAACAGTTAAATATAGACGCCTCTTCTTCTCCAATAGCTTCATCTCTCGCACTTCCCGTCTGTGGAACTCCTTTCCTCTTACTTGCTTCCCTGATAGCTATAATCTCCAAATATTCAAATGCAATGTCAATCGATATCTCCAGATGCCTTGATCTATTCCCCGTCCTTCTCTTCATCCTTTCCTCTATCACGCCTCTTTACTCTTGCTCCCACTCTCTTGTAACCCCTTGCGTGCTAATCGCACCCCGACTTGCTTGGGGTGAAAAGCTTAAAAAGATGCAAATTTGACCTGTCACTCAAACCGTAAAAACTGCTTAACAAGGCGACAGAGGAGGTGTGTGACTGTGGTAGCGAACATGAGACAGGTGTGTTGGATTGTTTTCGACTGACTACTATCGAAGACTAGGCATTCATGGTTATTTAACCCATACATGGTAGGGGAGAACAGATGTGTTCATGCCTTTCCCAAAAGAATAGTCCGAAGGCGAACGCAAGAGACTAGCCCGTAATTTGAACTCGTCGATTTCATTTTCAGTGCCGATATCCGGTACCCTACCTGCACAGATCAGCGTAATTTTATATAAAATAAGCAACTCCATGTAAAAAAAAAAAAGTAGTCTCCCTTGGATATGAAATTCTTATAGTTGGCATTCACATCTCGCGTGATAAAGGGATAGTCCTGTTGAGTCAAAATTCAGTCCGTTGATGGCGAGACTGAAGTGACTTCTCAAGGTCGCAGCCCTGGGCAATGGTTTATGGAGGCTGTACGCTCCCCAAGGCTACATGATCCCACATTCTAGACCCAAAGGAATACAGGGCAAAATATTTTATTATTGCTTCGGTTTTACAAGCACCATGTAATGGATATCTAAAAACCGGAGCAATAACCTAGAAAGCAAAATTAACAGATATTAATGGCCAGAATGTACTCAAGGTGCTTTCAAGCTAGTAAGTCTTACGTGCTCTACCAAACTAGCTAACCATGTGTGGAATTTAAAATAAAAAAATAACAGCAGGGATCCGATATTAAGCTGGAATTTTTTTTAAAAGGCGAAGACTTGTAACAAGCACAATAATATTGGCAACCTCTGTCCCCAGGAAAAATTAGCAGTAATGACATTTCCAG
This sequence comes from Acanthosepion lycidas, assembly GCA_963932145.1. NCBI lineage: Eukaryota > Metazoa > Mollusca > Cephalopoda > Sepiida > Sepiidae > Acanthosepion > Acanthosepion lycidas. Next base: position 59,193,520 of record OZ010578.1, read on the forward strand.
ATCCAAAGAAACTTTTGAACCAGAAATCCGAAGTTATAAGCACTTACATACATACAAAAAATTCCCCTTAAGTTCATATGAGGCTGGATAAAAAAAAAAAAAGTATGTGCATTTTTCAATTAACCTACACCAATACTTTTACCCTTGCTTTTCTTCTCTTGTCCCCCTTCTTCTTCTTATCATTTTTCTTTTTCTTCTTCACATCCACCTCTCCCCTTTCTATCACATCCAACGTCGTGAGTTTGTTTATTTATTTATTAAAAATAGTATAGCGTTGATTATTTAAAAAAAAAAAATAAAGCGTTGTGAAGTCGATCGATTTTAAATCACCTGAGGTTGAAAACAAGGTAGTGGA